>JAAALK010000080.1:12056387-12328197 GCA_019279435.1 Zizania palustris
CTATCAAGACACCTATGGCGACCAACGGACATCTCAACCTTAATGAGGAAGGTAAACCGGTAGATCAAAAATTATATAGATCCATGATTGGTAGTTTGCTCTATCTTACCGCATCTAGGCCCGATATCATGTTTAGTGTTTGCATGTGTGCTAGATTTCAAGCCGCACCAAAAGATTGTCATTTGATGTTGGTCAAGAGAATTCTAAGATATTTAAAACATTCCATCCATATAGGCTTGTGGTACCCCAAAGGTGCTAAATTTGAGCTAATTGGCTATTCCGATTCGGATTATGCCAGATGCAAAGTTGATCATAAAAGCACTTCTAGGGCTTGTCAATTCCTTGAGAGGTCTCTTGTTTCTTGGGCCTCTAAGAAACAAAACTCTGTTGCCCTTTCCACCGCCGAGGCAGAATATGTCTCTGCGGGTAGTTGTTGTGCTCAATTACTTTGGATGAGGCAAACCTTGCTTGATTATGGAATAGAATACACAAATGTCCCTCTTCTTTGTGACAATGGTAGTGTCGTCAAAATTGCAAACAATCCCATTCAACACTCTAGAACCAAGAATATTGATATTCGCCATCAATTTCTGAGAGATCATGTTGGCAAAGGTGACATTGTCATTAGACACATAAGAACCGAAGATCAATTAGCGGATATCTTACCAAACCACTTGATGAATCCCGCTTTTGTAAGCTTAGGAATGAATTGAATATAATAGACTTCTCAAATGTGGCTTGAAATCATGCATATATGTGAGTTTTTAGATTTTTCTATCCTTGTGACATATATGTATGCTTTTATGCTTACAGTGCCATATTTGAAGTTCATGTGCTCTTATATGTGTTCCTAAGGCTATACATTAAGGGGGAGTATATGGTTACTCTTATATGTTGGAAATTGCTTAGTATGTTGAAGAGCTACCACTAGTGATAGAGGCCCGAGAGTTGCACTTCCGGTGCCGGCTCATTTTCAAGCAAATTTCTCTTTGAGAAATCCGAGGCTTGGTGAAGAGAGCGGTCAAGTGAAACTCGCCTCAACGAGAACGTAGGAAATTGGCAAATTTCCGAACCTCGGGATAAAATTCGGTTGTCTCTTGTCCCTTTTTATTTTGAGCAAGTTAAATTGTGCAAGCTTACTTTTCTAGAGTAATCTACTTGCCATCTTAGGTTGCACTATTTGTTCTAGCTGTTTGCTACCATTGCCTTAGTTCCTTGCTTATTGTTTAGCTAAAATTGAATTAGTTTTAAAAACCGCCTATTCACCCCCCCTCTAGTCGATACATCGATCCTACAACTCTTAAGCCAGCCTCACTCCGGAGTCAGCCTCACTCCGAAGCCCCACCTTCAGAGTACCACCCTTCGAAGTCCCTGCTTCGTCCAAGGCCTCCGCATGAAGCATTCCATGAGCACTTCGTCGCAGTGTCTCTCCCCGAGCACACTCCTCGACGATCCTCACCTGGACCATGCCTTCGATGCACCTCTACTTCTGAGACCTTTGTAGGGTATACCTTCGAGTACCTCCCTCCGGAGCACACTTCGAATGCCCTGCCTCATTGCTGAGGACTTTGGTCCACCATACTCCGAAGTCACTCCATTCGGAGTACCCTTCGAAGTGCCTCGCTTCCAAGGACTTCGTCTCAGAGTACCTTCAGCCGGAGCCACACTCTACACTTACTTCCTTCTCCTAGCGCACCTCGACCCCTTCGCTGCCTTCGTGATGGAGCTCTCTGCTCCCCCTGGCATCAAGCCTCCCGCTTGACCCAGGTTCACTTGCTATGAACCGTCTATTGCCTCCGAAGTCACATGCGCACCACAGACAAACAGACAAGTGTATCCAGTACCCCAGAGACCTCTCCGGGTAAACAACCTTCAGCACACACTCTGGTGTATTGCCCAGAGTACCGAGACCTTCGGTACGAACCAAGTCACCATGTTCTGTCGGACCCCTCCGACAGGCACACTCCGCTGCAACAACTGCAGCAAACAGAACCCACCGAACCCTTCGGTGAAACTACCTCTGAACCACCTCTCAGACCGTTAATTTTTCCGGTCAGACCAAAGTGAATATAGAGAGCATTTTTTTGTTGGTGAATTTTTTTAGGCTAAGTCCCCCATGGTCGGTCTAACCGACGAACCTAAGCCTAGTTTGACCGAAGTGGTCAGTCAGACCGAAGTGACCATGTCGGTATGACCGAAGTGTATGTGATATGACCTGTAACAGTTGGTTTTTTATCCGTTGAGCAAAAGTTCAGTCTGACCGACAATTGTGGTGCGATCTGACCAAAGTTTGTGCAGAGTTTGGTATTTCGTCCCACAACGGCTAGTTTTTGTTGTGAGGGCTATTTATACCCCACCCAGGAACAAAAACTTCTCCTTGGCACCTAGGATCATTGTCAAACACCTTTGCACATCTCTCACACACATTTGAGCACTAGAAGCATTTTGTTGGTGTTGAGAGAAAAGAGAGCCAAATGATCAAGTGCATTGCATTCTTGTAATAGTCAAGTGGCATTTGATCATATCCAAGCTTGTTTTGTAGCTTATTACTCTTGGAGGTTTCCACCTCCTAGACGGCTTGGAAGAGTTGTTCGATGATATCTCCAAGGATCTTGTGGAGGAGACCCGGTGTGATTGTGAGTGGCTTGGTGTTCACCATATCTAGAGTGGAGTAAGAACAACCCTAGTGATCGAGGTTTGGTAGTCACTCCGAATCTACTCTCACATTGCCCACTCCTTGATGAAGGAGTTTCGAGGCTCGGTGATTGAGAGGAGGAGTTGGACTCGCCTCAACAGTGACGTAGGAAGCCGATAAGCTTCCGAACATCGGTGAAACAATTTCTTATCTCACTTATGTTATTTACTTTGAGCAAATTTACTTTAACTTTATTTATTAGTAGAATTGCTTGAACCTCCATCAACCTAGGATTGCAAAACATTAATTAGTTTTTTTAATTGTGTCATCTTTGATTCGAGCCTAGATATTTAGGTTAAGGTTGTTTAGAAAATTTTAAATCGCATATTCACCCTCTCTAGTTGACATCTTGATCCTACACCCACCTGTGGGCCGTGGCTAGATGACCTGACCTCGCCCCGCCCGATGTCATCCCATGCTAGTTCGCCCTGCTTCCAGTACTCCTATGCTCAATTACTCTAGTAGTGTATACTACATATTGGTATCACTCTACTATATAATTAGTGGATGATTTACTCTACCATCATCTACCATTCGTTGAATATCAACCTTTTATTCCCTTCTATGAAATCTCGACCGTTGATTCCCACTATATACAACTGCACCCCAATCTTTCTCTTTCCTCTCTCTCTCTTTCCTTTATTTTCCCTGCGTGCATCAGGATTTCTCTCTGATTTTCCCTACGTGCATCACCATATAATTGTTGTATTGTTGTAAATGCTAAAGAAATAAAAATATTAAGAATATAATTTAAATTTTGGTTTGAAATTTTTTAATAAATTTTCTAAGATAAGAACATGATCTAGGATTTCACTATGATTTTTTTGTAATTTTACTACTAGAATAGTAAATACAAACATCAATTCAATTTATTAAATCAAAAAAATCATTTAAAATATCTTTCGGGCTGCTCTCTATTTTTTCTCACTCCTGGGCGTTGCCCGCCTCTCGCTGCACTTGGGTCCCATCTATTGGGATTGTCTTCCCTACAGGGAAATCCTGTCACGCCCCGATTTAATAAATCAGGATTTTTATTGAAATTCCAAAGAAAATCAATAAACCAAGACGTTCATCATGCGACCACATACAATACAGGCAATCATTCACGGTTCGTAGACCGCATTAATACAAAAGTGAATAAAGGTGAATAGAAACTAATAAAATAAGGATCCTAGATGAACGCCTCCTTCCAGTCTCGCCTTGACTGGGTCGCTACTCTAGACCTTCATCCTCCTCGTAGTAGACGGGCTCTGATGGTGTAAGTCAACGGGGTGAGTACAAACGTACTCAGCAAGCCACCGAATGCAATTATAATGCCTTATATTCCGACCTGAGTGACACTACATTCCAAGCAACAAAAGAAAACAATCAACCGTAAAACTACGTCTAGGGAAACTCGGGTGACGACTCGATCATCGGCTCGATGGAGGGGGTCGGTGCAGGGGTGGTGGAGCTGGAGGGTCCGGTGGAAGGTGCACTGCGGGAAATCCTCTTGGGCTTCACTATGGGAAACCGAGGCGATTTTCTCTTGCGAGGCGGAATAGGGGCGATCTCCTCGAGATCCTTCTTTAGTTCCTTGAGCTGCTAGCGGAGCTGTGCGGTGACTATGGCGCCCTGGCGTAGAATCTCGTTCTGATGCCTCAACTCCTCCACCTCGGTGCTCAGGTGATGGTTCTGTTGAACCTGGCGACGAAGGTCGGCGTTCTCGCGGTTTAGGTTCTCCGACGAGTGGCGGTAGTAGTCGATGGTGTCATGCTGGCTATCTGCGTCGAGAATGGCCTCTGTGTGGAGGTTGTCCATGGCCTCTAGAAGTCGCATGGTGCGGGCGATGGCGGAGCTGCTCTGTGTAAGGAGGCTGATGTAGATACTGCGGTGACTCCCTGGTGTGCGCATGGGCATGAAGCGGTAGACGATGTCGTGGAGGTGGCAATCGTAGACCAGTCGAAGTTCGGCGAGGGCCTGAAGTGCGGCGCGCTGGCTGGCCACCACGAATGAAGGTCCTCCAACTCCATGGGTGTAGAAGGGTGGCTGCGTGGACGAGGAGTGGATAACAACTGTGACCTCGCAGTAGCTCTCGCTCGCATCGGGAAAGATCCCGTGGAACGCGGGCTCATGGGAAAACCCCAAGAAGTCGACGAGCATGCAAAGCTCGTGGATGAATCCAGCCTCGTCACGGAGAGTCCCGCTCATGGTATGGACCGGCATCTACAAAAGAGAGAAATTTTTTTGTGAAAACCTCGGAAGATGAGAGGATAAGTAATTTTGTTAAGAAAATATGATTAATATAAATCCTAGGGTCAGGTCTGTTTAGCTTCCTACAGTCAAGTCGGCTCTGATACCATCTTGTCATGCCCCGATTTAATAAATCAGGACTTTTATTAAAATTTCAAAGAAAATCAATAAACCAAGATATTCATCATGCGACCACGTATAATACGGGCAATCATTCACGGTTCGTAGACCGCATTAATACAAAAATGAATAAAGGTGAAGAGAAACTAATAAAATAAGGGTCCTAGATGAATGCCTCCTTCTAGTGTCGCCTTGACTGGGTCGCTACTCCAGACCTTCATCCTCCTCGTAGTAGACGGGCTCTGATGGTGTAAGTCAACGGGGTGAGTACAAACGTACTCAGCAAGCCACCGAATGCAATTATAATGCAAGATAATAACAAGGGAGATAGTGGCTAATTTTGCGGAATAGCGTATTTTGTAAAGCAATTAAATGTGAACAATTTATTAGTACTGAAACGTAAACATGTGTATGCATCATCATCTTCTAACTCGAGGGGTACAGTCAGCCCCACCTCGCTCAATAGTCCTTACATGCCATGAGTAACTCAACCATTCATACAATAGTAAACTAACTGCGAGTAGTCACACAACCCTCCCTTGACCGTGGGCTCGACTTTTCGAAAAAATTGAATACTCTGATCAGAGATGTACCACTGTACCCACAAGGCAAGCACTCATCACTTACACCAAAGTGTAACGAGATGACCCATACCACGGGAACTCGTGCCAAAACCTTCCATATGGTCCTCCTCGACTCAACAGCACCCTCTTATAGGTTTCATATGGTGTCCCGACGCGTCGGAGCCCCACCATACCCCCCCTTGAGCCTCGTCGGTACAAGTCACCCGCAGGTTGCCCCTTGCCCCCTCCACTATGGTGCGTCGAGTCGGATTTTTCCATACTTCCAGTTAGGACTTACCCATTAGACTTGTGGTTGGTACGGAAGTGCTTTGCAACAGATCCCACAGACTGGTCCTTATAGTGCCCCGGGTGCGACCAACCAGTTCCCGAGCTTGCACCCGGAACCCACCATACTTATAACATAGCCAACTCCAACAGAGTCCAGAGACAAGAATAACGGGGAACTTCATATAACAGAATCCATCTATCTACGACTCATTATTTTTATCCTATAGAAGTTGTGTCGGTACCTTGGGCACTAGCTAACATAATATTTGTAGAGTGACAAGGAGTTAAGGCTCAATAAGCATGGCTTGGGTTTGCACACAAGGACGGGGATCTAATAAATATAAGTGTAGGGCTTGATATTTGACTAATGCAATAATATCCTATGAGTTATAGCGGTAGTTATGAAAAACTGGGCTCAATGATGATCAACTATTTCCACAGAGAGGTTCGATGACTTGCCTTGTTCCGCGAATGGTGAAGGGGGAACCTCGGGGTAAGACTCCGGATCGTCGACGGCGTAGTAGTCTTTCGATACGGAAAATAAATAAAACATTCAATAAACAATCCAAAACAAATCAACCATACCAACATACATGTTTTTGTTGGATTTAAGTAAAGGAGATAGAGTCTTAAATTTTAGGGGATTGTTACTTAAATATTTAAGATTGATTTCTAATGAGATTTCTGAATTTATGACTTGATGTAATTATTTTTCCCAGGGGTTTTTATTTCCCCTTTTTAGAGATGAAGCAAAAAGGTATACAATTAACCTTAATGTTTTATTGTAGTAAAAAGAGTGAAATTAAGTTATTATGTCTTCTGAAGTTATTATATAAGTTTTTATGATATTCATATAAGGGGTTGAGTTTTTATTATAAGAATTAAATAATTACCCTAATAAGGTTTTTGCAAAATTATTTAATAGAATAAAGTGGGCATAATGAACATTCTGTTTTTATTGCATTAAAACAGTGGAATAAAGTCATTAAGTCCTCTGAATTTAATATATAAATTATTACAGGTTTTTCTGAATTATTTAAATGAACTATTAATTAAATCCTAAAGGGGATTTTTCTTTATATTTTAATAAGAATATTTTGTGCCAAATAAACATATTGTTTTTATTGCATAAAAGTGTAGAGAATAAAAATACAAATTTTCCAGAATTGAAATGGTCGAATTTGGAGTTAATTTGAGCAAGATATGAATTTTTAAAGTTTAAAGTATTTTTCTGAATTTTATTTCAAACAAAAAACAGGCGTGGGTCCACGGTGAGCCAGGTCCACCGTGGACCCGCGCACTGTGCGCTGGACCGGTCGGATCTGGACCGTTGTATCCAGATCCAACGGTCGCCGACGGGGCGGGGCGGTTAAGTGAGATCGGAGGGCTTAGATGAGCCCGTACCGGTCAACGCCGGTCAAGGCCATATGGGCCCTTGATCTGGGGTTTTAATCTCAGCCGCCCCCTTCGGATCCGACGGCCACGATCGTAACCGGCACGGTGGCGGTACGGGGGAGCCAGGAGGCTTCGTCCCCGACTCCGGCTGAGCGGCAGCGAGCCCCGGCGATGGCGTGCGGTGGCCCAAGGCCCTAGGCGACGGCTGAAATCGGTAGAGGAGAGGGAGGGGATTGCTACTGTACCAGAATCGGCGGAGAAGGATGTCCGGTGGTGGCCGGCGACGAGGAGATGGCGGCGGAGCTTCACGGGTTCACTGGTGGTGATGGGCTCCGGTGGGGATCCGGCCCAATGGACGTGGGGCCGAGGTAGAGGGCGTGACGACGGTCCCGGTGGTGGCGACGGCGAGGGCGGAGTTGCTCGAGTCACTGGCGAGGGCTCGACGGAGAGGAAACAGAGAAAAACCGAAGAAAAATAGTGGCGGCGCTCGGGATGGAGAGGGTTCGAGGTGTTTCGTTGCGGGCGAACTGCGGCGAGCACCGGGGTCTTATAGGGTCGCCGGAGGTGAAGTTTGGAAGGGAAAATGGGGGAAACCCGAGGGCTTCCAAAATTGGCGCCGGCGAGGTTTCCATCCACACGGCATCCTTCCAAATGTGCCAGAAACACGTTGGTTTTAAGAGGAATGGGATCGCCGGCGAATAGGGAAGGGGGTCTCGCACTCGGTTTAGCGAATCTGGCCGGCCGGCGGCTAAAATCGGAAGGGGGGCGCCAGATTTGGAAAGGGGGGATCCCCTTCCGTTGGGGAAGAAGAACCATCCCACCTGTCAGCGGGCGCGTGCGAAGGAGAGGGGGATGACACGCGGGCCCGGTGTGGCAACGGTAGAGGAGGGGGCGTCGGTGGCTGACGCGTGGACCCAGCGGAGCGCGCGGGAGAGGAGAGAGGGGGGGACAGCGCCGACAGGCGGGTCCCACCCGTCAGAGAGCGGGGCTTCACTGGGCCGGGCCGAAAGGCTTTGAGGGGGAAAAATAGGGTTGCGGCCCAATAACTTTTAAAATTGTTTTTCTGATTAAAATAATTCCGGAAAATTAATTATTTGGTTAAGGCTTGAAGCACTGTTGCTAAAATTTTGTAAAAATTCTCAAAAATATTTCTTGGCTTCTAGATTCCACCATAAATTTTTCAGCTACAGATTTGAAATATTTCTTCCTGATTTGCTTTAATTGAGTTCTTTTAGCCTTTTCCTTTAATTTCATAAATCATTTAATCCAGAAAATTTATTTCCCTCATTTTTATTTTATTTTAATTCTGGGGCTGTTACAAATCCCCAACATTCCGCCCTATTCATTGGCAAGACCTTAAATTCCATTTTGTCGCTGCTATGGCCAATCCCCCTTAAAACCGGTCCTTACCTTATGGATCCGAGCCCTCCTCGCTTGGTCCTGCTCCATTTCCTCTACTTCCACTCCAGCCGCTCCAGTTCGTTGCTGGCGACTACCATCCATCCCTCCACCAATACTGTCGGGTTCACCATCGCCTACTCGCTCCCAGCCACCACTCTGTTCAAGTCCACGGTCACCGGAATGTCGCCGACATCATCCACCAGGAGCTTCCTCATTGTCCTACTCGTCTTTGACCTCATTCTGCCACCGCCCGTCCTGATCTCCGATGCATAAATGCTCCTTATCGTATTCTCCTTCAAATTGTAGATTGACCCCATAAAATTTTCTAACGATGCAGCTCTCAATTTGTTTCTTTCTATTATTGGCTTGATGGTGTGGTTGACCGGTTCATGTTATTGTAAAGTGACTGCAAATCAGTCCTATAAGGTTGGTTTTATTGTGTGGTATGATCTGACTATATATTTTGTGAGTAGGTTTATAATCTGAATTGGGATCACTACTTTTTTTCATACATGTTCGCATCCTATTTAATTGGATTAGTCGAAACGATGCATAATGGTGAAGCAACTCTAGAATTTTTGTTCCAAACATGGGCCCTGGTCATATGTCATTTGATTCACCCTTTGTGATCCATCTAATGGTTTGCTTATCTCCGACTACCATCAAGTCTTTTTTCTGCTACCATGTCTAATGCAACTGAATTTGCCAAGTGGATATGCAATCTACATAGGCAGCTTTGTCATGTGGTGTATTCAATTGTTGTATGCTTGAATGTAAATTGTATCTTGAGATGATATTTGTTTAGTAAATTGTAAAACTGTTTTCTTCATACATCATTGTTATTATAGAAATTTGATTAGTTATGTTGATTAATTGATATCTGGAATGAAATCATTGCACGGTTATCTGTTTGACCCAGAAAAAACTTAATTTTATAATGACATCAATTCATTACTTTGCCCGTGATTATAGTTTCCTTTTGACTTTATGGCAAAGTGAAGGCATGGCCTTTGCTAGGCTTGATTCGTCTCCAATGTAGGCACAACTATGATACACAATGAAAGAGTTAAGGTTTGATTACATGGTATTGATTTAGTTATACATAATTTCTCAATTGTGTCAAGTGTTTGTGAAACCTAAATAGACATTTCTAGATAGTGAATTTCACTTATGGAGCATAAATTACTCTCAAATGTTGTACAATTTGAGATACTCTCTTATGTACTGTATATGGTTTAGGAAGGAAAGGTACCAAATTTTATGTTCCTCTTTTTCTTTGTCTATATAGAAATAACTTTATCTCATAATCTATGTACAAATACCAATTATCAAAATTCTCTGTTACTTGGCACTTTTGTTGCTTCTCTTTGTCTTTGTGGGTAATTATTTATGGGGGGGTTTAATTGTTGGTAAAATATATTTGAAATAGTACTATACATTAAGCTTATCTGAATATGACATGTGTTGCACTCTTCTAATCATGTTCCCAAACATGGGCTTCTCTGCTCCAAACATGTTATACTACAAAATCGTATATAGGGAAAAGTGAAACAAGGAACGCCTTATTTACCTGTTTTCTAGGTTTATCTTGATGGTTTCATTTTTATATCGTGCATACTTACTTGTTCTAAACCCCTTCAAATAATCTTCTTACATTATCTATTATGTTGTTACCTAAGAATCTAATTCCGGTGGGTTCCATTAGCATCAGCAACAACATTATATGTTTTGCTTTGAAGCCATGGTCAAGCCTATAGGGATGCATCTAACCTAAAAAACATATTTTTGATTTCATTTTAATACTTCGGATATTATTTAGTTGGCTGGTGAATGTGAAACAAGATATCAAACATCTAAGTTATACACATGTTTCTCTACATACTGTTAGTTTATGTGTTCTTGATATACTATGATAGTTGTCAATGTAATAATTCCAAAAAAACACCAAAATTATTGCATAGTAGAGGCTAACTCATGCACAAAGAAAAGGTTGTGAGTAAAGGATACCCATGTGGAAACATACGAACCACAATTATTTGGATATCAATTGTTTCAGAGTGCAGTTTGTATATTTGATAATTCGAGCGGTAAATTTCTAATCTTTTTAGTGCCTCGGTTTGAACTATGTTGTCCTTTTGTCCTATGTGATGTGCCACTCTATTTTCTATGTATGAGACAACTAGATTGTTTGATTGTAGATGGTTTTGATATACATGTTTGTCCATGTCCCGGAGTTGGGGTTGTCAGGCAGTGTTATTTTTGAGTTGTTTTATGTAGGTTCATTAAAGCTATGTTTTTTATTTTGCGCTATATGCCCTGTTACATTACATATTGAAATTGTATGCGACGATTTGTTAGACGACTAATTGAATTTAGAGTTTTTTGCGGAACAATGATTTGGGTGCATTATAGAATTATTATTTCATGGGTAAAACCATCTTTCTGAATGACCATGTATCTAGGTCTTTTCATTTTTTTAGAATTGTAACTCCTTTATTATACACATTTACCAACATCTTTATCGTTGTAAGGTGTGGTACTTGAATGCTATGATTGTTTAGTTCATGTATGAAGTTTGACATAGTTGAAATAGCTGTTGTTATAATATTTTGTATCTTTATGCCATAGTTAAGATAATTGTATGTACTTTGAGCTATATGGCAGTTACTTGATTGGTGTGTATGGTCTTCTTTATATAATAATAGTGACAAGATTCAAGACATTAATATTATTTGTTCCTATTAAGCATATCTTATATTTCTATATGTCTTCTTGTTTAATATGATAATTCTTCTCCGTAGAACAAAATTGGAAAGATGACATGGAATATCTTTGATATGTATTGATGTACTTCTCTTGAACAATTACTACCTTTTGATTTCTCTAGTTGTGTTAGCATGGACAGACTACTAGTTATTGTAATTTTTGGATTGTATTGATCGCTAGATTTTGATTATTTTCTATTATTTAGGCTTTTTAGGTTAAGCAATATGAACTATGAAGATATATTTGTGTAAAAAATGGGGGATGAGTGGATCACAATGATTTGCTAAAATGAGAAGCTGATATTTTGAAGTGTTGGAAATGAATAAATTATAGGACAGTCCGAAGACATGAAAAATCGGTAAATATTGGTGCCTAAATCAAATTTAACGATGCACTCATTATATTTTATTGCACTCATTATATTTTATTGATCATAAATCATAAACTTTAAAGTCATTATTGTATTGATATTTTGTTATTTCGAGTGCTACTGTAGAGATTTCTCCACAATTCTTATGAAGTGTAATCGGATATCATTGACACATTTTTATAGATTTGTTTTGTATGATGTTTTTTCTGAATTCTATGTAATTTTACTATTTTGACTATGATTATTACTTTATATACAATATTCATTGGACCATTCAAACTTAAATTCAGCACCTCTTAAATTTAGCTAATGCATGGTATTTTTACTTATTTTATCTCATGAGTATTTTTGTCCTTATTCGAGCTACTAATACACTTTATATTTAATTTCCTTTTAATTAGTGCGTAATTTTACTTATTTTATATCATGAGTTCATTTTGTCCTTATCGAGACTATTTTTTTTATTTACAAATGATGCAGATGTAAACCATCTTAGTTATTAAAAATCTATTTTTTCCTTTTGGATGGGCCTCCATCTCGGCCCATCCATTCGCTATACAAATGGTTGGGCCAAAATTATCATCAGTTCCAGCTTCTCGCCGTCGCCCTGTCCGGCGGATGGTGCGGCCGCGTGAGCTCCCGCGACTGGCGCGACCGGTTGAGCATGTCCAGCATCGCCGGCGTCAAGTACGACGAGGTGAAGCCGGAGGAAGCAGGCGACGGAGAGCTCCCACGGGACAACTCTCCGGACATCTGCCTTGACGTGGCGCGCTGCTGCGCGTGCGAGCTGAGCCCGGCGAGCACGTAGGCGCGGCCGGAGAGCTCGTACTGGCGCCGGTCCGCCACGCGTGCGCGCATCTCACGGAGCTCGCCCGACAGCGCCGAGCACATGGCGTCGCCGGAGCGAGCGGCGGAGGACCGCGCCACCGCGCGCTGCCTGTTACGGAGGATTTCCGCCGCCTCCGCGTACGCGCCCCGCTCCGCCGCGGACCGGGCCGCCACGATGTCGTCCATCGCCTCCACACGGACCCGCTCCCGGTCGACCTCCACTGAGCGCTCGACTCTTTCCACCCGCGACGGCCTCAGAACCACCGCCTCCTCGTCGCCGGAGACGCTCCTCGTCCGTCCAGTCTCCATGTCTCGGTAAGAGCAGCTCACCTCGATCAGGCGGGTGACGTCATCCCTGGCGCGGGCTCTCGGCACGTCGAAGAACATCAGGAAGCTCCTCTCCTCGTCAGCGTAGAGCTCGCCGACGTCAACTGTGGCGCCGCGGCCGTCCTCGTCGATGCAGCTCCTGTAGCGGCCGGACTTGACTTCCCTGATGCGCACGCCGGTGTCCACGCACTCGACGTCCAGGCGGAGTTCCTGCACGGCGACCGAGAGGAGGCCTCCGATGCACTGCGCGAACCCTTCCTGGATGGCCGCCTCGTTCTCGATGAAGGAGAAGGTCCCGCCGGTAGCCTCGGCGATGGTGTGCATCGCCGCCGCATCGTGGTCCTTGCCGAAGCCAAACGCGTGGACCGGCGGGGACCGGTCGCCTCCGTCGGTGCGCATGAAGGAAGGCGGCACGAGCGCGTCGTAGTTGGCGTCACGGGCATAGCCACGTGCCGGAACGGTGTAAGTGTCCTGCCCGTCGGAGAGGAGGATGACGCTCTCGACGGCGTTTCGGTACAGGCGCTCGTCGAGCACCTTGGCGGCCTTGCGGAGCGCCTCCCCGATGTTGGTTCCGCCTCTCGCCGAGAGGGATTCTACGGCGCGCTTCGCGTGGGCCTTCCCGCCGTCCGTCATGCGCGTGAGCCGCATCAGGCGGCTCGCGCCGGAGGAGAAGGAGATGACGCAGAGGCGGTCTCCGGGGCCGAGGTTGTCGATGACGAACCCCATGGCCTGCTTCAGCAGCACCAGCTTGCTCCCCACCATGCTGCCGCTCACGTCGAGCACGGTCACCAGGTCGAGCGGCGCGCGCGGTCCGTCACCATCGGCGCCACCACCCCCGGAAGCCCTGGCGTGAACGACCACGGCGAAGTCGTCGCGTGACGCGTCCCTCGCAAGAGCCGAGTGCTCGCAGTGCGTCGCGAGCTCCACCGCCGATCCATCGGACGACGACGCACTCGCCGCACCGTCGTGCCGAAGGCCGAGTGCCCGAGGCGCCCGGACCAGCGGTTCATCGTCGTCGAACACCCGAGGCTCCACTGGCCGGAAAAACGGCTGCTGGGCCGACGGGGCCGGCGCGTCCTTGGCGCGGAACGACGGCAGGTCACGCCACCGCGCGTGGCAAAGCGGACAAGCGATGCGGCCGCGCGCGACGCTGCCAGAGATACAGTTGAAGTGGAACTGATGCGAGCACTCCGCCGTGAACACAGCCTCGCCGCCGCCGCCGCGGCGGCGCATCTCGCCATGGCAGATGCCACACGCGCACGGGCCTCTCTCCATTTGACCGCAACAACAACAACAACACGACGGGATTCGAGCCGGTCACGTACATACACTCCGCGTTGAACACAAAGTGTCCCAAAAAAGTCAAAAGTCATCGGCTGCTGCGAATCAGTCTCGAACCAGCGATCTCTGCAAGTTTTATACTCGTGTTTATGGTTGACTGGTTAAATGCTTCTGATTTCTTAATGAGATCGTGACAGTCATCATTTCTAATAATATGTTTTATTGAGTTAAGTAATCCTTGTTAGTACAACACCATGTGTGGGCAGAGTCAGGAACCAATCAGAATAGTTTTAACACGCAAATGTATGAAATTTCATAAAAAAAAGATTTGACAATACAAAATTGCAAATGCAGTGAAATTCCAGAGTTGCCTTCACGTCTGTTTCATCACCACCTTTGTAAGCTGACATTGCTTCCAGTGTTGCAATTGCAGATGACAGCAAAAGAGCCAGGGTTTGCAAGGCAGTAGCTGGCAACCAAAACATCATAAATGTGCAGCTTGCTCTGTAAGGAGAACAATTCCTAGTGCAGCTTGTTCAAGAAAAGGGGCAAAGCTATGGAAAAGTATAGATAATATATATGTTATTTTTTATAAACTAATTTTTGGACTAAGAGATGATGCACATATGATGTTAGACCTAAGAAGTAAGAATGTAGGTGTAGTCAATAGAAAATATTAAACGCTAATTCCGTCACATAAATGTGGCCTCTGTGCTCCAACATGTCATTTATTCTTTAAGTTACATGAATCATTTCAGTCCTTGCATTTTTCAACTCAAACAAAAATGACAGCCACCTACTATGTGGCATGTATTGTCTGGGTGACAAACTCGCAGATCTGGGCCAAACACTGGAACTTCACATGCAAGAGGCATCCAGTCATCCGGAAGTATCAGTACCAAATTACCAATGGGTTGTGACTCATAAGATATACAGAGTTCTGGTGAATCCATGGTTCTTTACAGGGTGGACGAGCAAAACTTCAATCGGTGCCAGGCATGTATATGAAGCATACTGCTACCTCTGGGCCTCTTGCTGTTCAAAGTTTACCTGTGAAGTAGCTAAAAGTTCTATGGGAAAATTCTCAACTGTTGTGTGCACAACACTAGAGTCTATATGTACAACTATTTACAGGGAAAGCATACAAAAATTTCCTGTCACCCATGTGCGATGCCGTCTTTGTGCGCTAGCCATATCCGAACTGTACGGTCATCACTTGCAGAAGCAAGCATATGTGGCCTAGCAGGATTCCAGCTTACACAGTTTACAGTAAGTGAATGGCCATTCAAGACCTTTATCGGCGTCTCCAGGTGTCTTTTCCAAATGTAGACCTGCTCATCATTTTGACACATGAACAAGATGGAAAAGGCTTGACAAGAGCAGCAATCGATGTATTAGCTACCCCAATTCATTTTGTATTCTGTATTCAAAGTATGATATTATACCCCCACTGTACTGTAAATAGCGTTAGGCAACAAAATGTCTTATTGTCGGTATAATTGTTCACGGAATTGATTTTGTTCATAGCAGCCAGACCTTTCTCTATCTTACATGAGGCTGGCTCCTGTACATCGGTTCATGCCAAATAATATGAATTATGTGGTTCCGCTAGTTCATATCAACTATCAGTCACACTGGTGAATTAATAAGTTCAAATCTATTTCCAGAAAAATTAAAACTGCAAACCAAAGCCATGCAATGCAGTCAGCTTGGTAGGACCTACAGCGTGATTGATATTTCATCTAATAGAATTCAATGTAAGGCTTAGTAGCGGGTGCCATGTTAAAAAGGTTGCATGGCATCGTTAGTAAGCCAGCAATGTTTACAGCATTGCGTCACAAAACGGCATCGTGCAAGAGTACCAAGAGTCAAGTTTCATGGTGCTGCTCTAGGCTAATGTGTGCCACCCAACTGCTCTATGCTAATACACGTTACCCCTAATTCCCAGCTATAGGCTCATGCTCTGCAGGGTGGTTATATTGCATATGGATATACCATCACAGGATTTAGGAAAACATAACAGGGAAAATGGAGGCGGCTAAGATTTTTGTCAAATACTCAAATGCAAGGTTAAACTATGCCTATGGTGCCTCAACATAACAGATTCCAAGCCCTGGTAAAGGAGGAGGGAGGGTCCATTTCCCCTAAAAAGTTGTGATAGGCTTGGCAAGCCAATAGAAAACTTAACCACTCAAATAGAGTTGAAACCTAAAAGGTTGTGATTAGGTTTCAACTCTAACCTACCCCAACTTGGAATTGAAAGGCTTTAAAATAAGAAGATGATGACCATGATGACTCAAGTGCAAGATTAAATTCCATAAAAAAAGTTATACCTGGGAATCCTCACTGCCACTGGCAATGAACAAAGAGTTTGATCCACCAAAGCAAGATCTAATCACAAACTTTCCCTGCTTGTGTCCCCTGAATTTATCCAGCACAGTAGAACTTTCATTGATTCTCCACATATGAATTTCCTGGCTGTTAAGGTTGACAATCAGTGAATGTCCATCGCCTGAGAGAGAAAGTGATGAAATCGTTTGTTGCTCATGTAGTCTCCATTCCCGCCCCTTTGGGAGTTCTCGAATCCAAATTTCATTGGAACATACACAGATAAGATGTTTGCCATCAGGAGTCACAGCAATATCACTGACTTTAGGTATTCTATCTCCAACCCATGCTTCCAGTTCTTGTCCTTCTAGGTCACAAGTGAATATCCTATTTGGAGCACTTTCAGGTTCAGAACTGGCACATACTATTTTCTCTGAATTAGGAAACCATGCACATGAACTGATGATAAAGTCCACAGAGTCGCTAAATTTGAGACTGCATTCACCAGTATCAACATTCCACAGTTTTAATGATTCCCCATTACCACAAGTGAGCAGCATTCTGTCGTTCGGACTCCAGGCAACAAAAGAAATTGGTTTTTTGTGACCCTCAAGGCAGTGCTTCTTGGTTATTGTATCATCGTCTTCCACCTAACATCATCTCTGACGGTTAGGCATGACAAGAATTGGGAGTTGTAATAAAAGGAAGATTAAAGAATGAATATTATCTGTCACCCTTGATTACTTTAGAGAGCTGTAAAGAGAGGTTGGGTACTCTCAAAACCTTACCTCAGAAGTGCCTTCACCTAATAACAAATGGATTTGCTCATTAAAACACTTACATTTCATTTCCCATCTAGCTTAGAATGAGGCATCAATAATTAATAAAAGAATGGAAAAAAATAACATCTCTAGGCTTGTACCACATCTTAGAATATGTACAAGACTGTACAGTGTCAATTTGTTGACTCAAGCTGTAAAAATAGATTCTGCTCACACGTCCTTTTACACAAACAGAGTCCAATTTCATATGTGTTATGGTAGTGGTACTGTGTATGAACAGTACACATGTACTGTAGCAATGTGAAGAGGAAGGGATTACCTTCCACAATAATAATATGTATTGCCTAAATAGTAAATAATTAGCTACTTTCTATAATAAAGATTAGTTGTTTTCATATTTATTAGTTAGAAAGGTATTGGTTTAGTTAGGAATTAGAGATTGTATTATTAAGGTGTCATGGTCTGAAACTATGATGGGATAAACACCGCCAGGAGGACGGCGACAGCTAATAGGGATGAGAGGTAGACTTAGATTAAAGAGAGATTAGATTAATTCTTACTCCCTCCAGTTTCCAAAAGAATGTCGTTTTAGCTTTGTATCTAAAGTTTCCAAATAAAAGTCGTTTTGTATTTTTAGGTGTATTTTAGACCGTTTTGCCCTTGAAGTAGTACTGCTGCTCTGTACACTACTTTTGCATGCGGCTGTTTCGTATCCCAAGGCAGTCAGATGGCGCGCTAGGCAGAAAAAATGGCGCGCTTCTCCAGCCAGCCAAGAAAAATGGCCAAAAAAAATGCAGAGATAGGATTCGAACATAGGATGCAATGCTTCTGTAGGTGCGGTGATAACCAGTGGGATAGATAGAGAACATATTAAATGAGGGCAAACATGGAAATATAAAGTTTCTTGGTCTGTGAGTTTATATCCAAAACGACATCTATTTTGAAACCGGAGGGAGTACTTGTTAATTGAGTACATGAGATCCCTTTATATAGGGAGGACTACTTGACATATAAAGAAATAATCCCTGCTATTACGGAAACCAATCTAATTTATATATCTAATTCCTAACTAAAACAAATATCTTCCTATCTAATCTTATCTTTTATGAACTCAATCCGATCTAATCTAATCTTACCTTTTGAACTAGCAAATCTCTAAATTCCGCAGGTATTGCTTATGCTACAGTACCCGCACGAGTACTGTTCCCATGGGTTGGGCTGGGCCTGGCCCAATACCCATGACATAAGGAGGGTAGAGCTACAACCCACAACTCATGGTTACTGTTTATGCAGTACTGTAGCAGGCACCCCTCTATATAAAAAGGACTCGTGTATCTTTATTATGATTAAGCAAAAGAATCATAAAGTTATTCTAGCTTGATTGGAGCCTCCTAGTGTTCAGGACAAGACCAGCGTCAAAGAGAGCGATCTCGCAATTACTCCAGTCTTTGGATCCTTATCCTATGCATGAATCAGTGACCATAACAATATGACATTTCATTAGTCATGTTGATAATTTCTGCATGGACTTAAGTGTGTCAATGGACAATGGTTTAAACTTGGCCGGGGAAGCTTGGGTGCCAGAGAACCCATGATGGATCTGCACTGGGCGCTGGCTAGAAGAAGGGGATGAGATAACAGAGAAAGGGATGGGATATTCAGACTAATCTTCTTCTTGCTTTATTTCTTCTGCATACTGCGCCATATATATAGGCATTTTACAAATAGAGTCCTAATCAGACACTACTGCTATTACAGATAGAATCCTATTACTTTCCCTACTTACCTAATAAATACCTAGTTGAATACTATTAATAGAGACCTGATTGATTACTACTGCTTATACCTTCTAGGCTTCTACTATTACTAGTCCAACAACTTCCAAATTTGGAGTTGTAGCGGCATCAAACTCTTTCTTCCTTCTACGGTAAACTATGCCGACTTTGACATATCTCCCGTCCTTCGAAAACAGCTCATCCCCAAGCTCAAAATCAGGATAATGGCTCTTGAAAACACTTTTGTCTTCCCTTGTTGCATCTGGTGGTGACAGGTCGTCCCATTTAATGAGGATCTGTTGGTGATGCATGGATTGGTATTGGCTAGAACTAAATGTTAGACAGCTATCTTAGACCTATGGACTGGATTCTTCTAGATGTATGATGTTGTGTGTGTAACATGTCCAGCTGGCAGTGTTTTCTGTTAGAACCTACAGCTGGCCAGTTTTCTATTATAGTCTAAGGGCTGGCCTATAAATGTAACTCCCCAGTTCTCTATTCAATCAATACAGAATCAATAGCTAAACACATTCTTACATGGTATCAGAAGTTTAGATCCTCTTCTTCCACTACTAGCGTGCACCTCTTCCTCCTGGTGCTGCTGCTCCATGGCGAGCAATGCCACCGATGCTCCTGACGCTCCCCGCGCCACCATCGTCGACGTCCCTTCGCCTGATTCCCACGACGCTACCCTTGCCCGTCTCCAACAAGCCGAATGTGATGCTGATCTCGCTCGGTAGGAACGTGATGCGGCTGATGCGCGTCTTCAGACTACCCTCACCGTGCTGCTCATGAGCGCGCGGCGGTTGCGCCTCCTCCGGATGTTGCTGTCACCAACATCCCTGTCGGCGAGACACCTCTTCTCGACGCCCTGCTTCATCACAAGGCTGCTGCGTTGCTCAACTTGCGCACGCAAGCTGTTGCAGTACACAACATACGCGCCCTCATGCCTCTTGTCCTTGACATCAACTCCGTATTCTTCGCACAATGGTGTGAGTCCTTCCTCCTCACCGTCGGCAAGTTCTCTCTGCAGGAGCATGTTCTCTCTGATACAACTCTGCCCCATTCTCCCGATTGGGCTCGCATGGACTGTATCGTGCGGACATGGCTTCTCGGCATCATCTCTAACGATCTCGCTGATGCCATTGCCGAACGCGGAGCTACGGCTCGAGCCACATGGCTTGCCATTGAGTCGCGGTTCCTTGGCAATCACACAACATGCACCCTCTTCACCGACCAAGAGTTCCGCTCCTCTCAGGGTGACCTCTCGGTCTCTGAGTACTGTCGGCGCTACAAGCGGATGGCAGAGGACCTCCACGACCTCGACGAGCCCATCTCCAACCGAACACAGGCACAAGCTCCTGGTTCTCCTTCTCGGACACACGCTTTTCTCGTTGGACTAGGAAATGGACTGGTCAGTGGAGTCCACCGCCCAATACTGCTCCTGGGCTTCCTGGTTGGGACCAGAATACTCTTGCTGCTAATTTTCAAACCATGTCCCGCTAGCAACCTTCCCAATAGGAGTGGTATTTTGATAAGGGTGATACACACAACATAACCTCTGACGCTAGTATACTCACTTCCACATCTACCTCTCCTTTCCCTCCTCACATTATTGTTGGAAATGGTCATTTATTGCCTATCACCACTACTAGCGTTACTCATTTGCCCCCTTAACCTTGTCTTAATAATGTTCTTGTCTCCCCGAACCTTATTAAGAATCTTATTTCAGTATATCAATTCACTTCCAACAATAATTGCTTTGTGGAATTTGATCCTTTTGGTTGCTCTGTGAAGGCTCCTCCATCTCAGAGAGAGATTATCAGGTGTGTCAGCTTCGGTCCCCTTTACACGTTGTAGCTCTTTGCCTCCACCTTCCATGTAGCCTCTTCCTCCTCCGTTTGGCACCAGCGTCTTGGTCATATCGGGCCTGAAGTTCTTTCCAAGTTATCTCACTTTGTTGGTCTTCCTTGTAATAAAGATTCCAATACTATTTGTCATACCTGTCAACTAAGTCGTCATACTCGGTTGCCTTTTCATATATCTTCATCCCGAGCAACACATAATTTCCAATTGATACATTGTGATCTTTGGACCTCTCCTGTTGTCAGTGTCTCAGGTCACAAGTATTACTTGATCATTCTTGATGATTGCTCACATTACCTTTGGATGTTCCCACTTCGCTTGAAGTTTGACACTTTCTCCACTCTCTCCCATTTTTTTGCCTATGTCCACACCTAGTTTGGTGTCACTATCCAGGGGATACAGTGCGACAATGGTCGTGAGTTTGATAACTCCACTAGCCGTTCTTTCTTTCTATCACATGGCATACATCTTCGTATGTCCTGTCCTTATACATCGCCTCAGAACGATAAAGCTGAACACATTATTCGAACCATTAATAATGTCGTTCGCTCCCTACTATTTCAAGCTTGTATACCTCACACTTTCTGGGTTGCCACTCTTGGTACTGCCACCTATCTCCTCAACATTCTTCCCACTAAAACTCTAGATTCATCCACTCCTCATTTTTCTTTATTTGGGACACTACCTTCCTATACACATCTCCGTGTATTTGGTTGCAAGTGCTATCCCAATATTTCTGCCACCGCTGCATACAAACTAGCTCCTCGCTCTACTTTGTGTCTTCCTTGGTTACTCCCTCCATCATAAGGGATACCTTTGTCTTGCTTGTTCTTCCAATCAAATCATCATCTCTCGCCACGTGGTCTTTGATGAGTCCTCTTTTCCTTTCTCTAAGGATTCATCTCCTCCCACTTCGGCGGATTTTGATTTCTTGGATGCTACACCTAACCCTGTGATGGTTCCATTTGCACCATCACATTTTTCTACAGAACCACATGCGGCTCTTGATAGATCGACCATGCCGACCGCACTACCACGTGCAGCCCTTGACGGATCGACCACGCCGACCGCACTGCCACGTGCGACTCTTGACAGCTCGACCACATCTCCATGTGCCCCGTCTACTGCATCACCACCAGCAGTTTTTGGTCCCTCACTTGTTGTTCGGCGCTTTGGTGTTGTTTACACTCAGCAACCTATCTCAATGGCAGCCCGACCCCCTGAAGAGTTTGTTTCTATAGTGGTTCGTGCTATTCCTATAGGTGTTGTATCTATTCCTCTTGTGGTCAATCAACATGCTATGATTACCTGAGGAAAGGATGGATTTCGCCAGCCAATCTTGCTCACCACCTCGCCACTATCTCCGGTTCCACGGACTTACCGAGCTGCTCTTACTCTTACAGACCCAAACTGGCGTATTGCTATGGAGGCCGAGTATTCCACTTTGCTCACCAATCACACTTGGGATCTTCTTCCTCGACCACCACACTCCAATGCGGTCACAGGCAAATGGGTCTTCAAGCATAAATTCAAAGTTGATGGATCATTTGAAAGATATAAAGCTCGTTGGGTCCTTCGCGGTTTTTCCCAACATCCAGGAGTGGACTTTTCTAAGACATTCAATCCCATTGTCAAGCCTGCAACCATTCGGACTGTACTCTCTTTAGCTCTTTCACGCTCCTGATCCATTCATCAACTGGATGTTGACAATGCCTTTCTTCATGGCACCTTGTCCGAAACTATTTATTGTGCTCAGCCATCCGGATTTGAAGATTCTTCTCATGCTGATTATGTATGTCGCCTGAATCGATCACTTTATGGTCTTAAGCAGGCACCTCATGCTTGGCACAGTCGGTTTGCCTCACATCTTTAGTATCTTGGTTTTGTTGCGACCAAAACATATACCTCTTTGTTTATTTACCACCATGGAGCAGATATGGTCTATCTGCTTCTATACGTTGATGATATTGTGTTGACAGACTCCTCACCTGCTTTACTTTGCCGCACTATTGAGGCTCTTCAGCAGGAATTCCCTCTGAAGGGTCTTAGTATTCTTCACAATTTTCTGGGGATGCTTGTTCAACAAAAGATGGCGGTCTCTTTCTATCTTAAAAGAAATATATGCTTGATATACTCGAGTGTGCTAGTATGACGGACTACAAGCCCCGTTCGACACCTATTGATCTCAGTCCCAAGCTCTCATCCGATGGTGCTCTTGTCCCTGATCCTACTGACTTTCGTAGTATTGTCGGGGCTCTTTAGTATCTCACCTTTACCAGACTGGATATTTCCTACGCAGTTCAACAAGTTTGCCTTCATATGCATGATCCTAGAGATCCTCATCTTACTGCACTCAAGCGCATTTTGCATTATGTTCGTGGCACTCTGGATATGGGATTATTTCTGAGACCGTGTTCCTAATCAGATCTGGTGATTTACTCTAATGCCGATTGGGCCGGTTGCCCGGATACTCACAGGTCGACCTCTGGATATGCTGTTTTCCTAGGCAACAACTTGATTTCCTAGTCTTCCAAGCGTCAGCTCACTGTCTCACGTTCCAGTGCCGAGGCTGAGTGCCGGGACGTTGCTAATGTTGTCGTCGAAGCCCCTTGGCTACGACAACTACTGTTTGAGTTGCACACCTCATTGCACAAAACCACTCTGGTGTATTGTAACAACATCAGTGCCATCTACATGTCTTCCAACCTAGTTCAGCATCAGTGCACCAAACATGTTGAGATTGATCTCCACTTTGTTTGGGAGCGCGTTGCTCCTGGTGATGTTCATGTACTTCATGTCCCCACTACATCTCAATTTGCCGATATATTCACCAAAGGGTTGCCTGCATCCATCTTCAACGAGTTCCGGTCCAGTCTCAACGTCTGTTCTACCACCATTTCGACTGTGGGAGCGTGTTAGACAACTATCTTAGACCTATGGACTGGATTCTTCTAGATGTATGATGTTGTGTGTGTAACATGTCCAGCTGGCAGTGTTTTCTGTTAGAACCTACAACTGGACATGTTTTCTGTTATAGTCTAAGGGCTGGCCTATAAATGAAACTCCCTGGTTCTCTATGCAATCAATACAGAATCAATAGCTAAACACATTCTTACACTAAAGCTGGTGAGGATGTGCATGACATTGTGCTCTCTACACAGTTTTAGAATTCAATTGAAGATTACCATAGAGCTTAAGCTCCACTCCTTATTGTGCTTAGGTTGGTTGATGGTGATGAAAGGCCAACAATGCCGGAGGTTACAACACCTATGCCTCATGCAAAAGAGAAGATCAGGCTAAGCTTTGATATCCAATCCAAGAAAGCATTGTTCAAGAGAATCATGTATATTATTGAGCGACGTTGGGTGAATCAAATGAATCATCCATTGTATGGGGCTGCACTATATTTAAACCCAAGCAAAGTGCAATCCCTTGTTAGAGATGGTGATGATACCATTGTTGGACAGCTAAGGAGTTGTTTTCTTGACGTACTTGGAAGATTGGTGAGGGATGAGGAAACTTGAAACAAGATTAAATCTCAACCCATAGAATATGAATTTCTTAAAGGAGATGCCTTTTCAAACACAATGGCTAAACAAAACTTGGAGACAATGAATTATCGTAAGTTCTACATTTACTTTCAACTTCAGCGAGTTTACATCTTAGAAATTGCATTCCAACAAATGTATTCCTTTCCTAGATCCTAACATATGCTTGCATTTGCGATTTTAGTTGATTGGTGGCATTTATATGGTGGTCGTGCTATTGAGATACAAAGGTTTGCTAGGTGTGTTGTTAGTCTCTATCCTAGTTGTTACGACGACGTAGTGAAACGTGATGACCTACTACTTTCACAACTTTACAATGCTTATGGCGTGCAGCGTGGCGTCACCATAGGCACATCGGCGAGGTGAACAATCAAATACATTAGGACCACTAGGACATGTAAATGTAAAGTTGGTAGCAATACAAATGTAACACAAAAAAAACTTAATGTAGCACAAGAGTCATAGTCTATGACTTATTACATTAAAATAGTAATGCAAATATAGTATAAAAGACATAAAACTATCTTATCTCTAAAAGTTTTGAATTCCTCATCTATTAAAAATCATTTAAAGCAAATTATAAAGAGTGACTTTCCTTCTTTTCCCATATATTAAAAATCATTTAAAGTAAATTATAAATAGTAATTTCCCTTTTTCTTTCCTTCTATTCCTCTTCTCTTTCCTTTTTATCTCTTTCCTTACTTCCTCTTCTCTTTCCTTTTTATCTCTTTCCTTCTCTTCCTCACTTTCTCCTCTCTTTCCTTCTCTTCCTCACTTTCTCTTCTCTTTCCATCTCCTCTTTCCGGGCTCCAGCCAACCCGACGCTGCCTCCCACCACCGCCGCCCACCGAAGAAGTTCCTCATTGCGACGCCGCCTAGAACGTGCTCACGGCGGCAACGACTGGAATGTGTTTAGGTGGTGGTGGATGGAACGTGCGTAGGATGGAAGCAGATACAGATATGAGAAACACTTGCAGCTTCTAGGGTTTTGGGGTATGAGTGGGCCTGAAAATGGAACTTTTTTACTCCTCTCCCTCCTATATGGCGAGCACCATAGACGTGGCAGGCACCACACGACACCACAGCAGCGCCCCGCTCTTGTGGCGCCCGCCACAGACCTTTGGCGTAATGGCACCGTGTGGTGAATAGCCAAAAACAGCCATAACAACTATGGTCTTTGTGCTTCATCTTCTAATTGTGAACAAAACTAGAGTACCTTTGAATTTGTAAGTAACATAGTACGGTCTTTGTGTTTTAATGTTTTTCCATTTGGTTGTTGTTTTGAGTTTTAACTATGTTCGCCATTTTGTAGATCCACACTAAGAAAAGGAATTTTTTGCTACACAAGAGATTGAATGCTATTGTCTTTGTTTCTTACACTTGGAAGATGAAGACTAGGTTTCAAAAGACATGAAAGAAAGGGAAATGTTTTTACCCTTTGGTCATTAAGGAATAAGAAGTTTGATTGGAACAATGAGTGGGCTGATTCATTGCATGTACCTCCTCCAAGTTGGTCGTGGGTGTGACAACGACATTACATGGGAGCTTGTTGATGAAGTTATTGGTACTTCACGTTCGCTTCAAGGTCGTCATTTTCCAAGGAGAGCTCATAGAAATACTACAGTGAGCTATTGACCTACAAGCGTGCAAGAAATGATACACCCATGGTTGAAGATGACTTGGGCTTGGACAATAAGGAACAAGATCAAGATCCACATGATGATGCAGATGTGACTATTTGTGAGGACGATCCCAATAGTTCCAATAATGGACAAAATATGGAAGCTGCTAATATATCTAATGAGTTTGATGATGGATATTGAGATTTCGGATTTGAGAAATGAGACTTGAGAGTTGGATTTTGCTACTTTTGTGTTGTATTTCTTATTATGTTATTTGATTTAAGTTCGTAGTTGTGGACTTATGTAATGCTATTATTAATGTCGTATTATCGTGCATTTATGTTGCTAATTATATATCATATTTGTCACTTACATGTTTTTAATTTATTCGATATTGTTGTGCGCATTTCTTTGATAAATAGTGATGAAAAAATCATCGATCGACCGATTAATCAACCGATTAAATGGTATCGGCATATCTACAGTTAATTTCGGCTATAATCGGGCTATTAATCAGTGGGACAATTAATCAGCTGGTCAAACCGATTAATACCTTTCCACCTCACCGGTCTCCACCGCTTGCGTCACCACCCGTCGCTCTTGATCTGTGTCGTTGCCCATCACCATCTGCACTATCGTTGGCTGAGTTTGTGTCATCGCTGCCTAGGTCCGCGCCGGCGCTGCCTGGGTCTGTGCTGCCATCGCTTGGTCCCCGACGAGTGGCCACGTCAGGCTCCCGCCAAGCTTGCTCTCTACTTGCTTTTAGTCTATGGATCTAGACTCTTCCGGAGAAAAAGAGAAACTTGAGGTTTGAGAGAGAATGAAAGAGAGGCAGATGGGAACCGTAGCTTGGAGTCACGGGTGTGTCAAAAGAGATGTCAGAGAAAGAGAAAAAGAGAGTGTGTGAGAGAAGAGATGTCAGAAAAAGAGAGCGTGTGAGAGGAGAGATGTCAGAAAAAGATACATGTGAGAGATAGAGGCATAGAGCACTAGAGTAGCAAAAGAGAGCATGTGAGTGAGAGAGATAGAGGCATGGGGCAGCACATGACATGTTGTGCACCTTTTGCCACGTACTAATTTAGTAATTTATAAGATTTTTAATGTTAGGAGTAACATGCTTAAGTAAACTTTGAACCGATTAATTTAGTTAATCCTCCGATTAACCGATTAATCCCTACTCGGTAGTCGACCGATCAGTTACCGATCACCGATTTTTCTATCACTGATAAATACTAACCACTAAGCTTGATTTTTTATGTAGATTGTTGCATGGGACAAGGGAAGAGAAGAGAGGTCATATCATTGGAAACACCAAGGTAATTATATGTTACACTACTACTAAAATCTATAGCATTTATATGTTAGTTATATGTTAGGATGTGTTTATGGTGTCACTTCACCGCACGCCTAACTCGTTTAGGTGGCTGAAAGGGGGTGAGATCGTTGTACCTCATCTTACCTCCTTAAGAACATTGATTCACTATATGTTTTATGTGGAGTTAGTCCAGGTTGTGGTCCAGAAGTGTGTAAAATTATAAGATGTTCTATGTATATTAATGAGTTGACTTATAAACCACAGGAATAACAAGACCAAGTTGTAGTATTGCTCAATCAACACCAGCACATAACTTTTTACACAGCTTCTTTGGTGTGTAAAAAACATACCTTCCATATGATGGCCGTGGAATCACTTGAAGATGATGCTAGGTAGTTTCCATCATTTGAGAACCTTACAAACCAAACTTCGTTTTTATGATCACATAATATCTGCAAACATGGATGCATGATGTCAAATATCCATCTCCGCAATACAGTCCCTCCCCAAAGCATGAAACTTGTCTAGAGCTATAAATCCCTGAAAGAATACATAAATGAGTGTACCTGAGTAGCAATCCCATTTTGACTAAAAAGAATCTAAAAATATTGTGTACATTAGTTTTGAAGATCCTCTTTTCATTCAAAATATAACAGTTGAAAAAACAGAATTCATGAGAAACCACTGCCAGAAATATTCATGCCGACTAAAATTGTGACTGGGTTACCTGACACAGGCAGATGAAACACAGTTTGAAAGCAAAGTAGAAAAGCAAAAAAAATTGCACTGTGCTATTCACAATGTTGTTGTTCTTCAAAACAAAACCCAGATTTCAAGTGCAAATATTCTTAAAAGATCCAAATCCCTGTATCACTAGTGCAACAGAATATGCAATACTTGTGAAGAGCAACATCTCCCAGTAGCATGATAATTTTATGCTTCCAAACGCTGGCATGGACAGGATCAAAGCTGCATATATATTGAAGAAAATTACAGAAGATATTCAAGTCACTGAAATAGATAGCCATACATAAGTACGTTCTGAAAACTAGTCAGAAGTCAGAACAATTCCCAGTATCCAAAACTGTACACTGATGGCTCTAGTTTGTAAAGTTTCTTTGATGTCACATTCTTATAAACCTTATAACTAGGGCATTTGTGATTTTGTGCAAAACCGACAATACAAACCAACATTTTTGAAACCCGCACCTGCGAACACTTGGAAGGTATCTGCTCTTCATGACACTTATGATCTTCAAATAGAGTGACCTCATCTGGCAAATTGTGATATAGGCAAGAGGAAACCTGCTGGATAACCGCATTCTCCACCAGAAACTCAAGCCGACTGCTTGGCACATGGAACCATGGCGGCAAAGCATCAATCAAATCCAAGAAAAGCCCAATCCTCCACCAAATCACAGCATCTGGCGCCACCGCCCCCTCACACGAGATCATTGAGCGTGCCAGCCAGTGTACACTCCCCCGATCAATGCCGAGAGGGGCAATCCGGCGCCAGAGCACCTCCCTCGCCATCGGCAATCCAGCATCACCGATCCCCAGAAGTTCCAAGAAGTGCCCTCTCCACACCAAGAACTCCGCGGTCACACGGTCTCTGTCCCCGATACCAGCCATGGAGCGAATCGTCGCCACGCACGCGTCCCACCGGCCAGACATTACGTCGAACAGGAGGTGGTCGTGCTCCGGCGGGTACAGCGGCACGCCAGACTCCGCCTCGAGCGCTGCGGCCGCCTTCCGGTACCCAAGCGAGTACAGCGACTGCGCTATGACGCGCAATAGCTCCTCGCGGTCCACGAGGCCCCTCGCCCCCAGCCGGCGCCGGGTCGGCCCGGCCTCGGCCTCGCCATGGGACACAGAGCTCGCGGGCAGGTCCATGGATGCGCCGGATTCGCCAGCTTGAGGGATCTCACGCCCCAGCAGCGCCAAAACCCCTCGAAAATCCGAACTTTTGAATCGAAAGATCAGATTTTGGACCGAAATAGCCGGATCAAAACAGCGACAAAAGGATCAAAATCCCTGCTCTTCAAGGTGGACTCAACAAGAAAAGCTCAAGCACGGCACGATCAAAACCCCCGCACTCACTGACACAAACTGACAAGAAAAAAAAACCTAATCTGGACAATATATCGGACAATTCGCGCGAATTTGGAAAATTGGAAGGGGGCAGTGTGGGATTAGCAAATGATCCGATCAAAAATCGAGTGGTCCTCTAGACTCTCGTTCTCACTTCCGCTCCTCTGGATCTGTGGGCGGAAGCAGTTGGACTGTTTTGGGGACGGCGGGATGCACGGCCCGGATGGCGTCTACTGGGCCCCACCGTTCGTGTGCGCTGGACACATCTGGGCCGTCCGATCGGCGCTGCAGTTGAATTCGAGCCGATCGAGTTCGGATAGGATCAGTCTCGTTGTTTTCCGTTGGACAGTAGCTGGCTGATTAGACCGGGAATCCGAAGTCTAGAATGTTCTAATAAAAGTACATACTCCATTTCCTATTTTATAATATGCTTATTTCATATTAGTATTATACATTTTAAAATACAAGCAGCCGTCACTTATTTAGATTTATTATATTATAAAATATCAAAATCAGTCTAAATCCAAAGTTGTAATATTATAGAACATCACTTATTTAGATTTATTATATTATAAAATATCAAAATCAGTCTAAATCCAAAGTTGTAATATTATAGAACGGAGTCATCGTTTAAGATAAAATATATTAACATTAAAAATATCAAATACATACACTATTAAAACATATTTAGTGATTGATTTAATAAAACTAATTTGGTGCTCTAGTTGCTAATGTATTTTTTTCATAAAATTAGTCAAAGTTAAAAAATAATCAAATTCTCGACTTATACTGTGAAACGGAGAAAGTAATTGATATGTCACCAGTATTAATTGTAATAAAGATTCAATTAACGTCAATTAAGATCGAAAACCATTGTCTAGTTGCCATATATAATATCACTATCGACTAGTTTTGTAAATCACGATGTAGTGTTAATCTGGATTAATTACTTAATTAATCTGTGTTTAGCTTGTATTAGTAAGGTTGTAAACCGAGTTTAAGGCTCGTTTTAGGCACGTTTATGTTGATTTGGGAATGTGCAGGAGCGTTTGTGCACCTGGAGAAATTTGGACGCTTGTGATCGATCATCAAAACGCGCAATAGATCCAATAATCAAACTCTCGATGTACGATTGAAAAATAGAAAACTGCAAACCTATAAATTATTTTTAAAATTTCAAATTTAAATAGCTATATGGCGTATCCACGCAAACAAAACTGAGGAGAAACTATAGGTGCAGCAACCTCCTGAGGAGGAAACAATTTTCGTGACGATTTCGAAGTGCTTACTTGTTTTTAAATTTAAAATTTAAGATTTTAATAAAAAATTAGACTCTAACAACACCTTTAAACAAACATTTCCTAAATCTCTTGCTATTTATCGTAAGTTTTGAATTATCTTCTCCTTCTTTATTTAAAAATATGGAGCCTAAAATATAGAAAAAACCGTTGTACGTCAAATTAGATTTAAGGAAATAATAGAAATATGATGTCCCTATAGCAGATTTTAGGGAATAAAAGTTAAGATACTTTTACATCCACTTACATCATTCGTCCTAGTTTGGCAGATTAAAATACTGGTTTATTATATGTAGATGGGCTAAGTTTTTAAACTAAAATTCTGCACATTTCGTCGTAGTTTGGAACGTTAGAATATCGGTTTATTACATGTGGACGGATCGAAATTTTAAACTAAAATTCTCACACCCATCTATATGAATCACCGAGGTCCTAATATAATCGGCAAAACTGTCTTAAACTATATTTTTTTAAGGATGAGCGGGCTATCTTTCTCTCTGTGAAATCGGGTAAATAAACTAAATTTAATCGACTGAGATTACATGATTTCATTGAGAGCCGGTAACTGTGGACAGGGCCCGGCTATACGCCGGCGCAAGAGATGCACGAGACTAGGGCTCATGGCCAAAGAAGGCAAAAGTCTCAGATATTTAGACTTCAATATAGACTCTGTTTAGTCCTCGTTCTCGAGTTTGGATTGACAATTTGGCAAACAAACGAGCGTCAGGTGAACAACTGGGAGAGACTTGCTGGTGGTCGAGTTCATGGATTGGTGACACGTGTCGGTGATCTGAAGTGCTTTGTTGGTTTTGGCTCAAAACCGTTGGATTGAGATCCAAGCATCCTAAAGAAAAGTCGTAGATGCTACGAAAGCTTTGAATCGGGACAAACTACCTTTAGATAGGATTTTACATTTTTAGCTCTGTGGCTTTTGCGTCTGTAAAAAACCATAGGGGTATTTGTGTCTTTTCCTATTTTTTTTGGATTGACAATTTGGCAAACAAACGAGCGTCAGGTGAACACCTGACGAGCCAGCTGCATGTCCTCTTATTTAGTATTAATTAATCTAAAACGTTATCTTTTTTTAAGATACAAGTAAAAATACGTATATAAATATACATATTATATTATATATATATATACATAAATTAATAAGTATACCATATGTACACATATAACATGGGGTTAGCACTAGCACCCTCTAAAAAAATGAGCCGGCCCTGACTGTGGAAACCCCATAATTATTTGGAGCACTGCTTCCGGCGAGCTCTCATGTCCAGAATTCCAGATAACTAGCTAAGAATAGCACTAGCTAGTCATTCCGCTGTGTCACGGTGTGATGTTATCAAACCTATGAAGTAGTACCAGCATGAGCAGATGCACAGCAAAGTAATTCTTCCAACAAATGGACCAAAAAATTGCAGAGAAGCATCAAACAGCCTTGCACCCCTAAAACTCCAAGCAAACTACATGCATTTCACAATTCATACCACTCCTTTGCTTTCTCCCATTTCTCCCCACCAAGCATTACACTATATGCATCCATCCCAGGAAAAGAAGAAGGAAAAAAGACCTAGGGCCATTCAGAACAGAGTTGGAAAGAGACCTTAAGCCAGCTCAACCTCTGGACTGTCCTGAGGACTTCTCACCAGCTCGAGTATGTTCACCACCTCAACCATGTCTGGCCGGTTAGACGGCACCTGTGAGGTGCAAACAAGACCCAGCTTGATGATTGGCAGCGCCTCTTCCACTGGGAATCCGACGCATAACCTGGGATCCATGCAGTCCTCCACCATACCTTCCTCCATTGCGCTTCTCACCAAATCACATAGCACAACTACATCATCTTCCAAGTACTCAATGGGCCTCCTGCCCGTCAAGACCTCCAGCACAAGCACTCCGAAGCCATAGACATCGCACTTCTCAGTGATCTTCACGGTCTTGCATGCAAATTCTGGTGCCATGTACCCCAGTGCACTTTGGATCTTACTGCTAAGCACATAGCGGTCCAGCATCGGCAGCAGCTTGGCAAGGCCATAGTCACCTACCCTGGGTTCACCATTGCCATCCAGCAACACATTGCTTGATTTGAGATTGTAATGGATAATTCCACGCTGGTGCAGATATGTCAGGCCCCTAGCAACTCCCATGATGATGTCAAACCTCTCCATCCAAGAAAGTGAATTTTCCTCTATGCACTCATGCAGGTGTTTATACAAATTTCCTCCAGGCAAGTAATCATAGATGAGGAGCTGCAGTGATGAAGTCCAGTAGAACCCTCTGAGTGCGACGACATTGTGGTGTCTCACCTTGCTGAGCAACTTCACCTCTCTCTCAAAGTCGTCCTTTGACTTGACCATGCTAGAAACAGTGAGCTTCTTGATGGCTACCGGCTGACCATCTTTCAGCACTGTCTTGTAGACTGCACCAAAGCCTCCGCGCCCAAGCTCACAATCCTTATTCAATAAGGCATGCCCACCAGCGCTGAATTCTGGGCTACCTTTTCCAAACATAACAAGCTTCCCTGAGCTAGCATCGTTCTCTGGGGATTGGCTAAGATAATCATCAGATAATGCAGTAGCAGGAGATGAACGGGAGGTGGCTGCACGGGCTCGGCGGTTGAGCACAGATATGATGATCACTCCGATAATGATGGTAGCCCCGCCCGCGATGGCAATGAGGATTGAGACACTCAATATGATCTTCTTGTGGTGCATGTTGCTAGGGGCAGTCGGTGTGGCCTGCGACAATGGGTTTGCAGAGGAGTTGGGGTTGAGCACTATCGGCTTTGGCATGACAGCATTGCAGGAATTGTTCTTCCGCGAGCTGCAGAGACCTGAATTATCTGACAGGAAGGTTTCGGGGATGTTGTCGAAGAAATGGCTATTTGGGAGATCCCCTGATAGCAAGTTGTGGGAGATGTCAAAGATGTGCAAGCTGGGAAGATTAGATAGCTCCACTGGAAGCGTCCCATTCAGCTTGTTCTTTGATAGATCAACAACCTCAAGACTCGCGAGGTTGCCTATGGTGCTAGGAATCGACCCTGTGATGCTGTTGTTTGACAAATCCCTGCATTGCAAGAGGAAAACATTATTGATGTCAATGAAAATGATTCATGATGTTAAGTCCTCATAACCAAGTAACATGCAGTTTTGGATTGAAATTATCAGTTTAGCATGTTGAAACAAATGCTCGAGAGTGTATCCAAGAAAACGAGCGCCCATGGCCCATGCTGCACTGGGAATCGAATACGAGCAAACACAAACAGAAAAAAAAAGACATCAGTATCTCTCTTGTCTCTATCACTTTCTACAACGTCTCCTACGAAACTGAAAGCCATCAAAGCATGGAGGAAATAATACAAAAACAAATAGACCTAGTCAACTTCACTAAGAAGCAAGCGCAATGACGTGAAATTTGATTTAATTCGACAAAAAATGGTACTAAAAAAAAGCAAGAACTCACTCACAATGCAACGAGGGAACTGCAGTTCCCGATCTGTGACGGGATGTGGCCGGTGAGCGAATTCCGCCCCATCCGCAGCTCCCGGAGCGCCACCGCACCGCCGATCTCCGGAGGTACGATCCCGTCGAGATGGTTAGCGCTCAAATCGAGCACCTCGAGCAGCCTCATACCGCCAATGCCGGCTGGGAGCTGCCCGGAGAAAGAGTTCGAGGACAGGTTTAGATACTGCAAACCTGCAAAGGTGGTGATCTGCGGTGGGATCCCGCCGGAGAAGGTGTTGCTCGACAGGTCCAGCGCACGCAGCGCCAGCGCAGCATCGACAGGGACCTTGACCCACCCGTACAGCTTGTTCCCGGCAACCGAGACGCGCTGCAGCGGCAGGCCGAAATCAAGCGTCTTGAGCAGCGCCGCCTCCCCGACGTCCGCGGGTATATCCCCGGCGAGAAGGTTACGGCTCAAATCCACCGCACGTAACGAGCTGCTCCGAGGGAATCCTCCAGGAACACTCCCGGAGAGCTCATTGCCCGAGAGGTCAAGTGACCGGAGCGACGGCAACGACCAGAGGCCATCAGGGATGGGACCGGCGAGGCGGTTGGAGGAGAGGTTGAGGGACCCGAGCGACGAGCAGGACGCGACAGCGGGGGGAATGTAGCCGGAGAGCTCGTTGTGGGCGAGGGAGAGCGTGCGGATGGACCGGCATTGGGCGAAGATTTCGGCGGGGACGGGGGCGGCGAGGCGGTTGGAGGAGAGGTCGAGGGAGCGGAGGAGCGGCAGGGCGGCGAAGAGGTTGGGGAGCACGGGGCCGGACAGGTTGTTCCGCGGCAGGGAGAGGCCAAGGAGCGCGTCGAGGCGGAGGAGCGCACGGGGGAGGCGGCCCGAGAGCGACGCCGCCGGGAGCGAGAGCGAGGTGACGCGGCCGGTCCGCGCGTCGCAGCCGACCCCCGGCCAGGAGCAAGGGCTGTCGTCGTCCTCGGTCCACGCGGTGAGGCGGCCCAGCGGGTCGGCCACGCCCGTCTTGAAGACCACCAGCGCGAGCACGTCGTCCGTGAGCGCGGCGGCGGTCGTCGCCGTCGCCGCCACGGCGAGAAGCGCGGCGAGAAGCCGCACGAGCGGAAAGGCGCCAGCCATCACGGCGACAGCGGCAGGGAAGGAGGAGAGGAAGCGGGACGAGGCAGCGAGGAGGGATCACAACGGCGCCTTGTCCATTTGAGCCGAAGCAGTTTTGGAGACGTGCGGTGTCAGAGTGAGGAGGAAGAGGAGGGACGAGTGAGCAACGGAGGTGGACGGGTGGCGGCGGCGCAGCGGGGGAAGCGAGCAGGCTGCAGGCCCCGGTATGCTATTAACGTGCTACGAGTAGAATAAACTAGATGCGGGGCGCGTCAACTGTGATATTCCTTGTGGTTAAGGCGCGTCACGCATGCACTTGTGATGTTCGTTGTGGTTAAGTGGTTAAGGTGTATCAATAGCGTGCTTGCGTTGATGTTGGTTTAACAATTGTGTTTAGTTGATGCTGGTGATGTTATTTCTCATCGTACCCTTAGTTTTTTGGGTTAATTTTTTTCGTGTCATTACAATTTTCACGATTTGCCAATATGTCATCGGTTAGATGGGGCCACCACAGTCAGTAGCATATAGGCAATTTCTGAAAATTATAATAACACGTGAATAATTTTCTCTAGTTTTTTCTAAAGTATGCGCGATGCTGCATTGCAATTAATGGCGATTATAAAATAAGCATCCCAGAGTTATCGATAGGTAATTTTCTTACTCTCTACTTTTACTTTTAGGTTGCGTACACAAAGACTCAAAGTTAGGGATTCTTATCGAAAAGAAATTTATTTAAAGTGATTTGCATCCTAAAAAATCACAAAATATATACAGAATCAAATTTTAGACACTCTTGGAGATGCTCTAATTACCAAATTGGATCAGTTACCAATAGTGATTAAGAGCATCTCCACGAGAAACTTTAAAGAGCATTCTTTCCTAAATTTTGAATATTATAACTAAAAAATAGCCCCAAGAGGTACTCTAAAAGACTACTAAAAATGAGGCGCTTCCTAAATCTTCCTTTATCCTCCCTATTTCTAGAGAGCACCTCTCATTCTCTAATCTGATTCCACTTGTTAATGATATGAGAGACACAAATGATATGGAATAATGATACGAGAGACACAAATGATATGGAAGACCATATTATGCATATTATTATATAATCAAAAGGCAGATCCCCTTCCTTTTGTTTTCCCTAACAAAATGTCTTTGGCCTCATTAATCTTCGAAGTAAGGTTATGGCTACCACCTGCATCTGCAACATGACCTTGTGCGCTTCTTTTACCTTCTCGGGATGGGCATTTTCTCTGCAGTAACCAGAAAGAAAAGGAAGAATAACTTAACAAAAGCAAGAAACATAACAAATCTAAAATTACATGTTACCAACTACTAACAAAAGAAGTGTTAAATCACAACAAGGAGACTCTTCAAACACAATAATGATTGGTCTGAAAAGATCAAATTGGAAAGACAAGCTTAAGACTTCATTTGATCAATGGGTATAGTGAGTAAAATTTGATCTATACTATATTAAGGAGTAAATCTATAAGAAAACATATAACTTTATATCTCAAAAAGAAAGCTGTGACCGTAACTTTGCATATAATTCTCGTCATATCAATTCAGTCTCCAGTTCTCTCATGTTACTTTCAAGTCATAAAACTTGTCCATCTCTGTAACACATCCCAACTTTAAAAGTAAAATAAAAATGAGGGAAATAAAATTTCTGAAATAAAAAGGATTATTTTAATTAGAGAAAATGATAAAAGAACCCAAATAAAGCAAAACAGGGAGAAATACTTCAACTTTAAAGTCAATAAAATTATGGTAGAATCTACAAGCCAAGAAGTATTTTTGAGAATTTTTACAAAATTTTAGCAACAGTGCTTCAAGCTCTAAACAAATAAATGATTTTCTGGAATTGTTTTAAATAGAAAATACATTTTAAAAGATATTGGGCCGCAACCCTCAATTCGCCTCCAGCCTGGCCCAGCCCAGCGTCGCGCCCACTGACGGGTGGGACCCGTCTGTCGACGCGCCCCTCCCTCTCTCTTCCGCGTGCGCGCGCCCGTCGGTCCCGCTTGTCAGCCTCACTCGCGCGCCCCCTCTCCCGCTGTCCACCCAGGTCCGCCTGTCGACGTTGTTGCCCTCGCGCTCAGCCGCTGACAGGTGGGGGCCACTTGTCGGGATCATCTTCCCCGATGGAAAGGGATCCTCTTTCCATCGCCGGAGGGATCCCTTCCCAAATCTGCCACCGACCGCCACCAACCGTAAAATTGAGCCCAAGGTCATGATCCCCGATCGCCGAGATCTCCTTCCACCGATAGCCATGCGTTTTTGCCATGCATGGCAAGAATCCAAGCTAAAGGAAAGTTCGCCAAAGTAGAATGGAATCCCCTCAGCTTTCCACCGGTACCCTACCTTACTCGATGTCGGCGACCCCGTATAAAGACCCCCTGCACTCACCACACTCCAGGCCACACATTTTAGCTCTAAACCCCGCATTCCCGAGCGCCGCCACCCAAAATCGCGCCACCATCCCTATTTCGGCTCCGGCAGCCCCTCGCCGGCGCCACAGAGCCACGTCGACCTCGTCGACAGCCTCGTCAGGACCAGTGACGCCGCCCCATCCTCGCCCATGTTCCCATTGGCCGTAAAAGATCGCCTGAACCCGTCATCACCGTCGAGCCCGAAAAGCCCCACAGCCTCTTCTCATCGCCGGTCACCGTCAATCGCCCTTCACCACCATCTCCAGTATGGTTAGACTCCTCTCATTCCCCTCTTTCCGTTTTTGCATAGAACCAGGACCTAGCACCCTCGCTGGCGCCGTCACCACTGTGCCCGAGCACCGCCGTCGCCGGAGAAGATGGGTAATTTACCCTCTCCGACGTGTGTCGTGCCGGATAGGCCCTTTGTTGTGCGATCGCATCTGAGTGGCACAGATTAAATCCCGTGGATTTAATTCGGGCCCTCGAATCTTGCTGAAGTGGTATCGTCTCATCTGTGTCGTTGAACGCTATTTTAAATCCTGGATCGGTCTCGGACGTCCACGCGTACCGGTTCAATTTCTTTTAATCGCAGCCGTCCATTGTAACTTAATCACCCCGGCGGTCCAGATTGGCCCAGTCCACGCGCACAGTCACAGGTTCACGGTGAACCTGGTTCACCGTGGACCAAGGATTGTTTTCAGTTTAATAAAAATTCAAAAAAGCAGTTTAAACTTCAAAAATTCATAACTTGCTCAATTTAACTCCAAATTTGACCATTCAAATTTTGTAAAACCTGTCTTTTTATTCTCTACACATTTATGTAATAAAAACAGTAGGTTTATTTTGTACATTTTATTTTTATTTAATGGGAATTTAAAAACCTTTAGGATAAATGTTTATTTCATTTTAGAAAATTCATAACACCATAAAAATTGGTCTTAAATATTCAGGCAATAATTTCAAAAGATTTAAGGCTTTATTTCCTTTGTTTAATCCAACAAAAACATATATGCTTGTATTTGTGATTTTTGGATTGTTTATATTGAATGTCGTGTTTATTTTTCCGTATCGAGAAGACTACGAAGCCGTTGAGGATCAGGAGTTCTACCCGAGGTTCTACCTTCACCGTTTCCTGATCAAGGCAAGTCACAAACCCCAAGTTAGATCATAATTGAGCCCATTTTTCATAATTACCGCCATAACTCATAAGGTATTATTGCATTAGTTCAATCACAAGCCCTATGATATATTTATCAGATCCTCGTCCTTGTTGTGCAAACCTAAGCCATGCTTATTGAGCCTAAACTCCTTGTCAGTTTTAAAGATTATATTAGCTAGTGTCCAATGTATCGGCACAACTGTTATAGGATAAAAGAACGAGTCATAGATAGTTGAATTCTATTATATGATTTCCCTGTTATTTCTCGTCTTTGGAATTCTATTGGAGTTTGGTTATGTTATAAGTATAATGGGTTCCGGGTGCAAGCTAGGGCATTGGTTGGTAGCACCTAGGGCACTATAAGGATCGATCTACGATATTTGTTGCAAAACAAACACGTACTAACCACAAGTCTAGTGGGTAAGTCCTAACTGGAGGTATGGATCGTTCCTACTTGAAGCACCATAGTGGAGAGGACAAGTGACACCTATGGGTGGCTTGTACCGACGAGGCTCAAGGGGGTACGGTGTTGGCCCGACGCGTCGGGCCACCGTATGAAACCTATAAGAGAGTGTTATTGAATTAGTGTGTTTCATGCTAAAAGTTTTGGCATGAGTTCCTTCGGGGTGACGTGGTGTCATCACGACACACTTTGGTGTGCGGAAATAAGTGTCTTGTGGGTACAGTAGTAAACCTCTGATCAGAGTATAATCTTTTCGAAAAAACGTGCCCACAGTCAAGGGCTTGTTGGACAATGTTCACCGCAGTTAGTTTACTTTTGTATGAATGATTGTGTGATTCATGGATGTAAGGACTATTGAGCGAGGGTGGGCTGACTGTACCCCTCGAGATAGAAAATGATGCATATACACATGTTTACATTCTGTACTAATAACCTGACTTCATTAAATGCTCTACAAATGTACTTTTTCGCAAACATGGGCCACTATCTTCCTTGTTACTATCTTGCATTATAGTTGCATTTCAGTGGCTTGTTGAGTACGATTGTACTCATCCCCGTTGACTCACCACACTAGAGGCAACGTACTACGAGGAGGATGAAGATCTGTAGTACCGATCCAGTCAAGGCGCGAGACTAGAAGAAGACATTCATCTAGAGGATTTATTTTCCTAGTTTCTCTTTCATTTAACTCTTTTGTAATATTATGGTCTACGAACCATCTTGATTGGCGTACTGTACGTAGGCATGTGATGAACGTCTTGTATTTATTGATTTTCTATGGAATTTCAATAGAGTCTCAATTTTATTAAATTCGGGCGTTACAATCTCTAGTCAAACGGACTGTAAAAAAATAGGCAGAGAAAAAAAAGAGTGCGTGTCTAGTAGACAAATGGAATGTTGTTGCCAAGATCCCAATACATGCTGCACACATAGAATGGCCAAAATATAACTGGTGTGTAGTAGAGGCTGATTGAGCCTTCTATTCCACCAATTTATGTACAATTCTAAAAGCATCATGTTCTGTATTGAAAATTATAGTGCACCTAGTTTATAAACATCCAATGCTAGTTTGTATATTACTCCAACAAGGCTTTATATCAAAAGAACTTTGCAATTGCAGAGGAGTTAAATGACAGTTACATTATTTGCAGCTTGTTCACTTGGAAACTAATAAAGCAACAAATCAGTTTCATGATGTGTTTATTATCATAAAGTTACAGTTATCAATCATGTATCTAAAATCAGTTTCAGCAATATCTTCCCACACAAATAACAAACATCTCACAGAAGGTACTAATAAAAACCTGGAATATGTAGGGAGTTTTCTCCAAATAATTACATGGTATGTCAGTTGCTAAAATCTACTTGCAAATAAATAACAGAACAACCAGTCTCAATGTTATTGAAATTACATAAGGCATAAACTTGTACCATACTAACCTCATGGATCAATCTGTAGACTGGTCTTTCAACCGGTTCATCCAAGCCCACATCTCTTAAAGGCAAACCAAGAGCTTCAACTTTTCAACACTTATTAATCTACATTCAGCATTAAAATGATAAGTGGGTACTAAGAGCAAACTATCAGTAGTAAGACAATAATGCATAGGTGATTATATTATAAGTAGCATCGATTCATCAGGACAAAGTTTTCAAAGGGAGATAATTGATATCCAAGATATGCAACTGAAATATTTCCTACATTTTCACCAAAGAAAAGAATGTGAATTTACGGCATATGAAATTCCAGGCACTGACATATAGCAGAAACATTGCATAATCACATATGGTAGAAAAATGAGTAAATGATTATTTTTCATTTTGCATACAACGTCCCTGCCATTATATTGAAAACCATTTCCCAAATGTAGCGTGCTATTATGCTTGGATAGTAGCAACCCATACATGCAGAAACAGGTGAAAACCACATAGCTCTTGTACATGATTCCATGTAGTTAAGGATAAGGGAACAATCATAAACAAGATATGGAAAGTGCTCAACTCACCACATTCATCAATAGCTAGTTGTAATGAATGGACCACCAAAGTTTATTCCACCATGATACTGAAAATCAGTGTTACATCTCGAAGACTACTCAACTACTTGATAAATTTCATCAGTATAGCAATAATTGATGGCACTCACCATGTAATAATTCACAAAAGAGCCACCCTTCTAGTATACCTGCATTAAGAGAACAGAAAATATATAAGGAAAAAGCTAAGCACATGGTGATCACAAAGGCTCCGGGGAAATAAAGAAAAGAGACATTACCAAGCAGTCCAAGCTTCAGTCCACATGGTAGGTTTGTGATCGAACAGGGAGGGTTCTTGCACCTGAAAAGGACTTGTAAAAACAACCCTTCCTAGGTGCTAAAATTGCAAAAAAGAAAAGAAAATCTAAAGCAAAACAAAGTCTAAAACCATGAACAATAATGAATCCAGGAGAGAAAAAATGTTCTCTGGATCTCTGTTCTTCCAATGAAGAAGATTGAGCGTTGAAAAGATGAAAGAATCTATCTTCCCTTGGAAACTTTCTCAATCAAATACCACAAGAAAGCCCCCTCCCCAAATAAAAATGCTTCCTTTCAGAACTTTCTTTTACCTGCTGCTTCTACCAAGACCAGAGAGTTCAGAGAACAAACCTGTTACTGATTTGCCGGCGATGGTGGTGCCTCGTCGTGGATGGGTGGATGGATCGCTCAGCCTCACCGGTGAAGTGGATGGCAGGAAAGGGACGAAGGCTTTTGTGTGCGTGGCTCGGCTTGGTGGAGTGTGGTGGTGGCGGTGGTCTCTCTTGGGGTACATGGCAGTCGTGGTTGTCGCCTGCTCTGGTGCGGCTATGTGCGTCCATGCCAGCGGTGGCGTTGAGGAAGCGGCGAGGAGGCGGACGCTGCTACGCAAACTTGGACTGGGTGGGAGGGGAGATTGGGGGCGAACAAGATGAGAATTGAGAAAGCAAGGGTGAAGGACGTGATTGAAGAGAAGTCAATCCCTTAACGACGGGCGTGCGAGGGGGCACCGGTGAGACTCACTTCGTAGGAGGCTTCAAAGAGAGCGAAGGGAGCTTCGCATTGTCCGATTAAGATCGGACGGCTGTGGAGCCCGACTGCCCTCTGCATCAGCCCTCCGACTACATAGGAACCGCTCCCGAAGGACATTGGATGTGTCGCCTGTGAGGAAGTGACAGAGCACAGAAGCCTCGTGGGAGAGAGAAAGAGAGCGAGAAGATTATTGGTCTCATGTGCATTGGAGAAAGAAAAAGTCACTGACAGCGCGGGGTTCGAGGCAAGAAAATTATGTGTGCGCGTGCAAGCTGCCAAGCTATAGGTCACCACAGAAGCACTCATTTACATCTTCTACATTGCTCCATAGATTCAATGCTGTTAAGAATAAACGTAAGTTCTGTAGGTCAAAAATGATTTCAGCTGTAGTGTTTGTTGTAATCTTGTGTTTGCTCACGCGTTTGTTTCAACATGGGGCTGTGGTCGGTAGTAGCAAATCTTATGAATTGATGTAGTTGTTTTGGTCAGCAATGGATAGCCAAATAGCGGTGAACTGATGTAGGTATTTTGGTCAGCAATGGATAGCCGGAGATCTCGCGTAGCAAGGCATCGTCGTTCGCCTCGGCGTCGTTGATGGCCTGCCTCGCCATAGCACGCCGTCCCTCCGTTGCTGCCGAGACCCCTCCTCCGACTCCACCACCCATCCAGGCCTCCTCTGTCGCCATCCCTCCGGGCCTCCACCGCAGCCGTCGTCCCTTCAGGCCTCTTCCACTGTCGTCCGTCCAGGCCTTCACCAAGACCGCCCCTCCGACTCCGCCGCACATCCGGGCCTCCTCTATCGCACCTCCTTCACTGTCGTCCATTCGGGCATCCTCCGCCGTCCGTCCGGGCCTCCTCCGCCGTCCATAAGGTGTACTGGTCCGCAAACAAATTTTTGAATTCTCTGTGTTTTATTTAGTGGTTTTGTTCATATTTTATATATTTCACAAAACCAACGATCATTAACGAAACCGTTTAAGAAGCTAGCAAAATAGTTTTTAGGTTGCTTCAACTGTGCAAGGTGTACGACCCAAGTGGTATGCTGTAGCGGCGTCATCAACAACTCCACAAAAGATGATCTGGAGACACCCAACCACAAGAAAAAAACAAAACCTGTAGTAGTGAATGATTTAATATCTTTGTAATATTAATATGTACTATGTACTATATAATATTTATTATCTCACAATATATTATATAATACATACTACATATTTATATTGTAAGATAATAAATATTATATAGTACATACTATATATTAATATTATAAATATATTAAATCATTCACTACTACAGGTTTTGTCTCTTTTTTATGGTTGGGTGTCTCCAAATCATCTTTTGTGGAGTTGTTGATGACGCCACCACAACATACCACATGGTTCGTACACCCTGAACAGTTGAAGCAGTCAAAAAACATTTTGCTAGCTTTTTAAACGATTTTATCCATGACCGTTGGTTTTGTGAGATATATGAAATATAAACAACCACCAAATAAAAACAGAGAATTTGAAAATTTGTCTGCGGAGACGGCGACAAAAGAGTCCCAGACGAACGGGCAGCGGAAGAGGATGCCCGAACGGACAGCAGTGGAGGAGGCTGGAGGCCCGAAGGGACAGCGCCAGAGGGGCCTGAACGGGCGGCTGGAGGGGCGGTCTCGGCGGCGGCGGAGGCCCGAACGGACGGCGGCGGCGGAGGCCCAGACAGAGTTGAAGGGGGGCTCTCGGTGGCGGAAGCGGAGAGACGGCGTGCTATTGGAAGGCAGGCCATCACAACGACGCCCACGATGCCTCGCTGCACGAGATCCTCGGCTTGGCGCTCCCGTTCTTGACGCCGGCGGTGGACAGGCCGTCCCTCTTGCCGCTCCACGCCCGCTTCGGCGACGGGAGAGAGAGCTTCCTGGCGAATGACTGCAGGGAAGAGGAGAATGGAAGATTCGATGAGGATGTAGGAGGAGGCGAAGGGAGGGGGAGATTAAAAAGGGAGAGGACGAAGTGGGCAGTGAGCTTCGTGGAAGCTTCGCGCCTTGCGATTTTTCATTTGGTTTGGTCGTGGGGAGTGCTGCTGCTGCGGCGGATTTATCTCCTCCAAAATTAGCAGATTGTGTTGTCACTACACTTGCCTGTACAACCCAAAACCAGATGTCCCACGGGGAAATCAAGTTTCTCTACATTCTAACCCATCTTTTTACTAAAATTTTTACTTTTACTAATCTTTAATCTTTAGACATATCAGTGTTGTTATCTATAATTAACAGTGAAGCTGATCGGGTAATATAATTTGGTTAGCTAAAGTCCAGTAGTTATGCACGTATTAACCAATGGAAGCAATTTAAAAAAGCAATTTTTTGTACTCTGAAAATAAAGCTTCACTAAGTGGTTATATAGAATGGTTTTCTTCTTGAATAATTTATGTGCGAATAACTTCATGAAATATTTTGTTTGAAACATGAGTGATGTTGATTCTTCTATCCTGTTTGGGGAGCTTCTGGTTAGCTAGATACTTCTAGTATCTAGAAGCTTCTCCAAACAACACCTCAGGTAGCTTAAATTTTCAAAATCTACAGAATCAGTTAGTCTCTCCCAGCCTAGTAGTTGATAAGCAGGCTAACCTCAGCTTCTCCAGATTCTACAGATTTTTATTTACCCAATATGTCACTGAATAAAACCCACCCAACAGCTAGCTACTCCAACCAGCCAGCTAGACACTCAGACTAGCTGATTCTGAGAATCTGCAGCTCCACAAACAAGACTTTCAACTCGTTGTTCAAACAGTTTTACCGTGCAAATGTCATTGGTTAGAATTTGGCAAGTTTATTATATATTTCCTACAGGTTGATTCATATTTTTCTAAAATGACATTCATTCTAATTTGACCTAACTTAGACGGTTGTTCCTTTCAAAACTGTAGTTGATGGAGTACAAGCCAAGCAATTATCATTCGCTTTTAATTTATGCTTCTTTAGGCAGTGGAATTATCGCACCCATAAATAAATGTATAGCATAATCACTTGCTATAAGTTTTCACGGTTGAAATATATATAGAGAGAGATTAGCAACCATATTTCAAATATGTAAATATTACTCAATCTAACAAATAATACGATAAAAAAATATGTTTCGAGAGGTAGTGCCATAGTACAATAGCAGCACACACGATGAATCTATCGATTATTGCCGCATATGATCTTGGAGGAGTAGAGGACAGGACGTACTAGCTACATTATCTCGAAAATTTAAAAACTATATTTAATATTTGAATTAATGAATATATTTTATATTTAGTTAGAAATACAAATATATATGTATTGAATATTGTATTAATGCTTAAAAATCTATTAAAAAATAGAGGTCTCTTGTACTCTTTGTTTCATGTTAGCCTGTTCTCTTAAAATTAGGTGGTCTTGTTTTTCAGTTTTAGGGATAAATCCTACAGATTTTTAGGATTTAGTTTGTTCTCTCTAAAAAATAATCAAGTTTTTTTTTAAAAAAAGAGCATTAGTTGTCATTGTGATTTCAGGGATGTGTGGAGGCAGTCTACGTGCTACATCTAAATACACACAAGCCACGTACACTAGATTAAGGGCCCGTGTGCCATTTACTAAGGGGGTGTTTGGATCTGAGGACTAAATTTTAGCATGTATCACATTGGATGTTTCGATATTAATTTGAAATACTAAACGTGAACTAATTATAAAAATAATTGTAGAATCAGAGACTAAATCGCGAGACAAATTTTTCAAGCCTAATTAATCCATAATTAGCAAATGTTTACTGTAGCATCACATTATTAAATCATAGTGTAATTAGACTCATTAGATTCGTCTCGTGAATAATCCTCTGATTATGAATGAGTTTTGTAAATAGTCTACATTTAATACTCCAAAATAGTATTTAAACATTGGATGTGACAGGGGCTAAAAAATTTTAGCCCCATCCAAACACCCCCTAAAATTTAGCTTCTCTTAAATCGGATGTTCAGATGTTAATTAGAAGTATTAAATTTGCATTAATTATAAAATTAATTGTAGAAATCTAGGCTAATTCATGAGACAGATCATGATTTGACAATTTGGTGCTACAATAAAAATGTGCTAATGATAGATTAATTAGGTTTAATAGAGCCGTCTCACGAATTAGCTTATGTGTTTTATAATTATTTTTATAATTAACTCATATTTAATCTTTCTAATTAGAATATGGATATCTAATTTGTCATGGGCTAAACTTTAGTCACGTCGTCGAAACGCCCCTTAATCAAGTATGAGCATCAAACCGCTATGATATAATATAATTATATCTAAGTAATATATCAACATCACATTATTCACATATGTTTGTTAATTATCATTTAAAAGGTTCAAAAATAAACCTAAATAAATATCTCGTATTTCCGTGCTAGCTTGTGACAGAAAGATTATCAGTCTTTTGACATTACTATTGAACCACCGATTATTCTAAAAAAATATGTCAGTTGTTTCAGCTTCTAGCAGTTAAGAATTCTCAATAGCTAACTACTCTTAATTCTAGTTCATTTCTAGACTCTATAACGATGGTTAGCTTCTCATGGTTGCATAGTAACTCATCTACAGTACTGTAATGAATAAAGAACACACAATAGAGATCGAACGACCGGAATAATTATGTCGACGTGGCTATGTCGAGGGAGCGCCCAGGCCGCCACTCTTTACGTATTGTTCGTTTAATCCCCTTAGGGAAGGGGATTGAGAGGGATTAGAGGGGATTTATACTACAATCCCCTCCAATTCCCTTCAATCCCTTTCAATCTCCTCCTAACCGAACATGCTCTTATGGTTTCTAAATATGTTTGTTGTGAGCTCGCTTAAATGAACTGCAATAGCTGGCAAACCCTGTCAAAATTACTTAATTTCCATTCAATGTTAAAAACGATCTTAAAAAGAGATGTCATAAGCCATAATCTAGAGAAAAACACTATTAGTATGGTGATGAAGCTCTAGATGCATGACTCTATCACAGGAGTTTATGTTGAAAATAATGCATGCTTAGTCACTAATTTAATTCCAATATAAAACATTATATACAGAGCAACAATGCATAACTTGTTACTAGTGAACAAACTAGTAACATTCAACATGCTAGCAATCAAAAACAGCCCTTAATTAATGAAGTAGATAGGATAATAAAGCTGTCTTTTGTTAATCTAGCCGCAATATTTTAATATTGATGTGCAGAAAGCTATGCGCGAACTCAAAGACTAGACAGGACAATATTGTGCTTATCTATCCGAAGGCAAACTACCAATGAACACGTATATAAATATGTTGCATGCACTCACAGAAAATTCTTGAAGAAGAAGAATACGTTGATGCAGTGAAGCTTTGAAGCAGTGGAGCATATCGATCAGCAACAACAGGAAGCAGATGTAACTCAATTGTCAAAGATGTCGAGTGACCGCATACAAAATATGCTGCCCAAAAACCTTTACGCCGCTCCCGCGTGCAGGTACGTATACGGCGAAGGCTCGGAGACGCCGCTCACCGCGATGCTCGTTGCATGACAAACAGCACGGCCGGCTGGGATCAAACGACGACGCAACAAGGTAGCAGATGAAAGTGAAAGAAATGTTTTTCTGTTTCTACTGCTCAGGGACGTCTCCCTGCCTTTGTACACAGAAAACTCTCTTGTTGTTGAGTTGTTAGTTGCGTTAAGACCGGATCAATTCTGTAGAAAACGCAGCTACCAAACGGCCCACGTTCTCATGTATGCAGCGTCATGCACAATGGGCGGTAAACACAACGTGTACTCTTAATGGCAAATTAAATCACACACAACATTAGAATTTGGAATTAAGTCCTGGAAATAACATTGCAGATGCAGCTTATTTCCATCAATCCCCGCCAATTCTAAAGTTGTATGTTGATTTCTTAAAGTACTAAACCAATCTGCCATCTAAATCATTAAGTTTCATTTACTCACAACTAAACAATCAATGGACATACCTTGAATTGTTAGCTTTCTGTGTGTAAAACATGGCCATCAAGAACCAAGCCTCTGGTTGGAGCTTTGACGGTCATGCTCTAGCGTCTATTCATGAGCTTATTAGATACTTCCCATGTCTCACAAACTACGACCCCACGGTTGGCTCATATAAGTGTGCTCTTTCAAGTGTACCCTGTAGGACAGTACCTTGTCTTCAAAAGAACTTAGAGCACATTAAGACATATGTCATCCTAACATACAGAATGAAAGTACTACATCTCCTTTAATGGGAACTGGTCAATATTTTGTACTTTCATGTTACACAACAACTTGTTTTTACCCATTACATACTTCACGGGATCTCCGATCAAGTGGGATGGGTTACTATTGTAGTGTAACTCACATGGGTCTCAATCCCATTTCCCTCAATGCATTCTCTATCACATTTCGTGATAAACCCTTTGTGAAGGTATCCGCCAGATTTTTCGTAGTTTGGACATAGTCCATTGTGATTACTCCGGAGTTTCTCAAACTTCTCACAGACTTTAGGCAGCGTTTCACATGCCTTGATGATTTCATATTATCCTTTGTACTCTTAACCTTTATGAGAACAGTTTGGTTATCACAGTACATGAGGATCGTTGGAATAGGTTTTTCACCTATTGGTAGGTCCATCAAGAGCTCACGTAGCCACTCCGCCCCAACGGTGGCCGTGTCAAGTGCTACAAGTTCAGCCTACATAGTTGATCTTGTTAAAATAGTTTGTTTACAAGATCTCCATGAAATTGCAGCACCACCAAGAGTAAATAAATATCCACTTGTAGCTTTTATCTCATCGGCATATGAGATCCAATTAGAATCACTATACCCTTCAAGGACAGTGGGGTACCCAGTTATAGTGAATCCCATATGACATAGTCCCTCTCAAGTATTTTAGTACATGCTCAAGTGCTTGCCAATGATCATCTCCTAGGTTAGAAGTAAACCGACTCAATTTGCTAATAGCATATGAGATGTCAGGCCTTGTAGCACTAGCTAAATACATGAGGGATCCAATGATCTAGGAGTATCTAAGTTGATCCTTCCCTAGTCTTAAATGCTTTCTCAGCTTAAGACTCGGGTCATAAGGCATAGGAGCTGTTTTAATGTCCATAAACTCGAAACGAGTTAGGACCTTCTCCACATAAGGCTAACTCCAACCATGGTATGCAAATGTGCGACCCAAAAGCTGAAATAGGTATTTCAACCTGCCAAGTGATGAGACCCATCTACAACTGTCTACAACGGGAGAACCTAAAAATGGTGCAGTATGGGTTCGATGTGGGAGGTGAGCCAAAATTAGGTGATCGTGTGCAGGAGCTCCAAAATAGATATCAGGTATGGGTGCGCCATTAGAGACTGTTAGGTACTACTACAGTGCTATTTTGGAACTAAAACGGAGATAGCTCACACCATTGGAGTTAGCCTAATGGGCTTATGAAAGCATAATCCCATTCTCGCCCTTGATCAATTTGATGTTTAGAATACCATCATCTCCCAAATCCTTCATGTCAAAATTTTGGGACAGAAATGACTTTAACTCATTTACCGCATTGATATGCGTCCCAAAGATAAGTATGTCATCAACGTACATACACTTATTAGCTTCATTTACAATAAAGCCAGCGGAGGTCAAAGTTCTATCGAACTTCTCGTGCCATTGCTTAGGAGCTTGCTTTAGGCCATACAAGGATTTTAACAACTTACACACCTTGCCCTCATGTCCAGGTGCTATAAAACCATCAGGTTGTTCCATTTAAATTTCCTCATCTAACTCCCCATTTAGGAAAGTCGTTTTAACATCAATTTGATGGACAATGAAACCATATGAGGCAGCCAATGATATAAGCACACAGATAGTAGTCAATCTGGCAATGAGTGAATAAGTGTCAAAGAAATCCTCACCTTCTTTTTGAGTATAACCCTTTGCCTCAAACCTTGCCTTGTACTTTTCAATAGTACCATCAGGTCTAATCTTTTTCTTGAAGACCTATTTACATCCAATAGGTTTACAACCAAATGGACGATCAACGATCTCCCAAGTTCCATTAGTGATAATGGAATCCATTTCACTACGGACCACATCCTTCCAGTACTCCGCATAATGGATTTTGGCACATCATCCACTAGGTACACAATGAAATCATCACCAAAAGATTTTTGGATTCTTGGTCTCTTGCTCGTAATTTCATTGTCATCCTCTGCATTAGTGTGTCTTTTATGGTCAATACACAAGGGAGTTTCAGGGGTTGAGTTAAAGCCTGCTTTACTAGATGATATGTCTGAACCCTTCATAGGAAACATGTCATCAACACTGTTGCATCACGAGATTCTGTAACGGTATTTACTAATACATCTATCATATTAGATCTCACTACTAATAATCTATAGGCCACACTATTATGTGCATACCCTAGAAAGATGCAATCAATAGTCTTTGATCCAAGTTTGCGCTTCTTAATTAATGGTACATTGACTTTTGCCAAGAACCCCCAAGTGCGCAAATATGACAATGATGGTTCTCTCCCTTTCCATCCTTCATAAGGAGTGACCTCACTATTTTTAGTGGGAACTCTATTTAGGATGTGACACGCGATCAAGATAGCCTCTCCCTACCATACCTTAGACATACCTGCACTTTCTAACATGGTATCTACCAAGTCAGTTAAAATACGGTTCTTTCTTTCGGCAACCCCATTAGATTGGGGTGAATAAGGAGGTGTAACCTCATGAATTATTCCATGATCCGCACAAAATTGAGAGAACTCATTTGATACATACTCACCACCACGATATGACCTTAAATGTTTTATTTTCCTTTCTAGTTGGTTTTCAACCTCGGCCTTGTAGATTTTAAAGTAGTTTAATGCTTCATCTTTTGTTTTTAGTAAGTATAGATAACAAAATATAGTTGCATCATCAATGAAAGATAAAAAATATCTTTTCACTCCCTTTGTCAGCACTCCATTCATTTCACAAAGATCTGAATGAACTAGTTCTAATGGTGCCAAACTCCTCTCCTCAACTTCCTTAAATGGCTTAAGGGGTTGCTTTGCTTGCACACAAGTTTGACACTTAGAACCTCGGACAACATAAAGGTTTGGAATTAAATTCAAACTGCTCATGCATGAAATGCTACCATAATTAACATGACATAATCTTGAATGCCAAATACCATCCTCTTTATTATAATTTAGACCACCTAGAGTGTTACCAATAAATTTATTCGAGGAATCCAACAAAGACGTGTGGAACAAGCCTCCACACTCATAGCCTTTGCCAATAAATAAACCAAATTTAGAGATAACTAATTTATTGGTCTCAAAAACCAACTTGTAGCCATCTCGACAAAGGAGAGAGCCACTAATGAGGTTCTTTTTTATTGAAGGCACATGCTGCACATTCCTCAAAGAGATGATTTTTCCTAAAGTAAATTTCAGGTCAACCTTCCCTACTCCAAGAACAGCAGCACTTGAGCCATTTCCCATCAAGATGGAGGAACCATTTGCAACCTGGTAAGAAAAAAACAAATTAATGTCAGCACATACATGAATGTTAGCTCATGTATCAACCCACTAGTCAATGGATTGATACACTGAAAGTGCAACAGGGATAAAACCATACCCTGATGACCCAGCCTCGCTGACAACCATGTTGGCAATGTTCTGCCTCTGCTGTCCATTTTTTCCTGCATTTTCTTTCACGACATTTGTTGTCTTTGTGGCCTTCCTCGCCGCAAACATAGCAGGTGATATTTTTCTTCTTAAAGTTGGTTGTGGTTTTTGGCCTTGTGGTTTTGATTTATTTGCTTGCCCTTGTACTTTGCATTAGACCTTTGAATCAGGTTTGCATTGGAGATCCTTGTTGCATAGGAGGCGTGTCTTTTGCACATGCCTTCTCCTCCACATCCATCTGAGAAATTAGATCATCAACCATCATGTCCTCTCGTTTGTGTTTTAGTGTTGTGGCAAACCCCCTCCAAGATGAAGGAAGTTTGGCAATGATGCCCCCCACTACAAACTTAGAGTTCACAATGACACTGAACTGAGACATCTCTCCCACAATCGTTAATAGATCATGAGACTGCTTCGCCACAGATTGGTTGTCAACCATTTTGAAGTCACGGTACTGTTCAACAACATAGCTCCAACGTCCTGCATCTAAAATCGCATACTTGTGGTCTAGTGCCTCCCAAAGTTCTCTGGCACTAGTGTGAACACTGTACATATCATAGAGATGGTCTGACAGGAGCGAAAGGATCACACCCACAGTCACATCATTATTGGTCTCAAAATCAATGTGCTGCTGATAAGTGGCCTCACTTGTGGTATGACATACCACAAGTTCTACGACACCAAATAGTGACGGATCTTGAATTGCTAACGCTTAAAGTTTTCACCGGAAAACTTCTATGGTCTCATCATATCAACAACATGAGCAGCCATAACTAAGATGCGTAAAGGTTTCTTGAATGTTGAAAATAATGCATGCTTAGTCACTAATTTAATTCCAATGTAAAACATTATATAGAGAGCAACAATGCATAACTTCTTACTAGTAAACAGACTAGTAACATTCAACATGCTAGCAATCAAAAACAGCCCTTAATTAATCAAGTAGATGGGATAATAAAGCCGTCTTTTGTTAATCTAGCCGTAATATTTTAATATTGATGTGCATAACCATGCAAAAGCTATGCATGGACTCAAAGACTAGACAAGGCAATACTCTACTTATCTATCTAAAGGCAAACTAGCAATGAACACGTATATAAATATGTTGCATGCACTCACATAAGTTTCTTCAAGAAGAATAATACGTTGATGTAGTGCGGTGTATCGATCAGTAGTAGAAAGTAGAAATAACTCAATCGTCGAAGACGTCGAGCAACCACGTACAAAATACGCTGCCCAAAAACCTTTATGTCGCCCCCATGTGTGTATGTGTGTGTATGATGAGGGTCCACATGTTAGCCTCTACTATCGGGCTCCCTGACGGGTAATAGGATGGAGGAATCTTTCCTGGCCCCGGTCCCACCAACCCCGATGGGGATTAATTTTTGCTCATGAATCATCTCTGCGGGGATAAAAAATATCAGACCCATCCTCTAATGAATGAATTCTCCGTCAGGTATAGGTTTTCAGGTCTCCATTGTCATCCTAATCACGACCTTTAGTGCAAGTAGTCTATCAATATTCTCTGTACCTCAAGTGAATCATAGTTGTGAAGTTCTATAGTATCTTTCAGCAATGATGATCAATCAAAGCACTTAGAAACTGCAAGGATTCGTATATTCTGCATCTGGATTGATTTTGTCAACTTGAGGTCTGAAAAGTCTGCTGAAATTAGTCGTATTCCTACTGTGGTATGCACACGTATCTAGCATCCCTTTGCAGTATCATTTGTACAGTGTTATGTTCATATTTTCACTATTTATTTTCATGCATTGAATATCAGTATTTTTAATTGAAATTTGCCTTTACATATACCTTTTTGGTGTGTCCTTATGTGTTGTATGGGTAATTGGGTACAGGGGCGAAGCTACCTTGAGCTTAGGGGTGCACATGCATCTCTTGAAAAATTGAAAAATAGAAGATTTGATCAAATTTTCACCGTATATACACTCTATGACACATGTATATGTATCCGTAAGAGAAGTGCACCCTCTCTCATTTTGCTCTAGCTTCGTCACTAAGAACGTATATGCAAATTATGTTGTATTTATCAGGTCCGGCAACAATCTTAAGGGCGCACTTCCTTTAGCTCTACAATGTAACACATTTTACTTTCGCAATTTATTAATTTAACTTTGTATGTATCTGGTATATTCTGCGTTACTCCTGCTCTTTGAAACATCAGTTAGATGCTAGCTCTCTATGTTTAATCGTGATGGCGCGTCTAAACATGACATTTTGAACAGTGTTCTTTTATTCTTTTAGATTATTAATTTTTTATGAACATTACCAAAATGTTTTAATTATGTCGGTTTTGTTGAATTTGCTGTCAGTATTGAACCTAACAATTTTTCTGCAATGGATATTTGAATTTCATTGTGGTATTGCTGCAAAAGTATTTTTTTTAAAAAAGAGTTATGCTTACCGTCGTCATTGGTAACTTAAATTTAATTAACTTTGTGTGTATTTTCTTAGCATGACTTCTATTTTTCATCGTCGTAACACACATGTTTAGTTGCTAGCCATCATTTACCAATAAAAATTATCACATTTGTCTAAGATGAGATCAAAATCTTTGTCACACTTTGGCAAGACTAAAGGAACCTTACCACACTTTGGGACTAGAAAAAATCTTGTCATAGTTTATAGCAGCAACCAAATAGCTACCAATTAATTTAATCGAACTTGCATCACCTTAACTATGACAAAGTGTGACCCGGAATCAAAGTATTTTACGACCAGATTGGCATCGAGTTGATTCGGTTTACAGAGAACGGAAAACTGAAAGCCAAATGAAATAACGGTCATGTTTGTTTCAATTTCTGATAGCTGCAGCTACTTCTAGAATCTGATGCGGAAACAAACGATCTAAATTCTAGACTCAGAAGAGCTACTCCAACTAACTAGCTACTGAGAATCTATAGCTGCTAGAAGTTGAAACAAACAGACCCAATATCACATGTAACTATTGTTTTAATTGTAGCAGCAGTTTTTATCAATATAAGATAAAAATTGTTTATCTATTATATTTATTATTAATTAAGATATAAAATAGTTGTTTTATGTTGTTGTGCTCTATATAATTTTCTACCGTAAATCTATAATTACTTAAACTAAACATTTTTTATGGCTCACAGCTTGTAAGATTTTTTTTCAAAATTTAACTATTAATCAAACATATTCTAAGATTTAAAAAATAACTATTGAATACGTATATAGCGGATGCGGATACAAAGACAATTAGAGTTCTCTAACTTAATCATTATTGAGTTTGACCATATGAAACATAAATTTGATTCGTTCAGCTGCTAACAGTGGTGGCCCAAAGCCTAACATTTAAAACTCAATTAAAATTCTATCAAAATGATATGCAATATTTTTTTAAAAAAATAAAAATAGATTATTCAGTCATGATGGACTGTATCAAATATCAATTACCTTATTATCGCAGATAATAACCAATTGGTGATGCCTCTAGAAGAAGCTAGCTAAAGTCTGATTTCTGAAAAGTTTTCAGTCTCTTATATTTGATTTGCATTATCTAATCTATCTCATGACACTACTGCAAAGCGACACTATAGCGGGAGGCAAAAATGTACTGTAGTGGTGGGCAACCAGTCCGCCACTGCTCTAACACCACTGCTAACCATGGTAGCCTCAGGCTTGTGGAGGAAGAAGTTGTGTATTTATAATCAGAATAGTAGTAGCGGTCGCAAGTGATATCATCAAATCATTAGTGACGGACAACGTAGCTGCGGCGGGCAGTTTTCTGTCCGTCACTACTAGTGACTATAGTAGTGACGGTCGGTGCTGACGTCGTCAGCGACAGCCACTATTAGTGGCTATACTAGTGGCGGTCGGTAGCGCAGCAGCGCCTGAAACCACTGTAGTGGTGGGCATCTAATAGCCCACCACTATAGTGTTTTTGCTCAATGCCACTATAGTGATGGTTTGTAGTAGTGTGATCTTATTATATGCGATGTTAATTGAGTTATGAAATCGTTCTACGGTCTGGTAGATTAGTAGGTACTTCAATAAAATGATTTTATAACTTTTTTATAACATATACAAATTTTCATAAATTACAGCTTAATCAAACTCATCTATACTAATATATAATTGGCGAGTTCGTTTACTCATCTGGACAATCTAGACCATTGATTACTTACTCATACTCATTGAAACGATCTCCATCGTTCATCTTCCAATCAATCTGAACGTCCTCCCCGCGTGATCAGCGCCCCACCAAACACCCTCCCGCAAGTCACGGAAGGGCATCCATGGCAAGCGCATCTAGCGGGTTCTGGTATTCTCCACCGACCTCTGGTTTTCTCCCCCAAATCACTGCGCCCCTCCCCTCGCCCAGCGCCTCCTCCACCCTCACTACTGCACGTCGGAGTCCTCCTCGCCGCCACCCTCCTACACGCCGCCGCTGCCCTCTTCCTCGATGTCACCCTCTTCCTCGCCACTGCCGTCCTCCTGCACGCTGCTGCCCCACTCCCGCTCGTCGCCTAACTCCGCGTGAGTCCCCTCCTCCGCTGCCTCGCTCCCGCTCGCCGCCGCCCTAATGTCAAACCCGGTCCCTTCCTTCTCACTGCCGCAGCCATCCTCTAGCCCCCTCGCAGACGCCCCGATGAGGTGGCGCGTGCATTCACTGGCACCCCGTCTTCACCGCCTGCAACTCCAGCAACGAGTTTGTGCTCGTTTCCGACCCAACCACTGGACTTCGCTCATTTGGCCTCCTCTTCTTTTTGCTCCAAGGACGCCGATGCCCTCCTCACCCATGTATCCTCCTTTTCCTATCTGCTAGGCGTTGGCTTTACTTCTTGATTTCGAATTTATTTTCCTCCTAATGGTTTTGGAGTTTGTGTGGTTTAGGTGAGGATGCGGCAACCGATGCTTGGGAAGGGAGCAAAAGTGGTACCTAATACACTTGATCAGGTGAGCACTCTATATCTTATGATCAATATTGTTATCCATTATCCAGAACCAACTATGCATAGAAAATGATATGGAGCTTTGGGTTTTTTGCAAGAGTTATGTAGGGAGCTGCAATTATGATTGTGCCTGAGATGCATACTATTGTGCAGTAAATTACTAACTGAATGACATATTAACAATTAGCAAAGTGAGAACTAGGTTTCTCTGAAGAACGAATCAAGCAAAGCTGACGTTTCTTATGCATATTCATGCTTTGAAGTTTCTTGAGCTTAGGCTAGCTTCATTGTCTCATTGCAATTTCACTCTTTACTCCAGCAATGGAACCATATTCCTTACATTTAACTACATGGTATTTTTTGTGTTTCAAAATGTAAATATACCTTAAGTTGTCCTTCTAAATGCAGGTGTATATGTTAAAGGCTGAAGGTGTCGTATTATGGTTCTTACCTGACCCTCTTCAAATTAAGAATGCACTAGAGGTTAGCTCTTTTCCTATTAATTGGCAACTGCCTGCTAACACTGTTGTGTAATGTTTGTTTTGTTAACTACCAGCTGAGCAGCTGAGGAGGTGGGGTTGGATGCATCATCTTGCACGCCACTCTGTTGCTTGCTTTCTCACATGGGGTGATCTGGTATGATATGCATTATCTATATAATAGCTTTCCGCGATGTTGTTTATTTGATCATTTTATGGTTTGATAACTTGTTAGTTTTCAAAAAGGCATTCTGATGGTATAACTAGATCTCGACTTCAATTGGTATAAAAAATGCAAAATGTTATGTGTGATACAAATGGGACAGTCCAACAAAGTGGTCCATAATATCATATCGTAAATGGTTGATGGAAAATCATTTCAGCTAAAGAAAAGAAACTGAATGAAACAAGTACAAATGGAGTGTTGATCGACTTATGAATGACAAGAGAAATACGAGTATAAGGGATGATAAGGTAATGTGTCTACAATGGTGAATTATGGTTGTCTTTTGCGGTGTGGTTAGTTACTAATTTGATTTGCAGATCTCGATTCTCACTAGGGGTTTTCTTGCAGATCTCGGTGGGCTAAACCCCGCTGTAGAGGAGACTGTGGGGGGGGGTTATAGGAGTGCTGCGGGGAGGGCGTATGAGGTGGTTCTTCTTCCCCTTATCCATCTTCTGTGAACTGTGATATTTTTTGCCCGATGGTTCTTGTGTGGCTGCTTTGCTACAGGCGAGAAGAGGTCGTTCGACAATCTGGATGACGATGACGAGGACGTATTTTCCTACAAGAAGGTATGCAACTCATCCTATTCGTGTTTTCAGAATCTAGCACATAATATTTTATCTTTCAAAAGCCTGGTTTTGGCCCGGCTGGAACAATTTGTAGCGTAGTATAAAGCCCGTGCGACAAAAATTACAATATCACTACTAGGGTTTTCATGATGCAACATGCTTAGCTTTCTACTTTCTTGTATTTTTATCTCCTCGTGTTGAGATGTTTTGTGTGTTGGTAAATTTTAGGATAATTGAAACTGGAAAGCTACTTTGTACCCTAATTTGGTATCTGAAATTGAATTATGCTACTCTGTCGTACTGTTTCATTTTATGTTGAAAATGTAATCTACTTCTATCCCTTGTCACTCATTTCTATTTAATTACAGGAGTAATAATAAACTGAAGTCTAAAGCTCTAAACTACTTATTCATACTAGCAGTGTTGTGTTCGTCCATGTATAATGTGATCAAAACCCATTAAATATGTGTGTATTGTATAATGCCTGATATAAAAACCGATTCATGTCATGCAATTTTGGTCATATCTCCCTTTTAGCATGCTCTGTATTACAGCAGATAAATTGCTCAAATCTACAGTACATGTGTCATTTGTTGTACATTTGTTTTGTACATAAATAAATCCAGTCTATTTAGATGAAATGAGAATAGTTGCTTCCAAACTTCGTTCAATATTTTATCTTCCCTTCACATCATTTTTTCAAACGGTATAGTTGTTCGAGTATCGAACAATTCTCATCTTCCCTTTACATCATTTTTTTTCAAACAGAAATGTTTTTTGTTGTATTGTGCCTTTTATTCCTTTTCTGTTGTTTCTGGAAAAAGGTGTCCTGTCACTAACTATACACTATCGGTTCTCTAGAATTTTTTGTAATCACCGACTTCTTTCGCCATGCCTTATGCTTTTGTTTTTCCTCTTTTGTTTCTTGATCCCTCACCATTTTGGAGAATGGAATATTGCTTATGGTTATGCGGCTAGCTTCATGTTATAGTCAATAGTGGGCCACATAGCCGTTGGTACAACCGGGATTAGGTAGTGAGATGGAATATGGCCAGCTGTTGATTGCACTCTTTCAGAGTTTTTGGCTCACCACCTTTGATCTGTCACGCTGTTCTACCTACTCATATAGTAAAATATCTTCAAATGGTGCACTACTACACTGTTAACAAATAGCTGGATCGGGGTGAAGTTTAGTTGATCACTACTTCTGTTTCGTGTAGTGTCATTATATAGTACATGTATATATCGTTCTTTTGAAAAATAACTACCTTTGTTGGTTTGAAAAATAACTACCTTTGGCCTCCTATTTAACTGGTTGTATCCTTCTCGCATGCCACTTTTATTGAAAGCCATATCATTGTGTGTTGACGTGCCAGAGGTAACTCCCAAAGGTTCTAGCCAAAAACTTTAGTTTTACTTTCTAGAACCCTATATTTCTAAATATTATGTTCAATTAACTATTAAATATTGCTTTTATGCTTTCATGCATGTTATCACACCCTTGCTCAAATTTATGTCTGGATTTGTTTTGAACAAATCTCAAAGATTGACATTTGATTCATCATCACCAAATGAGATCTTTCTATTCTGGGAGGTTAGCAAGCTGATTGTGGCTTATGGATCATGAATTATATTGCTTCCAAATAGCACCGATATTTATGGAAGTAAATATTTCACTTACTGTTCTTTCAAGGGTGAGTTACCCTTGATATTTTGAAAACACTCATATGTACTCTACAATTTTATTACAGTTTTAGTTAGCTACCTGGTGTCATTCATTGTTTTGTGATGCTTGTGCTTGAACTTTCTAATTTTGTGAATTTCATTGTTTTCAGGTTTATATATAACTCTTATTGCACTTGTTAATTCTAAAAGTCTTTGCTTGGTTGTCCCTTTATAATGTTTAATACTTATTCAATTACTCTCTGATTAAATACAATGTCATGTTACAACTACTTAGTCTTTTTGTTGAGTACCATTACAAAATTACCTCACTAAATGAACATTCATTATTTGCACTCAATTAAACCTGGCAAACTGTTTTAATGAGGTAAAATAATAGTTTTTTTTGCTCCTCTCGTCTGGTGAGTGTTTCTACCAAAAAGTTAATCATTCTACGTTCCTAACTAGCCTCCAAAAATTCTTTTCAGGTCGCAAAAAATGAAACTGAGAAAATTCTTATTGCCATGGTTCAAACTGAATTGGGGAAGAGAAAAATTGAGGGAAAGTACATGCACATTTCAGAGGCCAATCTCACTTCTTTTGGTAAGTATGACATATGAATTGTTTCAATCTCTAATGTCTTTCCTCAGTAAAATTTCCAGATATGAAGGAAGATGTGGCCTCCCAACTAATTTTGATTCTAGATATTGCTATGCATTATGTTATGATTCTGGGGCGCCGCTTCATTTTGGGAAAACAAAACTTATTACATTGGTATGCCCATTATAGTTTCTTATGACATTACTTGTTAGATGCTAGAATACCATGAGTTGACACCTAATTAACACTCTCCGTGAAGGTCATATTTGCAGCATGTATATTGGAGTTACTATTAGATGAACATGAACTAACATGATTTGATTGCGATCTTATTATTGTTTGTTCTACTTAGGTTGCAAACCTCGCTGCTCGTGTGGAAGAATGGACTGTCGTCACTTGGCAAAGGATTAGAACAGTTGATATTTTCTACTAAGGATATTTACAGAAGGCACGACAAGTGAGCGTTGGGGGAGATGAGGATGGATTACTACAATGTGCTCAAGATGAACCTGAACGCGACGGAGGAGGACCTCAAAAAGTCATACTGGCGGATGGCGATGAAGTGACACCCCGAGAAGAACCCCAACGACAATAAGGAGGAGGCTATATAGAATGTTCCGACGAAATGCAGAGTAGATTAGATGAAATTTCTGATAAGAAAACATATATCACATACCTGCATAGCTTATGTACAACTTATGTGTATTTCATGAGCGGAATTAACTGAATTGCTTGTGATGATATTTGCAGCCAGAATGAATGAAACCTGAAGATTTTGGCCTTAGCACATCTCAAGAATTCTTCATGTATAAATGCTATTAAAATGTAAAAAATCCTATTTTTTGTAACAAAATTCTCTATGCTTTATATACTATGCATATAATTGTGTGAAAATAAGATGGTTTGGGTATTTAAATTTACTACGCCACTCTTTTTAATTATATTTTCTATGAATTTAATACTATAATAACTCATAGTTAACTTATTTGATGTGAATCTTAATTTATATCATTATTTATTTTAAGATTAACACATATTTATTTTTGTCATTTACCGTTGCGTAGCACGGGCCCACTACTAGTGTTAATTAGCAATTGTAGATGATTTGAACTGAAGCCCAATCATTGGTAGTGCAATTAGTAACAATTTAGAACTTTCGTCCTATCATATTGAAACTGATAGCAACCTAAATATGGTCAATATCAATTCTACGCTGCCAAAATTTGATAGCATCTTATACAAAACGGCTCATACAAAACTCTCTCGCTCATAACCAAGATAATTAGAGTTAGTAGTACTAATACTTATAATTGTATGTTTGGTTGAACTATAAGTTGTGAGTTTTTAAAAAAACTTCTGCGAGAGCTATGAAAAAACTGAAAAAATATAAAAGTTGAGGTGGAAACAAATTTTCAAACTTTCAATGTCATATTAGATACTTTAAAAAAATGATTTGCACGTAAACATGTTTGGTTCGGTTGAAAACCTTATTAAATTAAAATGTTGGTTAAAATGTTGAACCAAACACTAACTTAAACTTTTTTACGAAACGGTAAGAGCAAGACAATATCTTTGAGGGACAAAATTGAAAAGTTAGAATTAAATCGTTTTTGACACATAATAAGTAAGGCTGAAGGCTGGCTGATCAATCAATCATTTTATTCCCTTCGAGTGGCGTAGAATCTGTGCGGTTCCAGCTTGATTATTCCGCTGCAAATCGCATCGAGTTGGGGAGAGATAGGCTACAACGGTAACTTTAGAGTTTGTCCAACATTTTATAAAAAAATGTCTCATTTCACAAAAATAAATAATGAGAGAAATACAATTCGTCTCTCGATAAAGAAACAACAAGAGCTCATACTCTCATACATATTTAAGTATCTATGCGTTGTGATTATATACAATTATTAAATATTTTATAGACAATTAAACAAACAACTATTGTCTATAAATTGTACTTGTTAACTATTTAGTTGTCTGTGTTGTAAATTTTAAGAAACTACAGACATTAATTGTCTATACCGTTGTACATACCCTTATAGGTTACTTTTTTGACTTCTCTTCGTCACGAAGACTCGGAGCTTACAGTTTCCTTCTGAATTTCGGATCATTTCTCCCCTTCGGTGACTGCGGCTGTAGTCTGTAAGCCTGAAACTTTAATGACAGAATTAAGCATCACCATTATTCAAATCTCCAGTAAGCGACGCTGAAAACTCAACAAGCTACTCCATCCTCCGTTGGCAAATATTTATTAGTTTTGACTTTAAAAAATTGCATCTATTTTATAATGTAATATCTTGTGCAATCACTCATTTGATGCAAACATACAATCAAGTGATCTGGTGCATCCAATCAAGCGATTCAACAGTTACATATAAAAGCGGTTGAAACCTAGTACTTTTTTATTTTTAACCTCTTTCATATGTAACCGTTGAATCGCTTGATTGGATGCACCAGATCACTTGATTGCATGCTTGCACCAAATAAGTGATTGCACATCACCCTATTTTATAATGTAAGTTATCAATGAATCTAGACACTCTGAAGAATAACATAATGAGTTGCGTTAATATAATTTAACTTGCAATAATTTTTATATACTCAAATAAATATAGTTTTTATCGTTAAAATTATCATATACTATAGTAATACTCTCAGTCGAAAAAGTCTTCATATTACTCCATCAATTTATCAAATAAAATTATTTATATCAATTAACTACTTTAGTTTGTACCACAATAAGTTTTATTTATTTGAATCATTTTACGCACTTCTTGTATGTTATTTAAATATAACATAAAACTTTCATCTTATTCTCAATACTAATTTATCAATTTTGTTTTAATAATAAAATTTCGGTGAGACCAACGAAATAATATATAGATTAGATTTATTAGTTTAAGCTTGCTCTAAAATTGTTGATTAAAGAATAACTCTGCTACTAACCCGCTGGAGCCGGACAGCCGGTCCCATACTCCCATCCTAGGAAACGGTTAAACCGGTCACTCCGCGAGACGAGCTCCCCTCCGTCCACGTATATGATCCACAACGGCCGCGAGAATCCCGCCCGTCCATCGCCTTAGCCCCGGGCTCATCTCGACCACAAATCCCGCCTCACCAGCCACGTGTGACGTGAGCCCCTCTCTCCCGCGCTCGAGCTCCCGCCTATATAAACCTCCTCACCTTCGGCTACTCTCCTCATCGACCTCCACCCATTGAATAATTTATAATAATTTTACTGTTTTTTGGCTAGATATATTCCCGATCCCCCCAACTCCCAATAATCCAATCCCTCTCCCCGTGCAGCAGATCAAAGCCGTGCGGATTGGATAGAAATAAATTCGATTAAGAGATTTCAATAATTTCATCTCTTCCCGCGTTTTCTTGGGTGATTCGTCTGCAGCGAAGGTAGACAACAATGGCGTTGAATTTGGCTCAGAGCGCCGCGGCGGCAGCGTGCTTCGCGCCATCCACCGGCGCCGGCGTCGCGCGGTGTGCCCCTTCGGTGGTTTCCGTGCGGGCGGCGGCGTCGACGGTGGCGAGCCTGAGGATGCAGAGGCAGGCGGCGTGCGAGCCGTCGGTGGCGCCCGCGAGGCCCGCGATGTCCGTGGCGTGCCGGGCGGTGGCCAACCACGTGTCGTCGAGCAGGAGGAACGGCGTGCCGGTGTTCGTCATGATGCCGCTGGACACCGTGAAGAAGTGCGGGAGCGCGCTGAACCGGAGGAAGGCGGTGGCGGCGAGCCTGGCAGCGCTGAAGAGCGCCGGCGTGGAGGGCATCATGGTGGACGTGTGGTGGGGCATCGTGGAGAGCGAGGGCCCCGGCCGGTACAACTTCGACGGCTACATGGAGCTCATGGAGATGGCGCGCAAGACGGGGATCAAGGTCCAGGCAGTCATGTCCTTCCACCAGTGCGGCGGCAACGTCGGCGACTCCGTCAAGTACGGGACCCCCGGCCGGCCATCTCGGCTCGTTTTTCATCGCGCCTCGCTCGTCTTCTTCGTTCCTCCCCTTGTAACATCGTATCCGTAATGGTGGCGCTCGTACTTGCAGCATCCCGCTCCCGAGGTGGGTGGTGGAGGAGATGGAGAAGGACCAGGATCTCGCCTACACTGACCAATGGGGTCTCCGGAACTACGAGTACGTCTCGCTCGGCTGCGACGCCGTGCCCGTCCTCAAGGGCCGCACCCCCGTCCAGTGCTACACCGACTTCATGCGCGCCTTCCGCGACCATTTCGCCTCCTACCTCGGCGACACCATCGTCGTAAGTCCCCCCACTCGATAAGGGAGAGAGAGAAAGATCTCTTTTGATCGTTGCCGTTTCGCCGGCGGCGACGCTGATCCGCCTTGTCCGTGCGTGCTTGCACAGGAAATCCAAGTCGGCATGGGCCCCGCCGGCGAGCTGCGGTACCCGTCGTACCCGGAGAGCAACGGCACATGGAAGTTCCCCGGCATCGGCGCCTTCCAATGCGGCGACAGGGTATCTCCGACGAGCAAAAGCTGGAGTCAAATTGATTTTCGTAGATAAGGATAAGTATAATTTGACGATTTATTCTCTTGTGCAGTACATGCGTGACAGCCTGAAGGCGGCGGCGGCGGCGGCGGGCAAGTCGGAGTGGGGCCACGGCGGGCCGACGGACGCTGGCGGCTACAACAACTGGCCGGAGGACACGTTGTTCTTCCGGCAAGACGGCGGCGGGTGGAGCACCGAGTACGGCGAGTTCTTCCTGTCGTGGTACTCGCAGATGCTGCTGGAGCACGGCGAGCGCGTCTTGTCGGGCGCGACGTCCGTGTTCGGCGACGCCGCGCCGGGGGGCGTCAAGATCTCCGCGAAGGTCGCCGGAATCCACTGGCACTACGGCACCCGGTCGCACGCGCCGGAGCTCACGGCGGGGTACTACAACACGCGTCACCGCGACGGGTACCTCCCGATCGCGCGGATGCTGGCGCGGCACGGCGCCGTGCTCAACTTCACCTGCGTGGAGATGCGGGACCACGAGCAGCCGCAGGACGCGCAGTGCATGCCCGAGGCGCTGGTGCGTCAGGTGGCGTCCGCGGCGCGCGCCGCGGGGGTCGGCCTCGCCGGCGAGAACGCGCTACCGCGGTACGACGGCACGGCGCACGACCAGGTGGTCGCCGCTGCGGCGGACCGCGCCGCCGAGGACCGCATGGTGGCGTTCACCTACCTCCGCATGGGCCCCGACCTCTTCCACCCGGACAACTGGCGCCGCTTCGCCGCGTTCGTCCGCCGCATGTCCGAATCCGGCTCGCCGCGGGAGGCCGCCGAGCAGGCGGCGCACGGCGTCGCTCAGGCCACGGGGTCCCTCGTGCACGAGGCCGCATCCGCGCTTCGGAGCTAGCCGACCATTCCGTTTCTCTGTTTTTTTCGCCCATTTTGTACAGCCTTTTGGGGGAGAGATTTGGATTTGTGCGTGCGCTTGTCTTTTGGGAGGGAAACCGCTCGGAGGTCGAGAGAATTTTCTCCCATGGAGCTCAACGCAAACTACGTTACACGATGTAATTAAGCTGATCGAGAGGAGGAGGGAAGAGACACAAGTTGTTGTCACGTTCGGGGAATATATCCATTTCCAGCCAAAAAAAAACGCAGAAATGCGTGTGTTCGTTCTTGCGCTCTGGTTCGTTGCTGTTCCTTAGATTCTGCAGCTGAAAAACTAGTACTGAAACTACTACTACTACTGCTCACTCCGTAGAGGAGGGAGATTTGTCAAGTTTTCTTGCACGAGGTAATGGAACTCCTCGGTGTTTAGGGTCTACGTCAGCTGGTTTTGCTTTCTGGTAGATCCTGACCTGTTACTTGTTGGGAATTTTTATAAAAGAACTAATTCTGCATGCATTTCCGGTGTCACTCAGCAATCTGCATTGCATTGGTGTGTCTCTCTCCCCTTTAAAATTCGGTCCTGGTTTCTAAAGATCATCAAGCATCCTACATCCACAAGTTGCAATCAACAAGAGAAAGTGGAAACTGTTAGGACCGCAAGTCTTCCGTGTGGTATGCTCTCCGGATGTGATACTGCAACAGGGCAGCGAGGCAGCAAGTTGGCAAAATGATGACAGTTCGCTTGCTATAATCAGATTCAGAGGGAGGACACACCGACACAGCTCCAGATCCGAACATCGAACAAGTGTAGGAGAATGTGAACCACATATGAACGTAGGATGGACCTAGCAACCAAGCCTAGAAACAAACGGCGATGAAGTACCAAAATATCATCATATCACATCGATCCTCTTCAGTTCATAGTCAGAAACAAGATGTTTGGGGACATAATTTTTAATGTCATGTAGAGTAAGACAGATTTGACATTTGGCGATGCAAAAAAGCAATTAGGCACGCTGAGAAGTTCCACACGGCAAATATCACAGTATAAAGCATTCTCCAAAAATCGGGATAATGACGGCCACAAGTAATTTTTTTAGAGGAACACAGAACAAAGGTCCAGACTAATGCTCAGTGCGAGCAAAATTCTACTCATTGGATTGACAAGGATATTGAATTGGTAATGCTGGTTGATAGATGTAACATCCTAGTAACCACCCTTGAGATCATTGACCACATCATATGGAATGGGGGTGACAGTCTCCAGTGTGGCACCCTCAACCATGAAGCCAGGTTTAGGACCCTGTGGCTGCCTCTTTGTGCTGATGACCTCGCCACGAGCCTTGGCATCTGCCTTGAGCTGGTCATTCTTGATTTTCCTCAGACGGAACTCCTCAGTGCACCTGGATGGCTGAACATGCTCCACGCGGACATGGATCCTCTTCCTGATAATGCGGTTCCCAACCTGACAAGAAATTATATCAGCAAAATGGTTACAACATTTCAAAAACAAATAACCCTGAAAACAAAATATTCATGACTGCAGTCTGCATATCACATGGCTAACTATGACTACAACACATCTGTCCAATCTATCTCTGAAAGCACAATTCCTTAAATGTTTGTATGTGACACTAGGAATGAGGAAAGTAACACATAATGGCACAAAAACACCGGGGGAGTAGGGCAAATCAACAATCAGAAGTATATGCACTTCTGCTTTAATTACTAGATCATAGCATCCAATTGGTTATGTTTCCCCCATATCCAATTATCCATACATCTAGGGGTGGAAAAAACTGAGACCAAAAACCAAGCCCAAATTAACTGAACCATTCAGGGTTGAAAAGACTAATTTTATTTTCGGTGCTTCAGTCTTCTACTTCGGATACCAGAACTACCCAGATTCTGGCCCAAACTCAAGGACTGGCCCATCTCCATAGCTCCACGGTGGATGACTCCAACTCAGCAACTCCCGAAGGCCCTAGGGCAGGGGGATTCCTAGCCCTAGACACTCTTTGCCATCCTGCCACACACACTGTCACCATTACCTTGCACCGCACCACATCACCTACATCACTCCACACTGCCACTGCCCGCTGCCACCTGCATCACTTCAAGGCACCAAGGACTTTGTCGCGGCACGACTAATCGATGGTGGGCCGATTAATTGGGTTGACAACCTGATTAATCAGCCCACCAATTAATGGGCTAATTGGCCAATTTCACATTAACTTAACAAGCAGAGTGCGGATTACATGTTAATGCCTCAGTGCAATGAGTGCATCACATCACATCACACCATCATCGCCCATGGTCTTCGGTCTTACCTCTTCGATCAGGTCACATAAGACCGAACCGAGATTTCAGTTAGCCAAATTGTCATATCAAGGATTTATGTTTCCTTGATTGGTTTCTTGTTTCCAAAGACCAAAATACCCAGACCAAATTTTCAGTTAGGACCAAATGCCCGCCCCTACATACATTTGGTTCACAGTTGGATTGACTTCTTGTTATCCACTTATCCTACTTGGGCGAATCAAGATATAGTATAAATATCAGCATGCATTGCAAATCAACAAAAAACCATGCATACCCTAAAGTGTAGAAATTAACTAATACATTTTGACAGCACACCAAGTAGAGCAGAAAGCTTACTCCACACACTGAAATCATGTCTACGACATATCTGTTCAATATATCAATACCACACACTGCATCTATCTAAGTTCCTGTAATTAACATTTAGACCCAAGATCCCAATTCATGTACATAACAAATATAGAACAAACTACTTCTGCATAAACTTTAGTACAAATACTACTGCCAGATCTATGTGGAACCATGCCAGAGCATGCATTGGTTTCCTATTCCGGCTACTACAAAAGCAAAATCGAACCTTCAGAGATACCACAAGCGAGTCATTGACACATACTACCATATCATCATGATTCTAAATTAGGCCCTTCCAAGCATTAGAAGTGTGCAAGACAGATACATCAGCCGCGTTAAAAAAAAAAGGCACCGGCGAGCTACAAATTCAACGACGGCCGCGAGAGCTGACGACACAAGGCGATAAAGCGCCGCCAGTGGGGATTAATGACTCGGGGGCTTATACCTGCTTGTTGATCTCGACGCCGATGGCGCGCTTGGTGACGTTCCAGACGCGCCCGGTACGGCCGTGGTAGAACTTGTGCGGCATGCCCTTGTGCACGGCGCCGTTCACCTTGACGTCGACGTGCTCGCCGACCTTGTAGGTGCGGAGGTAGGTGGTGAGCGGGATGTACCCCTTCTTCCTGAACGGGCGCGCGAACAGGTCGCGCGTCCGCGACCGCAGCCCGTGGCCCGCCGGCATCCCGGATCACCTTCCTCCTGCTGCCTTGCTTCGCGCGCCGGCGGCGAGGGAGGTACGGTGTGTGTGTGTGAGCGCGCGGCGCTAGGGTTGGCGAGGGGTTGGAGATGATGGTGCTGCCTTTATAGGTGCGGCCCAGGCTTGGAATTTTCCTTGCCGTGGCGGCGTTGGGCTGTACTATGTGGGCTTCCAGTCCATGATGAGAACCCTAATATGAATTTGGATCGCTATCAATGGTTACGATCCGGGTTACCTCTTTGGTTTGGCAGTAGATTTTAAAAAATTATCGTGAGCTGTAAGAAAACTGATAAACTTTTTGATTGAAATAGTTACGGATTTATATTTTGGTGCTTCATGATGTTTAGTTACATTATTAATATATAATTTTACATGTAAATCATTCTAATAATGAAATTTTGTAATGTTTGTATTAAAATTATATATTTTTAAATTACACTAAAATGATATATTTTACTAAAATTTCACTTTTTCAAAATTTACATTTTCAAAATTTACATGAATTAATATATTTTAATAGCATGATAGGTAATATTTAAAGTTGAAATGAGAAGCTGTGTAATCAGGGTTATACTAGCTTTTAAATTTGTACTACAAGAATATCCAGATTCTTAAAAAGTTAGGTGACCAAAAAAACTGTTTGGTTGAGATTCCAACTTCTGAATCAGAAAACTGGTTCAAAAATCTGGACCAAACAGACCCTTAGTATCGCTCCGAATGGTTACAATCATAAAGCATATAAACAAGTATCTTTGAAGCTCTAAACTCTCTTTTAAAATTTTAGATATTATATGTTGGACCGGAAACGGTAATCAGAGGGGAGTGAATGGTGTAGGACCGAAAGTAGCGACCAGAGGGGGGTGAATGGGCGCCTTTAAAAAATTCTTTTGAATCAATGGCCTGTTCCCAATACCCAAACGCACCTCAGAAAAGATTACGCAGCAGAAAATAAACAAAAGGCCTAAGTCTAAAGGTTTCTAACCTAGAAGCAACTGATGATAACTGAGATCTATTAAAGTAGAGCAACTAGGCAGATGACAAGGTGTAACAGGCCTAAACTTCTCAATGAAATGATCTAAGTATGTGTAAGATGAAAAGAGAAGTTACTGTCCAAATTTGTCTCCTGTTCGAAACTTGGTGAAGCCTCCTTCGCACATCAAGGTCTGCTTCGGAGGTTGGTGACGGAGCCCTGCTTCGGAGGTCAGTTGCGAAGCATGTCGAAGATGTCGAAGGTGTTTGGTTCTAGTCTAGTTCGAAGTGGCAAGAAGCGAAGTATGACAAATGTCGGAGCCTGCTTCGAAGTGTGCACTTCGAAGACAAAACTTCGAACACAGCTTCGGACAGAATGCTTCGAAGCAAAACCTTCGAACAAACAGCTTCAAACACAACACGCACACACGGGCAACTTTCGAACAAAGAAGCGAAGCCTGTCACACGACAGAAAACCAAGTCCGAAGCCTAGACTCTACCTCCGAAAAGAGCAAGCTTCGAAAAGAGAAGCGAAGGGTGACACGCCACACAAAAGTCAGTGCGAGGCCTAGCGGAACTACAAGCTTCGAACCCAACTTCGAAATCTATCAAGGTATGGACTTCGAACAGCTAGAGCCGAAGCCCCTTCGCACTGTCGTTCGAAGTATGCGATGCTGTCCGTTCTGAAAAATACTTCGAAGCTTACCAACACAGAACGCACACCGAAGATCGAAGATCGAGCGAAGCCTTCGAAGATATTAGATCGAGCCTGCCTCACGGAGCTGAGTGGCTTCGAACAGAGAAGGGCTTCGCCCGAAACACAACCAAAAAGGTGACAGAGCCTTTCAGCTTCGATCAAAAAGTTGTGCAGTAGAAGGTGAAAAGCTGCACAGAACACTGTAGCTACAGGAAATAGTACTACTTGCAACAGCAAGAACTAGTACTCGGTATGTGAAGAACAGAAGCAAAAGAGAAGCTTCTGCTCACGAAATAAATCCAGGCTAAGCCTGTAGCCGAAGCATTAACTCCTCAAACCAAACAATGTGCACCGAGAGAAATCAACAGGGACCAAAGCTTTAAAGCATTCAAAGGATTAGAATAAATGCAAGGCAAAAATAGAACGAGCAAGAGCCTGGCGACGCACACAGGGAACAGGAGAAGAGAGAGGCAAAGCAGGAGACAAAAAGTGACCCAATAGAGTGGATTTGATTTCAGCCAAAAGGGTAGTCCAAACCCTAGGGATTGGGGTCCTATTTATAGGCAGCCCAACACTAGGAATATTCTACCAGCCCCTTAGGGTTTTTACAGACTCAAAAATAAAGAAAAAGACTCTACTGCCCTTAGGAATTTTTACAGACACAACTGACTGACTGTGGGCCTAGAGTAACAGGTGACTTATCCGGAAGCTAAGTTTTCGTAGCGACTACGGCTTTTCTTCTGGACAGTCGGATACAGAATCAACGGTTGTCAGTTTTGCGCCGAAACTGACAAAGCCTCCACCAGCTTTGCACCAGGTACCCGGATTGGGCCGGCCCGACTCCGCAACTCTCTCAGCCCGGCAATCGCTCACCGCCCGTGTACCTGAGTCAGTCCTGGTCAACAGCCCAGTGGGTCTTCTACTGCTTCTGGCCCATGCACCCGGATTGGGCCAGCCCGACTTCGCAGCCTTCTCTGCCCGACAGTCGCTCGCTGCCCGTGTACCTGAGTCACACGCGGCCCATGAAACAACAGATCTCTTCTCTTCTTCAGTCCTCTTTGACTATCGTTGACAATGACTCATCACTTCTGGAGCCATGAGGCCCACGCTATTCAGCATGGCTCCTCAATCTCCCCCTTGATGAGTGCATTGTCAACACTCCTCTTCTTCAGCTCTTCAGCATCTGCGAACAAGTGTGAAAACAAGAAAACAAAAACCAAGAAAACAAAGAAGAAGTAAAATAAGGTAAAAGTTTAACCCTAATGACCAAAAGTCAAACAGAAGCAAGAAACGGTCATTATGGTTAACCAAAACGTAAAAGCTCAAAATGAGTGTGAATTTTCTCCCCCTTGTTGACAAGTGAACTCATCAAGCACTCAAAAGAGACACAGACTCCCCCTGAAATGCAACTCCCCCTAAAAATATGCAGTGAATGCAACTGGGGTGCAGGTGGAGTGTAGAAAGCATGCTTCTCAGATATGATTGACTGCAGTTACAACATCTAACAGGTATAGCAAAAGAGAGACTGTCTAAGACACATGGCATGATCAGTGCAACAGATGATATCTAAAGAAAGTCATTTAGCACGCATTTGTCAGTTTTTGCAAACAAAAGCATCACCACATGTTCCAGTAAACAAACAAGGTAAAACATGAGATGCAGAAGCTAACTGAAATCTACCAAGTTAAGCATTGTCCACACCAAAGTGCTTCAGCAAACGTGTTATCTTTTAAATATTCAGGCTTTTTCAGATTTCCTTTTTCATTTATGCCAAGGGTTATTTGCATGTCAATCCTTATGCTAACCGACCAAGTCAAGCCTAGGCCAGAACTAGACCATCAGAAGCTTAAGACATTGGTCTTGGCATACACTACATTGTCCTAGTTCATACCAAAGTGCTATGGTAAGCAGTCCAGAACAATGTAATGCGACAAAGCAAACCCACTTGGATCTTTTCAATTCAAGCATAAAAAGGAATGGAATTTTCATTCATTTTTGAATTTTATCATTTTTATAGCTAATTTTCCATGTGAAAGCATAAAGATGTCCAAGTTGCATATCTGCATCTATGTGATGAACTAGCTACAAGGCATGTAACAGATAGCAAAAGCACTCAGCCTACACATGCTAGTTACCAGAAGCAAAGGTGATCATTTTTTCAAGTTGAAAGCGTAAAAGCCATGCATATGACAGATATCAGACATATCAAGTGAACTGAACCAAAGCATGGTCATTGACAAGTAATCAAAAGCATGTACCAGCTAGAATAAGTAAAGCAGTTCAATCGTATAACAGAAGCATCTCTAAAGTGATATGTGAATATGCAAGGTATGAACACACACAAAAAGACTCAAGAAAAGAGTGAAGAAGAAAGAAAAACTGACGCAAGATATCCTAAAAAGGATATACAACACCCAAATCCCCTCGTAAACGCTCAAATGTAGACTGATCTAGGGGTTTGGTGAAAATGTCAGCCAACTGATGATGGGTATCAACATGAACAAGGTCAATGACACCTTTCTCATATTGATCCCGCAAGAAGTGAAAGCGCACATCAATATGTTTGGTTTTGGAATGGAGACATGGGTTTTTCCCTACACTAATTGCACTGGTGCTGTCGCAAAACAATGGGACCCTGGTGGGAAAGAACAACCCAAAATCTCTCAAAGTGGAAATCATCCAAACCAACTGTGAGCAGCAGCTAGCAGCAGCTACATACTCAGCCTCTGTGGTCGAAAGAGCAACTCCAGATTGCTTTCGAGAAGACCAAGAGACAAGAGAGGAACCAAGAAACTGGCAAGTACCGGAAGTCGACTTGCGATCCAACCGGCACCCACCAAAGTCAGCGTCCGAAAAGCCAGATAAATCAAGAGATGATGATGCTGAATAGTAAAGACCAAGATCAGGCGCATAGGTGAGATACCTGAAAATGCGCTTGACAGCCTGCCGGTGAGACGCGTGTGGTGAAGACTGAAAACGCGCGCAAAGTCCCACGGCGAACTGTATATCTGGCCTCGTTGCTGTCAAGTACAGCAGCGAACCGATCATCCCTCGAAATTCCCTTTCATTGACCTTGACGCCGCTCTCGTCCTTGTCCAGACCCCTAGAAGTGCCCATCGGGGTCATCTGCGGCTTCAATTCACCACCAAAGTCAAATTTCTTTAACATATCACGAGTGTACTTACCTTGGTGGATGAAGGTGCCGTCCTTGGTCTGCTTGATCTGGAGCCCTAAGAAGTACTTGAGCTCACCCATGAGGCTCATCTCAAACTCACTGTGCATCTGCTCAGAAAACTTGGACACAAGAGAATCAGTAGTACCGCCAAAGATAATATCGTCCACATAAATCTGAGCGACTAAGAAGTCTGAAGCATCTCTGAGCAAGAAAAGAGTTTTGTCCACAGAACCCATCACAAAGCCCTTCCCCAACAAAAATTGCTTCAACCGGTCATACCAAGCCCTGGGGGCTTGCTTCAACCCGTATAAAGCTTTGTGCAATTTAAAAACATGTCGAGGAAACTTCGGGTTCCCAAAACCGGGGGGTTGCCTAACATAAACCTCCTCTTCTATGTACCCATTCAGAAAAACACTCTTAACATCCATTTGAAAAAGCTTAAAGCCCTTCGAAACGGCAAAAGCTAGAAGAATACGAATGGACTCAAGACGGGCAACAGGAGCGAAGGTTTCTTCAAAGTCAATACCTTCCTTCTGGCAATAGCCCTGGGCAACCAGTCGAGCTTTGTTGCGCACCACAACCCCATCTTCACCTTGTTTGTTCTTGAATACCCACTTGGTGCCTATGGGGTTGCATCCTGGTGGCGGCTCAACTAGTGTCCAAACCCGATTGCGGACAAAGTTCTCAAGATCTTCTTGCATAGCATTAATCCAATTAGAATCAGAAAGAGCATGAGAAATGTCTCTGGGCTCAAAAGATGCAACAAAAGCAGATTCAGCAAACACAACAAGATAGGTAGATGAACGCAAAGTTCTCTCAGTCAAATCACCTATGATGAGCTCTGAGGGATGGTCACGCTGAACTGCTCGGGTTCCCTGGTGATCTGAAGTCACCTCACCGGAGTCAGCAGCTGGCACCTCTGGACTCGATTGAGGGGGCTCGATCGTAGTGGAAGAAGTGATCAGAGGTCCACCCTCATCCTCAGTCGAAGTCTCAGAAGGTGTGGGCTCTGCGGGGGATGCAGAAGGCCCACCCTCATCAGCAGCTGGAGTATCCTCATCTTCCTCGAAGATGGATTCTCCGAGCTCATCATCACCAGACAGCTCAAAAGAAGGAGTCAAAGAAGGCAAGGACTCATCAAATGAAACCTCACACGTCTCGACAAGCAACTGGGATTCGAGGTTCCAAACACGAAAACCTCGAGAATGCAAAGCGTAGCCAAGAAAAACACCATCCCAGCAACGAGACTCAAACTTGTCCAAGTGCCCTCCCTTCTTGAGCACAAAGCACTTGCAGCCAAACGCTCGCAAGTGGCTCACCTTGGGCTGTCTGCCGAACCGCAATTCATATGATGTCTTACCAAGGTAAGCTCTAAGAAAAATGCGGTTGGCCAGATAGAAAGCCGTGTTCATGGCTTCAGCTCAAAAACGCCTAGGAGTCCTGTGCTCATCGAGCATCGTCCTGGCCATCTCGACTAGCGTGCGGTTTTTTTCGTTCCACAACGCCGTTCTGTGGGGGAGTGTAAGGAGAAGAAAACTGATGGTCCAAACCCTGATCACTACAGAAGCTGATGAACTGAGAGTTCTTGAACTCAGAGCCGTTGTCGGAGCGAATTGCTCGCATCCGACCATTGTTCTCATTCTTCAGCTTCAAAATCAGGTCATGAACAAACTGAAACGTTTCATCCTTAGACTCCAAAAAGAAAACCCACGAAAATCGAGAAAAGTCGTCAACAATCACAAGTGCATACCACTTCCCACCGACTGAGCGTACCCGAGCTGGACCTACAGTGTCCAAATGTAAAAGCTCGCCCGGATACGAAGTCATCACCTGAGTCACAAGTGAGTGAGAAGCGGCAACCATTTTCCCATGACGACAGGGATGACAAACTAGATCCTTCTCCATCTTAAGCTTGGGCAATCCTCGGATGAGGTCCATAGAGCTTAACCTGACTAGCAGATCAAAGCTCAAGTGACCTAACCTCCTATGCCACTTCCAGAGCTCAGAAGAAGATCCAGCAATCAAACAGCGAGAAGGGCCAAAAGAACTAGAGAAGTCAATTCGAAAAACTTTACCGAAAGGTAAAATCTGGCAAATCAAAGACCCTCTAGAATCAACCACAGAAGAATTGCCCTTCTTAAAACGCACTTCCAAACCATCCTCAAGAAGTTGCGAAACAGAAATCAAGTTGAAGTTCAAATTTTTAACCAAAGCAACATTCTTCAAAGAGAAATGATCTGAAATGCGAATTGAGCCTATGCCACTTACTTTCCCTTGACCGCTGTTTCCGAAAGTGATGTACTCTTTGGAGCTCGGGGGAGTGAGACTGGAGAACCATCTGCGATGTCCCGTCATGTGGCGAGAGCATCCTGAGTCCATGATCCAAACATCCTCCAGTCCCCGGTCCTGCACAATCAGTGTCTGTAAGTGGGAGCAAATGGTCCGGCACCAGGTTTAGCAAAAGAGCTAAACCAGTGTCGAGCCATCTGCTCAAAAGATGGAAAGCGAAAACCATCAAAAGAGTTTGGACCAAAACGCGGCTCAAAACGCGGTCCTTGATTCTGCCTACCCCTGCGGCCACGAGGTCCAGAACCGTAGCCAACACGGTCTGGAATTCTGCCGGAACGGACACCACCAACTGGAGTACGGGCAAGAAAGCTGTCTCCTCTACCACCACCTACACGACGCGGCCTGGCCTCCAGCCTCTCCCCATGTCGAGGAACACGCAGTCTACCACCCTGCTGGTAGAACTGCTCCTGATCACTACGAGCCCTCTCTGCTCTCTCAACCCGCTTCCTCCTGAAGCAGAACTCCGCAAGATGCCCGTCTCTCTGACAGTACTCACAATGATAGGTAGGCTTCTTGGGATGTGGTTGAGGCTTGGGGTTCTTGGGCTTAGTGGTGATTGGTGTTGTCTTCTTGGGCTGAGAGGGTCCAGGAGGAGAGTCTAGAGAAGAGTGGAGGTGTTTGGGCTTCGGAACCTAGATAGGCTTCTTGGGTGGAGTTTTAGGTGGTTCATGGATCACTCCATCCTTGGGCTGACAAGCCTGGGAAGACTCAGTGGAGTGAGTCTTGGGATACCTCTGCTCTGGAGTCATTTTACTCCACTCCACTGCCCGGCTGATGGCACTCTCAAAGTCAGCCTTGGTGTAGGTGTAACCTACCCCAAACCCATCCTGCCTCTTGAACTGCTGGATCATCATGCTAAACTGTGGCTCTCTGGCACTGATCCAACTCAGAATAGAACGGAGGTAAAAGTTCTCATTCTGAGAATCTGCTAGCTCCTCTCTCAAGGAAGCTAGAACCTCCACCTGAGACAAGCAGGTCTCACACTCACTCTCTACTTGGACAGACTTTTCAGCTTTTAGCTTGATTAGCTCCATTCTAAGAGACAGACAGTTCTCACAGACAGTGGGTGGAACTGACAGTGTCTCAAGCTCTAGCCTACTCTGGGCAAGCTCAGCTCTCAACCTCTCCAAATCACCCAAATGTTCATTACCCTTGAATTTCAGCTCAGCTAAGGCGGCTAGATGAGATGGGCAATCAACACAGGATGTGACGACAGTGGCTTGAGCATCTTTCAGCTCCAGCTGAGCGCTTTCAAGCTCAGTGGCCAAAGCGTCCCTCTCATCAACCCTTTCAGTGTACCTGGACTTCAGAGTCGACAGGTCACACAGAAGCACCTCACATTTCGGGCACTCACTGCTATCACCCAAGCAAGGGGAAGAAGATAGACTCTCAATTCTGCCATTGGCCACGGCAAGCTCACTCTCTAATTCGTCTATCCTTTTCTTAGCCCCCCTAAGCAGTTTCTCCCGATACTTTAACTCCTGACGATTGCTCTCAAGTAAATCAACAATTTCTCGCTCATAAGATGATACCTTGTTGTCGTCGACATCGGAGTCGTCGGAGGAGCTCTTTTCTACCCTATCCCCAAGAGCCATTGAGCAGAAGCTCTTGCGGGATCTTCGGTGCTGGTGTGAGCGGCTCTTCGGCTTGTCTCCGAAGGCCATGAAGCAGAGGCCCGCCGGATCGTCCTTGTCCTTCCCCTTCCTGATGACGATCTCCTCATCACTTGAGCTTGATGAAGAGGAAGAAGACGTGGACTGCTTAGAGTAGCTCTTCTCCATTTCGGCGAAGAAGGCCTTGTCGCGCTTCTTGTTCTCTCGCCGGTAGTCCTTCAGGGCCTTCTTGAAGAATCGAGTCCTCGGCTTGCCCTTGTTGAAGGAGGAGCTGTCGTGCTTGCCGGAGTCGTGGAAGCCACCACCGGTGCCCTTCTTGTGGCCATTGCGCTTGGGACAGTCGGCGATGAAGTGTCCTGGATCACCACATTCAAAGCATCCGGATTTTGTGCCGTGTCTTTTGAACATTCTTTTATCATAGACACGACGCACTCGGTTGTTAAAAAGACACAAATCCTCATCTCCCAACAATTCAAGCTGGTCCTCAGTGATAGACATCAAAGAGAATCCAGCACAGCTCACAGCAGAGGAATCAACAGAAGGTGTAGCAAGGGCCAGGGATTTTGATCCAGAACCAGTGAGATTTGATCTCAACTGGATATCTACCTCAGTGGCCTTTAGCTTGCTAAATAACTCAGAAATGGTCAAGGTATCGTAAGAAGTGCTCTCAACGATAGAGGATACCTTGATCTCCCAGATATTTGGGTCCAAGGTATGGAGAACCTTGAGTGCCTGCTCGTGATCTGAGACCAACTGAGCACCCTCAGCCTTGTTGTCCCGAAGCTTGTTAATGATCGACTGAAAACGACCAAACAAAGCCTCAACAGATTCGCCCGGCTTCTGTGTGAAATTCTCATATTCACGCCGGTAGGTCTGATAGAGCCGAGCCTTGACCTGTGCTGTCCCCTCATGGTGTGCCTTGAGGGTAGCCCAGATCTCTCTCGCAGTGGAGAGATGACTCACACGCTCAAACTCAGTGGGACCTAAGCCAGAAAACAGAATGTTCACAGCCTTACTGTTGCTCAGATGCTGAGCAATGATACCAGCAGTACCCTGCTCAGTAACTGGCAATATGATAAACGTGGTGTGAACGCAAATATCCCAAATGTCCGAACCCTGGCTCATAAGATAGGCTCGCATGCGAGTCTTCCAATAGTTATAGCCATAGGCTTCCAAGGACGGGACCTTGCCAGGAGACGTCATGGTCACTACCGGGGTTTAGAACCGGTTAAGGTATGGAAAAACCCTAACCAAGCTCTGATACTACTTGTAGGACCGAAAGTAGCGACCAGAGGGGGGGTGAATGGGCGCCTTTAAAAAATTCTTTCGAATCAATGGCCTGTTCCCAATACCCAAACGCACCTCAGAAAAGATTACGCAGCAGAAAATAAACAAAAGGCTTAAGTCTAAAGGTTTCTAACCTAGAAGCAACTAATGATAACTGAGATCTATTAAAGTAGAGCAACTAGGCAGATGAACAAGGTGTAACAGGCCTAAACTTCTCAATGAAATGATCTAAGTATGTGTAAGATGAAAAGAGAAGTTACTGTCCAAATTTGTCTCCTGTTCGAAACTTGGTGAAGCCTCCTTCGCACGTCGAGGTCTGCTTCGGAGGTTGGTGACGGAGCCCTGCTTCGGAGGTCAGTTGCGAAGCATGTCGAAGATGTCGAAGGTGTTTGGTTCTAGTCTAGTTCGAAGTGGCAAGAAGCGAAGTATGACAAATGTCGGAGCCTGCTTCGAAGTGTGCACTTCGAAGACAAAACTTTGAACACAGCTTCGGACAGAATGCTTCGAAGCAAAACCTTCGAACAAACAGCTCCGAACACAACACACACACACGGGCAACCTTCGAACAAAGAAGCGAAGCCTGTCACACGACAGAAAACCAAGTCCGAAGCCTAGACTCTACCTCCGAAAAGAGCAAGCTTCGAAAAGAGAAGCGAAGGGTGACACGCCACACAAAAGTCAGTGCGAGGCCTAGCGGAACTACAAGCTTCGAACCCAACTTCGAAATCTATCAAGGTATGGACTTCGAACAGCTAGAGCCGAAGCCCCTTCGCACTGTCGTTCGAAGTATGCGATGCTGTCCGTTCTGAAAAATACTTCGAAGCTTACCAACACAGAACGCACACCGAAGATCGAAGATCGAGCGAAGCCTTCGAAGATATTAGATCGAAGCCTGCCTCACGGAGCTGAGTGGCTTCGAACAGAGAAGGGCTTCGCCCGAAACACAGCCAAAAAGGTGACAGAGCCTTTCAGCTTCGATCAAAAAGCTGTGCAGTAGAAGGTGAAAAGCTGCACAGAACACTGTAGCTACAGGAAAATAGTACTACTTGCAACAGCAAGAACTAGTACTCGGTATGTGAAGAACAGAAGCAAAAGAGAAGCTTCTGCTCACGAAATAAATCCAGGCTAAGCCTGTAGCCGAAGCATTAACTCCTCAAACCAAACAATGTGCACCGAGAGAAATCAACAGGGACCAAAGCTTTAAAGCATTCAAAGGATTAGAATAAATGCAAGGCAAAAATAGAACGAGCAAGAGCCTGGCGGCGCACACAGGGAACAGGAGAAGAGAGAGGCAAAGCAGGAGACAAAAAGTGACCCAATAGAGTGGATTTGATTTCAGCCAAAAGGGTAGTCCAAACCCTAGGGATTGGGGTCCTATTTATAGGCAGCCCAACACTAGGAATATTCTACCAGCCCCTTAGGGTTTTTACAGACTCAAAAATAAAGAAAAAGACTCTACTGCCCTTAGGAATTTTTACAGACACAACTGACTGACTGTGGGCCTAGAGTAACAGGTGACTTATCCGGAAGCTAAGTTTTCGTAGCGACTACGGCTTTTCTTCTGGACAGTAGGATACAGAATCAACGGTTGTCAGTTTTGCGCCGAAACTGACAAAGCCTCCACCAGCTTTGCACCAGGTACCCGGATTGGGCCGGCCCGACTCCGCAACTCTCTCAGCCCGGCAATCGCTCACCGCCCGTGTACCTGAGTCAATCCTGGTCAACAACCCAGTGGGTCTTCTACTGCTTCTGGCCCATGCACCCGGATTGGGCCAGCCCGACTTCGCAGCCTCCTCTGCCCGACAGTCGCTTGCTGCCCGTGTACCTGAGTCACACGCGGCCCATGAAACAGCAGATCTCTTCTCTTCTTCAGTCCTCTTTGACTATCGTTGACAATGACTCATCACTTCTGGAGCCATGAGGCCCACGCTATTCAGCATGGCTCAAACTGGTTCAAAAATCTGGACCAAACAGACCCTTAGTATCGCTCCGAATGGTTACAATCATAAAGCATATAAACAAGTATCTTTGAAGCTCTAAACTCTCTTTTTAAAATTTTAGATATTATATGTTGGATCGGAAACGGTAATCAGAGGGGAGTGAATGGGAGCTTTTAAAATTTCAGGCTAAAAATAGCCTTCTGTTTTAGTTCTGTCTTCTGCGGAACAGACTTCGAACACACCCTTCGAGGTTCTGGTTCGGAGGTATTTCACTGCTTCGAAACCAAGCTTCGCAAGGAGCAAAAGTTCGAAGTCAAGAAGACTTCGCTCCACCCACAACACCAAAACTCAACTCTGCTAAGTCAGTGCAGGCTCTGCACACTAGGTGCCTTCGAGCGGACTTCGCACTTCACCCTTCGCAGGAGATGACTTCCCTTTGAGGACTTCGACCAAATACTCAGCACTAGCAACTAGTACTAGGCTTCGTATTTCGAAGGTCTAAACTCACACCAAGCACACTGCGCTACGGACTTCGTCAAGGGGGAAGCAGGCTTCAATTTTAGCCATGCACAGTGCTTCGCTAGTAATCAGAGAGGACTAGCCTCTAGTTTACACAGAGCGAACACACACTAAGAACACACACCACAGAACCAGATTATTCACACACTTCTCCAAAACACTCCAGTGATCAAACTCAAATCAGGAAGAAGTGGAGCAGAAAGAAATCAAAACTTGCAGTGCAAAACAAGCATACAAGTTCAAGTAGTAAATGAAAACAGAATCAAAGTTTCATTGCTTGAGCAGGGAACACAAAATGAACTCACAGGATGAATACAGAGAGTATGTGGCGACTAGCATGGGAGCTCAAATGACTGCTCAAAGTGTTGATGTGACCTAGCTAGCCTCCACTATTTATAGGCACTATCCAGCCCTGTAAATAGACTACTTTACCCCTAGGGTTTACACTGTTTTGTCTCATCAGAACAGGGGGGTACAACTGGTAGTCTACTTTATTTGGAGGTTTCTTTTGTCAGCTCCGCAGAGGAGACAACACCGGCTTTTGCAGAGCAGACGCGGTCAGCCTTTGCAGTTTTGGACCCTTCTGAAGCCCCCCTTCGCACACGAGGAGTGTGGTAGCTTCGGTGAGAAGCCTTGAGCCTGACGGCCTTCGCTTCACCGAAGTCAGCCTTCGATACAGAGACGGTTTTGAGCCGAAGCCGTCAAAGCCCCTGGTCCTTCGCACCAACACCTCCGGAGTGGACCACCACGACTTCACAGCTTCTCCCAGCTCGAACTCCGTCAGCCCGTGTACCAAAGCCATGCATGGCCGAAGTACCTCAAGTCAGCCTCACTCCGAAGCCCCACCTTCGAAGTACCACCCTTTGAAGTCCCTCCTTCGTCCAAGGCCTCCACATGAAGCATTCCATGAGCACTTCGTCGCAGTGTCTCTCCCCGAGTACACTCCTCGACGAACCTCACCCGGACCATGCCTTCGATGCACCTCGACTTCTGAGACATTCATCGGGTGAACCTTCGAATGCCTCCATCCGGAGCACACTTCGAATGTCTTGCCTCATTGTTGAGGACTTTGTCCACCATACTTCGAAGTTACCCCTTTCGGAGTACCCTTCGAAGTGCCTCGCCTCCGAGGACTTCATCTCGGAGTACCTTCAACCGGAGCCACGCTCCGCACTATCTGCCTTCACCTGGCGCACCTTGACCCGAGGACCAACCTCGACCCCTCGCAGCCTTTGTGGCCGAGCTCCCCGCTCGCCCGACATCAAGCCTCCCACTTGACCCAGGTCCACTTGTTGTGAACCGTCTGTAGCCTCCGAAGTCACCTGCGCACCATAGAGAAACAGACAAGTGTATCTAGTACCCCGGAGACCTCTCCGGTACACACTCTTGTGTACCTCCCAAAGTACCGAAATCTTCGGTACAACCGAGTCATCGTGTACTGTCGGACCCCTCCGACAGGCACACTCTGCTGCAACAGCTGCAGGAAACAGAACCCACCGAACCCTTCGGTGAAACAACCTCTGAACCCTTTCGGGGATACCCCTTCGAATCAGAGGATAAAATCTGTCAATCACTCATCACAGACTCCGAAACCAACCTTTAGTTTCTCATTATAACTAAAAATTATTCAATAAATACTCTAGAACTTCCAAAAATAAGGTGTTTTATAAATCTTTCTTTAGACTCACTACTTATAGGAAGTTACTCTCGTTCTCTGTCTATTATGATCTTACCTGTCATTAATACGAGAGATACAAATAAAAAATATAATATATTTAATAAATAGGGTCTATCTATTAATGATATAAAAGTAAAATATAGAGAATATAATATTAAGAGTTTGTTAGAGAGTAATAAGATTTAAATGTTAAATTTTATTTAAAACACTTCCTGAATGAGATTTTAAAGAACAAATAATAACTCTGTTGGATCAAGAGATGCTCCTATTTTTTTGTTCCCTAAAAATGTATATAGAAACTATCCTAAATTCTGTTGATTCCTCAAAAATAATTAGTTAGTAATTATTTTTGAGGAATCAAAAAAAGGAATTTCTAAGAAAAGAGATGTAATTTAGGGGATCATATGGTATAGGGAATCATTTAGAAATACTGCTATAGTTTAATTTTTTAAAATAACTAAATTTAATTTTAAGAAAATAGAGATATTTACCTTTTCTGTATAGGTGGCTATGTTTCTGTGGCTAGGTCTCGAGCGTCGTCCGTTAGATCAAAGGCGGACGGTCGGTTTGAATAGCGCAATCCAGTAAGTGGGTTGTTTTCAAAATATTTGATATATTATTTTGATATACGTGGATACAGATATTTTGATACATTATATTTTAGAAAAAAAATGTTACATTGGTAAAAGAAATCCATGTTTCAACAATCAAAATATTATACTACGCTACTTCGACTGCTCTGCTCCATTAAAATTTACTCGACTCTACAAAATCTTTTTAAGATCAAATTTTGAGTAAATTTATAGACTAGATTCAAATTCAAGAATATTAGAATTTATTGTGCATAGTCTATTATACCCTTACGAATACGATTACGTGTGGAACTCTTTTTTTTCTCACGCCCGTATATGATTTTTCCATAATTTTCTCACGCCCGTATGTAATCATGAACAGAAATATGATTTTTCCATAATTTTTGAGTCATTATTTCATGTACATGCATTTCAAATTTGACCCACTTGGAAGTAAATCCTAGAAATACGAATATTTTATTAAAAATACCAAACCCACTCATAAAAGTATAAAAATTTACCATGGATTAACAGATGTTGAATTATGACTGTAAAAAAAATTTAGGTTCAAAATATTTTTAAAATGTGATGTGGACTAATAATGTGTTTTCACATGAAATATTGGGTTCCTACACTACTTTGCCGAGTGTTTTCTGGGTGGCACTCGGCAAAGGCTAGGGTTTGCCGAGTGTCCGTTAGTGGCACTCGGCAAACCCAACATTTCACCCGTGCCGTCGTCACGCCGTCAGCAAAAATGTTGGCGGGGAATTTTTCAGGATGTTTGCCGAGTGCCTACGGTGTGGCACTCGGCAAACCTTTCCTTTGCCGAGTGCGACAATATTTGCCGAGTGCATTCCATCGGGCACTCGGCAAACTTGCGTTTGCCGAGTGCCCGATGGAATGCACTCGGCAAATATTGTTGCACTCGGTGAATTTTGGATTTCCGGTAGTGTATCTGATCAAACAAAAGTGCATACTAATTTTGCTATAAATATGAAGGCATTATTAGCACCAACCAACCAAGGTCTGCACTAATAATAATAATAAGTTCATATTTAAAACAGCCAAATACTGAATTATGAGAAAAAAATTCATTGCCAGTCGCTCGAAAATGATTTTTCCCTCAAGATTTAGGTGATGGAAAATGTATGGAACATTCTATGTTTGCATCACTTGACCGGATTGTGTTATTGATAGTATAATACATATACAAATTAGTTGCAAAAAACGATCGAATGGCAAATGCATCACAGACATCAAGAAATCAGCAATCCACATCCAAACCCAAAATGCCCAAGGAATCAAGAGAAGAAACACGATGAGTCATCACGTTGTGACATCGGGGCAGTGACGGAGCTAGAGTAAAATTAAAGGAAGTACACCGTTTTAAGCGGTACACCATATTAAATATGAGAAGTGCACAAAAGATAAAAATTTAGTAATAATAGCTAAATTTTTTGCAACGGAGTTCCTGGAAGCCCAAAGAGAAACTTTGGCTCCGCCCTCGCATCGGGGGATTGACAGACTTTCATACATAATCATTAGCTTGCACCATTATATTCTTTGATCAAGGGCAAGAAAACCAAACAAATCAAAGTCAAAACGAAGCTAACCATCTTTGCTGCCAAGAATCGATCGATCACCCGAAGAAAAAGGGGAAATTGCAGATATGCTCAGTATATACGTACACTTGCAAAAATGTCTCGAAGTTAATGGCTCTCGCAGAATTACCCCAAAGTTGATGAGATTTATTGTAGATTTGTTCCATGGTCTATTTTCTACTGATTTTAATTCCTTTTTACCATTTTCATCACATGAAATTCCATGCTTACCCTTTGATTTGCTAAATCAAAGGTTACGCTAATGACAGTACAGGAACAAGCAAATAAGCTAATCCCTGCTGGTGACATAAGCACAAGCCTAGCTAGCTAGCCCTTTCCGCCGCCTCCCGTGCCGACCAGCTGGACCTCATCGCCGTCCTTGACATTAGCGGCAGCTTGACCGGTGACAAGCTTGACAAGGTGATGGCTGCTCTACTCTTCGTCATTCGCAAACCCACCGATGAAGACCACCTGTTGACGTAAAAGATTACGTCCATACCTTCCTACCCCAATCTCTCACACACCATTATAAACTCCATTTCCCTAATTCGTAGGGTGCTACAATGCACACCTTGCTTATTGCTAATAAGACTTAGGCTATGTTAGGTTGGAGTGACGACGCGTACGTGTGGTCCCATCGTACCCTCAGTCACAATGCGACTGGTACCGACCCGCTCGTTACATTCTACATGAACTCCTCATGGTTGTCGTGTCTCTATTTTAGTGGTTGGCGCTTCCGGACCACCGAGACCCAGAGGTTTTGCTCCGGGTCTCTGTCGCGCCCCCCTTGGCAGACCCCTGCTCGGCTGTTCGGTCCCCGTAGCCGCTGACCCCGAAGATCGCATGACAACATTCAATCTTATCTTGACTACTACCGGGATTACTTCCCTCAACACCACCTCTCTATCGTCGTTGTCGTCGTATCCAACAGCACTGCCCACCTCTACGTGTGGGAGTCGACGGTGGTGGCACCCTACGGGGCTGGCAGTGGCACGTGGGAGAACGAGAGACGCGGCAACGGCACACGAACATAACGGAGAACGGAACCAGATGGAACGATCGAGGAGATGGACCATCAGTGATGAACCGATGATGGGAGTGTGCAAATGAGGACGGTATACAAGGATTTTCACCTGATCAAAATGGTAAAAAGGAATTAAAATCAGTAGAAAATAGATCACTGGGTAAATCTGCAATCAATCTCATCAATTTTGGGACAATTCTACAAGAACCATTAACTTTGGGGCAATTTTGCAAGTGTACATGTACTTTGGGATCTATCTGCAATTTCCCCAAAGAAAAAAGAGATGGTAAATTTGATGGGATATGGATCCGATGCGAGAGGAAGGATAGCTCAAAATTTCTTAGAGGATTTGTGTTACCGACACCGACGCATCTATTTCTGGCACAAGTTTTCTTTCCACATCACCGCCGCCCCTGCCCTCACCCTCTCAAACCCATAAAAAATCCAAAGGCAAGAGAAGAGAGTAACATCACATTATGAGAGGCAATCAAGAACAAAACATGAATCAGCGATCACCGGAAGAGAAGAGGAAAAGGAGGCGGTGACAAATGAGAGAGAGAGGCTGGACGAGCTGCTTTGCCGTATGCCCGCCACCACTGGTGCTGCGTCATTTCCGTCGTCGGTGCTACCTTGTTATTGCCACCCCCATCCATCGCCGACCCCTCCCTACTACCGACATCCTTAGCGGCTAGCACACTGCTTCTCCTCATTCCGAACGGTTAAAAAAACAAAAAAAGGTATGTGTTTAATGTATGGCAAGCGGATAATTACCACCTAATTCTACGAGAAAATCTAAAAACTTCTTTTTCCGAGCACTTCCAAAGGTGTTTCACAAAAAATATAGAACAACATCTTAAATCCTTGTTTTTGGTAGATCTGAAAATTAAATGTTAGATGTGTTTGTCTAAAAATTCGTAGAGTAGGGCTGCAAAACATAGAGTGGGACCGTCCTAAATAGACTCAATATTTTGGTCTCTTTATGTTGAATTCATTAAAAAAAGTTGAGTTTCCTAAAGATAATTAGTACTACCATATGATCAGTATCTAAAAGATAGTAAATATTATTCACTTAAAATATTACTAGATATTCACTAGGTTTTCTTGTAAGAATCTTAAACTCGTAAACAAACCTAAAGTGTCTGAACTTTTTTTTAGATGGAAAGCTTCTGAACTGAATAAACAATCCATGCAGGGTAGAAGGTGACGACGACGACGCAACTGCCCAACAACAACAAACTCCGTATCTCCACCCGAAATCACTCACTCTCACTTTCTCCGCTGGTCTCTACCCTGCCCCGCCGGCGGCCGGCCCGGCCCGTGCTTCTGCGCGGTAGTAGTGTCCTTCCTCCGCGCCATGCCGCTCCTCCTCCGTTGCACGCCAGCGCCGTCCCGTCTGCTCCCGGCCGCGCCCGGCCGCAGCCGCCGCCGTTCCCTCCGCCCCGCGCCGCTCCCCGCCGCCGCGGGCCGCGTCGTGGTGAGCTTCTGCCGAGGGGCCTCTTCTTTCTCAGTGGCGAAAGATCGATCCGCGCCGCCGGCGCCGGCGCGTGGTACTGTGTCCTGCTCCTGCCTTGCCTTGCTCTGATCGGGCGTGAGGTTTCTTGCAGCTGGGGTGCGGGCTGGTGACGCTGGACTACCTCGCCACGGTGGACGCGTACCCCCGGCCCGACGACAAGATCCGCAGCGGGGAGCTTCAGGTGACAAAAAGCTTAGTTCTTTATCAAGAAATTGTGCAGGAAAAAACAAAAGAGAAAATACGGCCGCCGGTGTCTGCCTAGTTCCCCACGGTCTGAATCTTTCGGCATTGCAGTGGCCATTTGTTTCCTGAAGCTTTCGTGGTTTGCCATTGTTGCAGGTATCGGGAGGTGGAAACGCTGGGAACACGTTGACAGGCGCTGCCCGCCTGGGCCTGAACACGAGGCTCATCTCCAAGGTAGTTGCCACTTGCCACTGTTTGCTCAACCTTGTGTTGTGCTACTGTGTCCTCCAGTTGTGTCTTCTGTCTTGTGATATGTGAGGTCACGAATTTATCTTTCACAGGGCAACCTTTACTGAATTTTGATATATGGCACAGCATTGTGGAATTACGATCCTGCTTATGTCTTTCATCAGGTGGCCAGGGATGAAATCGGAGGAACTGTTCTTTCGGAGCTCAAGGAAGCTGGAATTGATATATCTCATGTTATAGTAAGGCTTGATTTATAAATAGATAACTTGTGCATCTTTGCTTATCAAGGTCTGCAAGTAACCATATGCATATGTGAAGGTAGTAAGGTACAATAAATTTGTACCCATTTCCTCTTAACAAACACTCAAACCAACAATGCTTTGTTTTGGATGTATCATTTTATTTTTAGCCTTTGATTCCCTACAAAACACTAATAAGAGGTAAACCTAATATTTAAGCAATATACAGGTTCCTCAAAGAAGAGGTTTGGTTACTGCAGAACTTGTTTTTGTGTTCAAGACATAACAGTATTTACATGAGTTACAACATAAAAGGCCATTGTCCATATTTGAGCTTGATATATCTTGCAAGGGTTTGACAGTTAACAAAGGAAAGATGTATAGCGAAATATATTGGGTACTATCGATGCATTGGTCTTTCTTCCATGTTCTCTTATGTCTCATTTCTTTCTGCTTCACAGATTTCTGATGGTGGAAACACAACATTTGTATATGTCATTATTGATAAGAAAACGTAAGAATATTTCCTTTTTATCATTATAATAAAGACAACTAGTATGTAGTTTCATGTATCAATACATGTAAATGTTACAACTAAGAAAGGTTCCTACTTTGTGTTGGACTATGGATAAAAGCCCCCACCTCTCTCACTATAACGCCTAGATTTTATGGTTGGGTTGGCTAGGTGGGGTGAGTCTAACATGGTATCAGAGCCAAGGTTCTGGGTTCGAATCCCCTTGGCCACGCATTTCCGCATTTCCGCTGCGTGATTTCCCCTGCGCCTATCTAGTGTGCTGAGACCTGTTGCGGGCTACGCCGGGCCTCTAGAACATGCTGTGGGCTACGCCGGGCTCGCACGCTGTAGGGGGAATGTTGGACTATGGATAAAAGCCCCCACCTCTCCCACTATAACGCCTAGGTTTTATGGTTGGATTGGCTAGGTGGGGTGAGCTCAACATGGTATCAGAGCCAGAGGTCTCGAGTTCGAATCCTGGCTGGCACGCAATTAAATAAAAATTGCAGCCCACTTCTATTCCACGCTAGAGACCTGATGGAGTCTTGCGTGAGGGGGAGTGTTGGAATATGAAGTGAATTGCACACGATGTTGGACTATGGATAAAAGCCCCCACCTCTCCCACTATAATGCCTAGGTTTTATGGTTGGGTTGGCTAGGTGGGGTGAGCCTAACATGGTATCAGAGCCAAGGTTCTGGGTTCGAATCCCCCTGGCCACGCATTTCCGCATTTCCGCTGCGTGATTTCCCCTGCGCCTATCTAGTGTGCTGAGACCTGTTGCGGGCTACGCCGGGCCTCTAGAACCTGCTGCGGGCTACGCCGGGCTCGCACGCCGTAGGGGGAATGTTAGACTATGGATAAAAGCCCCCACCTCTCCCACTATAACGCCTAGGTTTTATGGTTGGGTTGGTTAGGTGGGGTGAGCCTAACACTTTGTAAAGATATGCATGTCTTTACAATTCCAATTTCCAAATGAATTTTCTGGTCTCTTGTCCACTCAGTCAAGTACATCCAGGTATATTGCCCGAGTAAAAAGCTGTTTAGGGGATTTCTCTACCATTATTTAGTTCTATTATACTCCTATTTATCTGAGAGTAATCTGAATTACCTTACTATATATGAAAATTAAAGTGCTTTCATAAATCCTTGTTTTTGACATACACTTCATCATAAAAATTTTCAAGCATACACAGTTCACATGGTTGTTCTCAGCAACTGCACATCAAGATCGAATAAAGGAAAATAAAGGCATTTCATCTACGTATTTCGCAGATGCATGCAAATGAAGATGATTATCTATGTATTTCGCAGATGCATGCAAATGAAGATGATTAAATTTTACCCACCAACTTACCCTTTATATTAAACCATCTTTATGTTCTGTCACTGTCCTTTCCTTTTACTGGTTACTGAACATGTGTTATATGATTGAAGCTGTTGAGCTTATTTAAGCGATATGATTATTTAGACATACTTGTTTGATTTCTGCTTCTTTTATAGAAACACTTGCCTTTATGGCATCATAACATTTGCTTTATATTTGCAGGAAAACTCGTACATGTATAATCACATCAGGGTACCCTCCAATGGTTCCTAGTGACTTGACAATGTCAAGTTTGTCTGTTGCACTACAAGACGTAAGCTTACTATACCTGGATGGATATTCACACGAGATGGCCTTGGCTGTTGCTAAGCAGGTAAGTTTGTTTAGAGAGTGTTGCCGTGTTATGTTTGGAGATGGATATATCATGTAGTGTTTCACCATGTAGTCTAGCTTGTTCAATCTTCATACATCTTAGTACTGTCTAGGTAAATCCCAATTGTTTAAGTGACATTTGTACTAAATAGACTAACAATATCTAAAACCTTTCGAGAATTAGATCATATTTTGATTTGCTGCTTGATTAAAACCAGAAATGTACAGGCTGATCAGATGAAGGTTCCAATTTTGGTTGATGCCGAACCAGAAAGAACAAGGGAAGAATTGAGAGGTTTGCTCAGTCTTGCAAGTTACATTGTCTGTTCTGGAAAATTTCCAGAGGTTTGTGTTACATTTTGACAGGCATGGATAGTCTTTCAAAAGCCATGCTTTTAGTAAAGCGTCACTAGTTTTTTTCCCTACTCGCTAATTACAGTGACTTCTTTATTTATAGAAATGGACATCAATCCCATCTATTCCCTCTGCACTACTAGAAATCCTTCTGCAGTATCCTCGTGCACGATTTGCAGTTGTAACCCTCGGAGAAAATGGCTGCATGATGCTTGAGAGGAGCAAAGATGGTTGGTTTTGATCTTGTCCAGATAACATTTATTACATGCTGGATAAATTTCATGTATAAATGTTGCCTTTACGACTTCCAACTTATTTACTTGTAGTTTCACTCTTGAATAGGTGATGATTATGAAACTGAGGCAGCAAATATAGAAAATGTTGCTGAGTCCTTAAGGCTGAAAGTGCATAAAGATGATATCTTACCAACTTGTGTATCATCCAAGGTATGAGATTTCTGGCCATGAAAGTTTTTTACATTATCATATCATCGGAAGCGTGAGTAATGTGCTGACTGCTTTGGGATTCTTGACTGTTTTACCATTATCCATTTTACATTCTAGTTCATGAGACTTTCTGCAAGAGGGCCTGGGACTATATTTGCAAGATTGCTCATAGGAACAGCAGAAAGTATTCCAGCTTCAGAGCTTGTTGATACTACTGGTTGTGGGGATGCATTCATAGGAGCAGTACTTCATGGTGATGCGCTAACTTCTTCCAGAATGTCTATTTCCTTGCTTCATTATGTTTCCCAAGGATTAAGAAATTTGCTAAATGCAATTAAGACTACTTGTTTAATCAAGAAAATGCTTCTTATATGACGTTATTCAATGTGTTTTTGTTTTAACTAAATAGCGAAAACCGATTACCTATCATTAATTATTGATGGTAATTGGTAATCTCACTGTTTCTTTTATTGACTCTGCGTAGGACTATCCACAGATATGCCTCCTGAAACGATGCTGCCTTTTGCTTGTCAAGTGGTAAATAAAACCATTTATGTTCACATAAATGCAACAAATTTATGAGCTTTTTTTTCTGCTTCTTATCCTGATTGTGTTATTCGCTGTTCGTGTTTCAGGCAGGCATCAAATGCAGAGCAATCGGTGCGCGATCTGGTCTGCCATGGCAATCTGATCCACGCTTGGCTAAGTTCTTGTGGGCGAAAAGAAAAGAAATCGACACGGCTTAGAATAATCCTCCATGTTTCAGCGACTGTTCTAAAGTCCACGGGTTGAAACATGGTGATCTCTGTAAAATTAGAGTACCAGCTCAATGAATTGGCTTGTGATTTCTCCCACTTGGAACAGTATATCATGTAAAGTTCTAGAAATCTGTTTGGTCCAAGAGGACTTTTTTTTGAAGACAAATAAGAGGACTTTACTACATCTGATCTAAAAATTCAATAAAAGTAAGAGCACTTCAAAATATACCACTAATCATATTTGAAGACTTTCCAATAAAAATCCACTGTCTAAATCTCTTTATTCTCCAGCAAATTTCTAATACTTTGTTTCTTTTTCACTCTTCGATGCATTCTAATACATTTTTCGTGAGATCAAGGTGTAGTAAGCTTTAAGTGCTTTAGCTTTACTATGAATTTCAAGATTCGGAGCAAACATGTCCTTAATGATCTTTAAAAAAAGGAATTGGCTAGAGAGTTGTTAGTGACATATTTTAGACTGAAGAAATAGTTGTCTTAACTCTGAACATGTAGATGGTCAAACATTTGGCTCATTCAAATTATTTGTGCCCAATGCGGCGTTGCCACGTCATCAACCAGCAGCTGCCGGTCAACGTCGGCGACCGAGCGCCGCCGGCAGCCGACACGGTAGGCAATACGTCCTCTCCAGCCGCCGACGCCCGGCGCCATGTGATGTCGAGGTGCGCGGCACGACAGGCAGTGCCCAAATCAGCTTGCAACTTCTCCGAGACCTATAAAAAAAGGGCAACCGAATCAAGCTGCATTGTCCATGGCTTCGAGCTCGAGCTCGCCGGCGCCGCCGCGCACGGACGCCAGCGCCGTCGCCGTCGAGAGGAGCCCACCGGCGTCACGCCTGTCGGAGCTCGGCGTCAGGTCCTGGCCCAAGTGAGTGCACGAGCGAGAGCACAAGTTCTTGTACAAAGCTTCCTCCGATACACGTATCCATACCGTACACCGTATAGCTGACAGTACCTGTAACAAAATACCGTAGGTGGGGTGGCGGTCCCGGGAGAATCGCGCTGAGCTACGACGCGCGGCAGACGTGCTACCTCGTCAGAGGGAAGGTGACGGCGGCGGTGGAGGGCTCGCCGTCGCCGGAGAAGGTGCACGTCGAGTTCGGCGCCGGCGACCTCGTGGTCTTCCCCAGGGGCACCCGGTGCACCTGGCACATCGCCGTCGCCGTCGACATGCACTACGCCTTCGACCCTTCTTGACAAGAGGAGCGAAACACTTGCGCAGAATACTGTATTCCTGAATCTGACCAAAGAATTGTAATCTGTAGTATACATTTCACTGATAAAAGAAGCATTTTTACCTTTGGAAGTAGAACAGCCCAAGCATTGCTTCTGCCTCCGGCTTCAGTATTCTGCACAGCCACCTCAGCTACATGCAACACAAATTTCACATAGCAAGGAAAGCTTGAGGCTTTTCAAGGGCATACCACATTTTGCCACAAGCAAAACTATATTGCCCAACTGGATCAGCAAGTACAAGAGCTAACCCACACCAATGTTCAGAAGAATTTGCTTCAGGGCTAACCTAAAACATGCATTCTGGCATTGGATTATGGTTTATGGACCATAGATAAAGATTGACGATATTGAGGGATGACATTCATACGTTCTACTTAAGAGGGATAACTGTTAACATCTAAGGTTTCAATGGCATGTATAACCACTACTGTAAACATCCATGAAACAAAACATTTCTACCATTGAACCTACAGAATGTACAAGGAACATCTCTTCCTCTTCTTAGGAAGGAAGCCAAAGACCAGCTTGTCAGTTAAGCTGGATTTATTGTCCATGAGGTTCAGAAATGCGAAGGTTGTTTGTCAGGGGCCCAGGGCAACCAATCTTCGAGCTCAAAGTCAAATATAATATCTGTAGAATCCGATCCTGGGGCATCTCTGCGATGAACATCATCGATAAGATGAGCTTCATTTGGAATAAGACTAGGCTGATGATTCAGATGACTCAGAATCTGCGCTGTTTGTGTAGCACCATTGCTGCCTATTGTGCCATCACACACATTCTGCCCATTAGAAGGCATTAAGTTTGCTGTTTCTAGAACAGACTCACTATGAAGAAGATCTACCCCATGGAATGCAATGGAATGCTGTGGTTGGGGAGTAGTCTCGACTGGCTGCTGAAACTCTGAAGGGTCCATATTGTAATCTGATACCCCCAGATCAGATGCCACACTATCAAGTATGTCTTGCCAGCTTTTACTGCAAACATCCATTACTGGTTCTTGCAGGAATTGTGTTCTCTGAGCTGTCAGAGAAGTGCATCGCGGAAATTGTGGTTCCATACCATGTGTTCCATTTGAGGCAGTCTGATAATATGATGCTGGATGACCTTGTTGCTCTTGAAATGCAACTGGTGCACTTAGCGATCTCTGAGGGGCGGCTTTCTGAACAGAACCATACAAAGTAGCTCTCGGAGTAACTTGAACTGGCTGGGATACTTGTGGTGGTGATGGCTGGTGCAACAGGGCATTGTTTGGAGCAGCAGAACCAAAGTGGTTATCATTTATAGTTACCAAACCTGGAGAAGTAGCCCCTACTCTTTTGAATCTTGTGTGTGATTGAGTAATCTGAATGGTGGGAGCATTGCTAGTAACTCTTCCAGTCCTTGCTGCAGGAGATGCTCTAGCTGCACGACCAGTTCGAACCATGCTCAGTGCTCCTACTGAGGTATGTCTTGTTTGGTTTAAGCTCTGGTTCATAGCATTGGCAAGATGACTTTGGTTCGCAAGAGAAGTCGGATGTGATCCTACAAGTGGGTATACAACATTCTGGCATTTCTCTGGATGAGATGCTGGTAAACTTTTGAACTTGAATGCTTGCCTCAGTGTTTTCCAGTTTTCCTTATCTGTAGCATGACAATGATCATTAACCTTCGTGCCCTTACCCCAATAAGTGCATGGAGCTGGAGTGTCACATACAAAACAGTGGCACTGCATTTAAAAAGTAAACAGTGGAATCATGTCAAAACAAAAGCTATAGGCTACCCCGCTGGTATGTTCACTGCATCAAATTGGTATATGAGCAACTGCATGAGGAGGGAAAACAATTTGTTACTTACCATGCTACAGTGCTTCACATGAGAAGTGGTGCTGAAGGGCAAGTTAGAACATAAATGGCGCGAATGCGGAAAGTCCCTGCATGCTACCTGTGTATGAATAGACCTTTGTTAGTTAAGGAAAACAATAAAGAAACGCATGCTACTGCATGTACACTTCACACTGAGGTCTCTATGAAAAAGCTTCAAAAAATTCAGTTCCTTGTTGAACTTGACATGAACTAAAGGTACATGTATCTATCGACACAGTGGGCAAGTATAGACCGAAAAAAAGAAACATATGCACTAGATCGAACCACTTCCAAACTTCAAGTTAAGTAATACATTTTAACCATTTTCACTTTATTTGAATCTACATTTGACATCACTGAACATAGGAGAACAAATTAAAGCTTGTAATCATGAACTAGGCCTATAATATCACACATAAATCCCATAAAATCAGCACAATATAGTCACCCAAAGTTCAGAATATAATAAATGACCTATTATGATCACTTTTCCCCAAACATGGCTCGAGTGAACAATCCATCTCTATTTACATGCCCTCCAATATAACAAAGAGCTGCTTAAATTTCATGAGCAGAATGCAATTGCATGGATCAAAAATGGAAGGAAGAAAATACCGGGCCTTTCTCTGCAACGATCTGCAATTCATCCGAGCTACCATCTCCCTCTCTCCCCTTCTCCTCCACAGCATTAACCACATCATCAGGGTCCCCGTCTAGCACCACACAATCATCGTCTTCCTCATCACCGGCGGGCTTAGTCTTATTCTGCGGCACTGCCGGCGCGGACAACTCACCCATCACCTCAAGGCCATCCACTTGAAGATGGCCGGTAATCCATCCAAAGGGGCCGCCGGGCACATTCTTGGTCACCGGGAAGTCCTCCTCGTCGGAGCTGATCTCCACGACAACCTCCGCCGATCCCATCCACCCCGAAACGGTCGTCCTCCGCTGCTCACCTGAATCCGATTTATCCAGGAAATCCTCCCCGGCGCAGTACTAACCAGTGAAATGGGAGCCCAAGATGTCGAAGACCACCACGGATCCAGAACAAAATATGGTTCCAAAGAGAATCGACCAGGAACACGCCTTGCCCATCAAAATGCAATCTTGGACTCCATCAGCCGCCTATCGGCCGTCGCCGACGACAAGTAAGGGTTTTGCTCGCCGGAAAAGGGGGGTGGCGGATTCCGGAGCGATTGGGGACGAGGAAAGCACCTGGAAGCAAGAAATCGAGCAAAATCGGACCAAGAAAGGCAGCGAGAGGAAGCCAAGTCAGACTGCAAATGCTCCGATTAAAGCAGCACAAAGACGCAAAAGAAAATATCAAAGCAGCACAAGTCAGCAGCTGAAGGAGAAGCGTGCAACCTCAAGCAGCAAGCCTCTTGCTCATGGCGGAGATGGAGATGGGAGGGCGATGAATCTTTACATGTTCTTGCATCTTCACTGCGCTTCCGGCTGGAGGCCTGGAGCAGAAAGCAGGCGAAGCTAACCGCTTCTCGGGTGTACACGTATAAAAGGGAAATCCCAAGAGAAATCTCGTTTTAATTCCTGGTTGTATCTTGCTTTTAATTTCTTGCTGTATCTTGCTTTTAATTCCTTGCTGTATCTTGCTTTTAATTCCTACGGGCCAAAAACCATCTGGTTTGCTTTTTCCAGCAGGAAAAGAGTGAGAGGAATTTTGTTTTTTTGTCATAAGTTGATGTCATTTTCCTCATAGTCAGTTATTCTACTGATAGAGTACAATAAATCTAATGGCTTTGCTCGACTTGAGCGAGTTCCGTCTCAATGGCTTGGTGCAACTTATTATATTCAATCAGCATAAAAAATAAGTATAATAGATGATCGGTCACAATAATGGAATATGAAATCAATCAATTCTTGGAGTCTTAGGTACTGTTTAGATACAGGGGCTAAAGCATAAAGAACTAAAATTTAGTCACTTTAGGGGCTAAAAATCCAAACACCAAGGCTAAAAAGGGGCTAAAAATTTTTAGCCCATTAGCCCTAGGGAGGAGCTAAAGAGGGGCTAAAATGCCCCTTTTCCACCCATATCCTCACCATGCATGCATGTATGAAAAGCAAGAGCAATAAATGAGAGATATTTCAGTCATTATACACAACAATAAATGTTTTAGCCTTTTTTTAGCCCTTGGATCCAAATAAGGGTGACTAAAATTTTAGCTCATTTTTTAGTCACTTTATTTTAGCCCCTTGAATCCAAACAGACCCTTAGGCTCAATAATGGGAGCATGTACTCTTAAGTATCACACGATGACGAATAGATGGAGAGAAGCTCGAAGCATTATTACATCTTTATCATCTCTAGCCTTGCAAATTGAGGGCATTGTGTTGGTCAAATTGGACAGATGTTGTAAAGTTGTGTGATATTTAAATATGACGTGCTTCTCGTTAAAGGAGATGTGTATATGGGTGATTCTAGATTAGAGGCATAAGTAAAGTTTAAAAAATAAACACATAAATTAATAACATTTAAAATTAACTGTTTGTGAAATAAAACTATTGGGAACTGCAGTTAGTGTTAAAACTAGAATCCCTTACTTGAAGAATACCTTGCATATAGGGATGGCAATGGGGCCCCGTTCCCCGATCCTCGGCGGGGATTTCCTCTATTAGGGGACGCGTATGGGGAAATCTCATCCCCGCGGGGGGACAAACGAGGAAAAATCTATCCCCGTCGTGTGAAGCGGGGATGGGGACGTTCCTCTACTCCCCATCCCCGTTCCCCGTTAATATACCCGCAAAAATTGAATGTGGGTCCATATTATATATATACATATGTATGTGTATGTGTGTATATGTTTATGTGTATATATATGTATGTATATATATATGTGTGTGTATGTATATGTATATATATGTATGTATATATATATGTATATGTATATGTATATATATGTGTATATATATATACACCTAAACGAGGATTTTCTCCCCGACGAGTACCCGAATCCCCGACGGGGATCGGGGATGGGGAAAATCTATCCCCGAAGCCGGGGACGGGGACGGGAAACGAGGAATTTTTGTCTAGCGGGGACGGGGACCCCTCCCCGCCGGGGATTGTCCCCGTTGCCATCCCTACTTGCATATCTACATCGTTCCAAGAATGTACAACAAGTGAAATAGTGGAAGGAAACCACTACGACTCACTGGGAGTGAAGTGAAGACTATGCTTTTTAGGTCATATACTCATCTATATGCCCAAACCATTCTTAAAATAGAGCTAGATAGTGAAGCTTTTGGTTGTAAGTACCATGCATATGAGTCATGTTTGTAATAGTTAATGTACATACATGATTGTAATAGAACCTCTCAGGTTTGCATCAGGTTATCATGTTATCAAAGCTTGTGTTTCTCTATTATTCTGCACATAACTAAATGTCCTCGATAGCTATGGGGACATTATATCTTCTGGGGGTATTCCTACATATATGTTATCAAATAATGTTTACGGTCATTATTCTATGTTCCTCGCTATTCTAATATGAGTTGTTTAGATGATGGTGCATGTAACCAACATACTCATTGAATTAATGTAATGTCCATGTTTGTTCACCACTTTCTTCTAATTAAGTTTCTTTTAAAAGAAAAGAATTAGCATAATGTTTTATAACAAGACATTTTATTAGACAATTTTTAAAATATTCATTATATCTTTGCATGAAAATGTCACTATCGATAATTAGTGGTCAGACTATGATTTTGTGTATATAAGGGTCCTTGGCATAAGAACATCATAATGTGATCCATGAGCAAAGTAATTTATATAGGTTTGAGTCTCATGGTCAAGTAACAACTCTATGTCATGTTGTACTATATTGAACATTGTATAAAATATAAATACAAATATAGGGAATCCCTCTATTAAACAATATTGATGATGAGTGGTAAGACGAGGTAATAGACACTTATGAGTGGATGCTCTCGATGTCTTGATGGATGAGGACTATTGTTGGTGTTGATCTCTATGGATGTTTGTCGAAGGATTCATTGATTAATCGATTGGTTAGAGTTAGTTGAGTTGACTTGTATTGCGATTTGATATCATATGTTGTGATATGTCTACCACCTACAAGGGATGTATATTTATATACATGTGCTTTATGTACTCCTGTAGGACTCAATAGACTCATCTTGAAGATATGTTCCTCATTGTTCAATGTGTATCTAAGTGGATTTATAGAACCTTAATGTGGTCGAACATTTCTTACTTATCTATCATGTTACATATCCCTTAATTACAAGAATCGAGTTTCTTGCATATGTAGATATCTGGTATCTCTATTGATGCATTTCATTGGGTATTAGGTATCCCATATTATGGTATTAAGTACACTAATAATCATGTTCCATCTCTTGAACTTTATATTTAATTTGGATTTTAATGACACCTACAATTAGTGGTAGTCATTATTGTCTTTATAACATGACATCTCACATACAAATTGTTTACAATCATGTATGAAAACTTATAAATATCTAATCTTCTGTACCTTTTTAAGAAAACTTCCTAATCAAACTTTGAAATGTTCTCTTTTTCTATGGTTGTTGGTTGATTCCTTATTGTTCTCTCGTTTTTTATACAATTATACCTGCTAATATACTCATTGTATGTTTTACATAACATGAATTTACACTCTTCGTGCATACACTAGCATTATACACCCATTGGTTGCTTCACACAACTTTTTTATTGGATTGGTTTGTGGTCGAAGCTAGCATCGTTTGTTACCCCCAGTAGTGTTAGCTCACTTTTCTCTCCTTGGGCAAGCCAAGAAGACCATGCCATTAGGAGCAACACTTTTTATAACAAAGAGATATTTCAACTTTCATTTATCTAGATACTACTCCCTCCGTTCCACATTATAAGTTATTCTGGTTTTTTCAGATTCATCCACGGATCAAAGAAGGTAGTAACCTACATTTCATTTTATGAGACTCCAACTTTAATTAGGTTTAAAAGAAAATATATCAATACATACAATATACAAATACATATAATTGAGATATATTTCACAATTTAATTAATAAAACTAGTTTGATGTTGTAGTTATTAATATATTTTTCCATAAAATTGATCAAAGTTAAAATTGACTTTAAGTCAAACAACTTGTAATATGAGCTAGTAGGAATATGGATGCACTTCGTTAAGCTTTACTACGTTGATATGCTATAACAGATAATAGTTTTAAGTAGTGGTGTAGAATTTACTAACCACTAAAATAATAAAACTTTTGTAAAATTGAATATATTAGTTGGCTTTTGGTTTAATTAATGAACCTAGATGGGATTATTTTATATAGGTTTTAGGATGGATAGTAGTCATTTGGTTTGTAGACGAGTTGGACGAGATCATCATCTCGATGGAATGATCTCTCAAGATGTTGGAACTTGGGTGACCCAATCCAAAAATTTTGGTTGGATGAGCTTGTCCACCTAGCCAGCTATGCATCTCATCACTCATCTTGAAGGTTGTGTTGTGCTCTTCCTCGCCTCCCTCAACTTTGATTGTCGCTCTACCCCTAGCCCACAATGTATCCTGGTATCTCTTTAGTACTCCAACAACTTTCTCCTCGTACTTTTTCCTTCCGGTGTGTTCATATCTCCAGTTTATTATTCATTGTTGCCTCACATCCCTATCATTGGCAACTGAAGCTTAGGCAAGGAGCTCCCTCCCTAAACTCTCCCCCTTTGTTGCATTCCTTTTTTGTGGAGTCTTCCTTCGTCGTCTTTTCCATCCTCGATAGCACACTCTCTAATGCTTCCCCTATCCACCTCCCCACCATTGGATCTGATGATTTCTTTACTATATTGATCTTCTTATATCGTATTTATATTGATCTTCTTATATCAGACCAACAATTAAGTATACTCATGCATAGAGATAACCTTAGAACATCCACATTGTTAAAATAAAGAAGTATCTAAGGGAATCTTTTTGTGTTAGTACTAGTTTTATATATTGGAAGGATAGAGTTAAGCAAGAAAGATCAGTGTTAGAAAATTGATGATTGATAATTGATTGACCAACTGCCGAATAGAGATTAATCTGTTAATCGAAGATTAAATGAATTAATTGATCGACTAAATATTTAAATAATATATTATAGTATTCATACTTAATATTTCTAGAAGAAATGATCACTTAGAATCTATAGAAGGGAGAAGGGTCACTAGGGAGTTGACACATATCTCTAATTATCTCTCCCGTCTTTTCTTTATTTTCCACCACAACGCCGTAGTCACAATATCACATGTATGTGAGGAGCCATGCTGAATAGCGTAGGCCTCATGGCTCTAGAAGTGATGAGTCATTGTCAACGATAGTCAAAGAGGACAGAAGAAGAAGAGATCTGCTGTTTCATGGGCCGCGTGTGACTCAGGTACACGGGCAGCGAGCTACTGTCGGGCAGAGGAGGCTGCGAAGTCGGGCTGGCCCAATCCGGGTACATGGGCCAGAAGCAGTAGAAGACCCACTGGGCTGTTGACCAGGATTGACTCAGGTACACGGGCGGTGAGCGATTGCCGGGCTGAGAGAGCTGCGGAGTCGGGCCAGCCCAATCCGGGTACCTGGTGCAAAGCTGGTGGAGGCTTTGTCAGTTTCGGCGCAAAATTGACAACCATTGATTCTGTATCCGACTGTCCAGAAGAGAAGCCGTAATCGCTACGAAAACTTAGCTTCCGGATAAGTCATCTGTAACTCTAGGCCCACAGTCAGTCAGTCGTGTCTGTAAAAGTTCCTAAGGGCATTAGAGTCTTTTCCTTTATTTTTGAGTCTGTAAAAACCCTAAGGGGCTGGTAGAATATTCCTAGTGTTGGGCTGCCTATAAATAGGACCCCATTCCCTAGGGTTTGGACTACCCTTCTAGAATTCACTTTTTAATCTATTGGGTCACTTTTTGTTTCTTGCCTTGCCTCTCTCTTCTTTGGTTCCCTGCTTGCGCCGCCAGGAAGTTTTGCCCCTGTGTTTAATGCCTTGCTTTTAATGTTGCAGTAAATGCCCTATTTCGTTGTGTGCTGCATCTGCAAAGGTTTTAAATGGCTTCATTTCATTAGCATAGCAAGTTTTCCCGTGATTTTTGAGGCTTTGGAGGCTTCGGCTGGGTGTGTTCTTCATTCTAGTAGTACTAGTTCTTGCTGTTGCAAGTAGTACTACTTCCCTGCAGCTACAGTGTTCTGTGCAGCTTTTCACCTTCTACTGCACAGCCTTTTGATCGAAGCTGACAGGGTCTATTACCTTTTCTGGCTGTGTCTCTGGCGAAGTTTTTCTCTGTTCGAAGCCCCTCAGCTCCGTGAGACAGGCTTCGATTCAACATCTTCGAAGGCTTCGCTCAATCTTCGATCTTCGGTGTGCGGTCTGTGTTGATAAGCTTCGAAGTATTTTTCTGAACGGACAGCATCGCATACTTCGAACAACATACTCCGAATCTAGCTGTTCGAAGTCCATACTTTGGTAGGCTTCGAAGTTGGGTTCGAAGCTTGTCTTTTCTGATAGACTTCGTTTTGATTTCCTTGTGGCGTGTCAGCCTTCGGTTCTCTTTCCGAAGCTTTCCCTGTTCGAAGCTTTCCTTGTCCGAAGGTTGTCTGTTTGTGGGTTGCGTTCGAAGTTTTCTATTCGAAGGTTCTTGCTCCGAAGCTCCCGGTTCGAAGCTGTGTTCGAAGCCTTGACTTCGAAGTACATACTTCGAACCAGGCTCCGGCATTGTCTTACTTCGCTCCGAAGTACACTTCGCTACTTGCCACTTCGAACTAGGCTAGACCGTAACACCTTCGGCATCTCGGACAGGCTCCGTCACCAACCTCCGAAGCAGACCTCGACGTGCGAAGGAGGCTTCGCCCAGTTCCAAACAGGAGACAAATTCGGACAGTAACTTCTCTTTTCGTCTTACACATTCTTAGATCATTTCATTGAGAAGCTTAGGCCTGTTACACCTTGTTTATCTGTCTAGTTGCACTACTTTAGTTTTACACTGTTTATCATCAGTTGCTTCTAGGTTAGAAACCTTTAGACTTAGGCCTTCTGTTTATTTTCTGCTGCGTAGTCTGTTGAGGTGCGTTGGGTATTGGGAGCAGGCCATTGATTCGAAATAATTTTTAAGGCGCCCATTCACCCCCCCTCTGGTCGCTACTTTCGGTCCTACAAGTGGTATCAGAGCTTGGTTAGGGTTTTTCCATACCTTAACCGGTTCTAAACCCCGGTAGTGACCATGACGTCTCCTGGCAAGGTCCCGTCCTTGGAAGCCTATGGCTATAACTATTGGAAGACTCGCATGCGAGCCTATCTCATGAGCCAGGGTTCGGACATTTGGGACATTTGCGTTCACACCACGTTTGTCATATTGCCAGTCACTGAGCAGGGTACTGCTGGTATCATTGCTCAGCATCTGAGCAACAGTAAGGCTGTGAACATTCTTTTCTCTGGTTTAGGTCCCACTGAGTTTGAGCGTGTGAGCCATCTCTCCACTGCGAGAGAGATCTGGGCTACCCTCAAGGCACACCATGAGGGAACAGCTCAGGTCAAGGCTCGGCTCTATCAGACCTACCGGCGTGAGTACGAGAACTTCACACAAAAGCCGGGTGAATCTGTTGAAGCTTTGTTTGGTCGCTTTCAATCGATCATTAACAAGCTTCGGGACAACAAGGCTGAGGGTGCTCAGTTAGTCTCAGATCACGAGCAGGCGCTCAAGGTTCTCCATACCTTGGACCCAAAGATCTGGGAGATCAAGGTATCCTCTATCGTTGAGAGCACTTCTTACGATACCTTGACCATTTCTGAGTTGTTTAGCAAGCTGAAGGCCACTGAGGTAGATATCCAGCTGAGATCAAATCTCACTGGTTCTGGATCAAAATCCCTGGCCCTTGCTACACCTTCTGTTGATCCCTCTGCTGTGAGCTGTGCTGGTTTCTCCTTGATGTCTATCACTGAGGACCAGCTTGAGTCTTTGGGAGATGATGATTTGTGTCTTTTTAACAACCGGGTGCGTCGTGTATATGACAAGAGAATGTTCAAAAGACACGGCACAAAATCCGGATGCTTTGAATGTGGTGATCCAGGACACTTCATCGCCGACTGCCCCAAGCGCAATGGATACAAGAAGGGCACCGGTGGCACCTTCCATGACTCGGGCAAGCACGAGAGCCCATCCTTCAACAAGGGGAAGCCGAAGACTCGTTTCTTCAAGAAGGCCCTGAAGGACTACCGGCGAGAGAACAAGAAGCGCGACAAGGCCTTCTTCGCCGAGATGGAGAAAAGCTACTCCAAGCGGTCCACGTCTTCTTCCTCTTCATCGAGCTCAAGCGATGAGGAGATCGCCATCAGGAAGGGGAAGGACAAGGACGATCCGGCAGGCCTCTGCTTCATGGCTTTCGGGGACAAGCCGAAGAGCCGCTCACACCAGCGCCGAAGATCCCGCAAGAGCTTCTGCTCAATGGCTCTTGGGGATAAGGAAGAAAAGAGCTCCTCCGACGACTCCGACGACGACGACAACAAGGTATCATCCTACGAGCGCGAAATAGTTGATTTACTTGAGAGCAATCGTCAGGAGTTGAGATATCGGGAAAAACTGCTTAGGGGAGCTAAGAAGAGGATAGATGAGTTAGAGAGTGAGCTTGCCGTGGCCAACGACAGAATTGAGAGTCTATCTTCTTCCCCTTGCTTGGGTGATAGCAGTGAGTGCCCGAAGTGTGAGGTGCTTCTGTGTGACCTGTCGACTCTGAAGTCCAGGTACACAGAAAGGGTTGATGAGAGGGACGCTTTGGCCACTGAGCTTGAAAGCGCTCAGCTGGAGCTGAAAGATGCTCAAGCCACTGTCGTTGCACCCTGTGTTGATTGCCCATCTCATCTAGCTGTCTTAGCTGAGCTGAAATCCAAGGGCGATGAACAGTTGGGTGATTTGGAGAGGTTGAGAGCTGAGCTTGCCCAGACTAGGCTAGAGCTTGAGACACTGTCAGTTCCACCCACTGTTTGTGAGAACTGCCTGTCTCTTAGAATGGAATTAATTAAGATGAAAGCCGAGAAGTCTGTCCAAGTTGAGAGTGAGTGTGAGACTTGTTTGTCTCAGGTGGAGGTTCTAGCTTCCTTGAGAGAGGAGCTAGCAGATTCTCAGAATGAGAACTTTTACCTCCGGTCTATCCTGAGTTGGATCAGTGCCAGAGAGCCACAGCTTGGCATGATGATCCAGCAGTTCAAGAGGCAGGATGGGTTTGGGGTAGGTTACACCTACACCAAGGCTGACTTTGAGAGTGCCATTAGCCGGGCAGTGGAGTGGAGTAAAATGACTCCAGAGCAGAAGTATCCCAAGACTCACTCCACTGAGTCTTCCCAGGCTTGTCAGCCCAAGGATGGAGTGATTTATGAACCACCCAAAGCTCCACCCAAGAAGCCTATCTGGGTTCCTAAGCCCAAACACCTCCACTCTTCTCTAGACTCTCTTCCTGGACCCTCTCAGCCCAAGAAAACGACACCTATCACCACTAAGCCCAAGAACCCCAAGCCTCAACCACATCCCAAGAAGCCCACCTATCATTGTGAGTACTGTCAGAGAGACGGGCATCTTGCGGAGTTCTGCTTCAGGAGGAAGCGGGTTGAGAGAGCAGAGAGGGCTCATAGTGATCAGGAGCAGTTCTACTAGCAGGGTGGTAGACTGCGTGTTCCTCGGCGCGGGGAGAGGCTGGAGGCCAGGCCGCGTCGTGTAGGTGGTGGTAGAGGAGACGACTTTCTTGCCCGTGCTCCAGTTGGTGGTGTCCGTTCCGGCAGATTTCCAGACCGTGTTGGCTACGGTTCTGGACCTCGTGGCCGCAGGGTTAGGCAGAACCATGGACCGCGCTTTGAGCCGCGCTTTTGTCCAAACTCTTTTGATGGTTTTCGCTTTCCATCTTTTGAGCAGATGGCTCGACACTGGTTTAGCTCTTTTGCTAAACCTGGTGCCGGACCATTTGCTCCCACTTACAGACACTGATTGTGCAGGACCGGGGACTGGAGGATGTTTGGATCATGGACTCAGGATGCTCTCGCCACATGACGGGACATCGCAGATGGTTCTCCAGTCTCACTCCCCCGAGCTCCAAAGAGTACATCACATTCGGGAACAGCGGTCAAGGGAAAGTAAGTGGCATAGGATCAATTCGCATTTCAGATCATTTCTCTTTAAAGAATGTTGCTTTGGTTAAAAATTTGAACTTTAATTTGATTTCTGTTTCGCAACTTCTTGAGGATGGTTTGGAAGTGCATTTTAAGAAGGGCAATTCATCTGTGGTTGATTCTAGAGGGTCTTTGGTTTGTCAGATTTTACCTTTCGGTAAAGTTTTTCTAATTGACTTCTCTAGTTCTTTTGGCCCTTCTCGCTGTTTGATTGCTGGATCTTCTTCTGAGCTCTGGAAGTGGCATAGGAGGTTAGGTCACTTGAGTTTTGATCTGCTAGTCAGGTTAAGCTCTATGGACCTCATCCGAGGATTGCCCAAGCTTAAGATGGAGAAGGATCTAGTTTGTCATCCCTGTCGTCATGGGAAAATGGTTGCCGCCTCTCACGCACCTGTGACTCAGGTGATGACTTCATATCCGGGCGAGCTTTTACATTTGGACACTGTAGGTCCAGCTCGGGTACGCTCAGTCGGTGGGAAGTGGTATGCACTTGTAATTGTTGACGACTTTTCTCGATTTTCGTGGGTTTTCTTTTTGGAGTCTAAGGATGAAACGTTTCAGTTTGTTCATGACCTGATTTTGAAGTTGAAGAATGAGAACAATGGTCGGATGCGAGCAATTCGCTCCGACAACGGCTCTGAGTTCAAGAACTCTTAGTTTGTCAGCTTCTGTAGTGATCAGGGTCTGGACCATCAGTTTTCTTCTCCTTACACTCCCCCACAGAACGACGTTGTGGAACGAAAGAACTGCACGCTAGTCGAGATGGCCAGGACGATGCTCGATGAGCACAGGACTCCTAGGCGTTTTTGGGCTGAAGCCATGAACACGGCTTGCTATCTGGCCAACCGCATTTTTCTTAGAGCTTACCTAGGTAAGACCTCATACGAGTTACGGTTTGGCAGACAGCCCAAGGTGAGCCACTTGCGAGCGTTTGGCTGCAAGTGCTTTGTGCTCAAGAAGGGAGGGCATTTGGACAAGTTTGAGTCTCGTTGCTGGGATGGTGTTTTTCTTGGTTATGCATTGCATTCTCGAGGCTTCCGTGTTTGGAACCTCGAATCCCAGCTGCTTGTCGAGACTTGTGAGGTTTCATTTGATGAGTCCTTGCCTTCTTTGACTCCTTCTTTTGAGCTTTCTGGTGATGATGAGCTCGGAGAGTCCATCTTTGAGGAAGATGAGGATACTCCAGGTGCTGATGAGGGTGGGCCTTCTGCATCCCCCGCAGAGCCCACACCTTCTGAGACTTCGACTGATGATGAGGGCGGACCTCTGATTACTTCTTCCACTTCGATCGAGCCCCCTCAGTCGAGTCCAGAGGTGCCAGCTGCTGACTCCGGTGAGGTGACTTCGGATCATCAGGGAACCCGAGCAGTTCAGCGTGATCACCCCTCAGAGCTCATCATTGGTGATTTGACTAAGAGAACTTTGCGTTCTTCTGCATCTCTTGTTGTGTTTGCTGAATCTGCGTTTGTTGCATCTTTTGAGCCCAGAGACGTTTCTCATGCTCTTTCTGATTCTAATTGGATTAATGCTACGCAAGAAGAGCTTGAAAATTTTGTCCGCAATCGGGTTTGGACATTAGTTGAGCCGCCATCAGGATGCAACCCCATAGGCACCAAGTGGGTATTCAAGAACAAACAAGGTGAAGATGGGGTTGTGGTGCGCAACAAGGCTCGACTAGTTGCCCAGGGTTATTGCCAGAAGGAAGGTATTGACTTTGAAGAAACCTTCGCTCCTGTTACCCGTCTTGAGTCCATTCGTATTCTTCTAGCTTTTGCCGTTTCGAAGGGTTTTAAGCTTTTTCAAATGGATGTTAAGAGTGCTTTTCTGAACGGGTACATAGAAGAGGAGGTTTATGTTAGACAACCCCCCGGCTTTGAGAACCCTAAGTTTCCTCGACATGTTTTTAAGTTGCACAAAGCTTTATACGGGTTGAAGCAAGCCCCCAGGGCTTGGTATGACCGGTTAAAGCAATTTTTGTTGGGGAAGGGCTTTGTGATGGGTTCTGTGGACAAAACTCTCTTTTTGCTCAGAGTTGCTTCAGACTTCTTAGTTGCTCAGATTTACGTGGACGACATTATTTTTGGCGGTACTACTAATGATCTTGTGTCCAAGTTTTCTGAGCAGATGCACAGTGAGTTTGAGATGAGCCTCATGGGTGAGCTCAAGTACTTCTTAGGGCTCCAGATCAAGCAGACCAAGGACGGCACCTTCATCCACCAAGGTAAGTACACTCGTGATATGTTAAAGAAATTTGACTTTGGTGGTGAATTGAAGCCGCAGATGACCCCGATGGGCACTTCTGGGGGTCTGGACAAGGATGAGAGCGGCGTCAAGGTCAATGAAAGGGAGTTTCGAGGGATGATCGGTTCGCTACTGTACTTAACGGCGACAAGACCGGACATACAGTTCGCCGTGGGACTTTGCGCGCGTTTCCAGTCTTCACCGCGTGCGTCTCATCGGCAGGCTGTCAAGCGCATCTTCAGGTATCTCACTTATGCGCCCGATCTCGGTCTTTACTATTCAGCATCATCATCTCTTGATTTATCTGGCTTTTCGGACGCTGACTTTGGTGGGTGCCGGTTGGATCGCAAGTCGACTTCCGGTACTTGCTAGTTTCTTTGTTCTTCTCTTGTCTCTTGGTCTTCTCGAAAGCAATCTGGAGTTGCTCTTTCGACCACTGAGGCTGAGTACGTAGTTGCTGCTAGCTGCTGCTCACAGTTGGTTTGGATGATTTCCACTCTGCGAGATTTTGGGTTGTTCTTTCCTACCAGGATTCCATTATTTTGCGACAGCACTAGTGCCATTAGTGTAGGGAAAAACCCATGTCTTCATTCAAAAACCAAACACATTGATGTGCGCTTTCACTTTCTGCGGGATCAATATGAGAAAGGTATCATTGACCTTGTTCATGTTGATACCCATCATCAGTTGGCTGACATTTTCACCAAACCCCTAGATCAGTCTACCTTTGAGCGTTTACGAGGGGATTTGGGTGTTGTGTATCCTTTTTAGGATATTTTGCGTCAGTTTTTTTTCTTCTTTACTCTTTTCTTGAGTCTTTCTGTGTGTGTTCATATCTTGCATATTCACATATCACACTTTTGAGCTTGCTTCTGTTATATGATTGAACTGCTTTACTTATTCTAGCTGGTACATGCTTTTGATTACTTGTCGATGATCATGCTTTGCTTCAGTTCAAATGATATGCTGATATCTGTCATATGCATGGCTTTTATGCTTTAAAATTAAAAAATGATCACCATTGCTTCCGGTAACTAGCATGTGTAGGCTGAGTGCTTTTGTTATCTGTTACATGCCTTGTAGCTAGTTCATCACATAGATGCAGATATGCAACTTGGACATCTTTATGCTTCAACATGGAAAATGAGCTATAACAGTTAGAAATGAATGAAAATTCCATGCCTTTTTATGCTTAAAATTGAAAAGATCCAGGTGGGTTTGTCTTGTCGCATTACATTGTTCTGGACTGCGTACCATAGCACTTTGGTATGAACTAGGACACTGTAGTGTATGCCAAGACCAATGTCTTAAGCTTCTGATGGTCCAGTTCTGGCCTAGGCTTGACTTGGTCGGTCAGCATAAGGTTTGACATGCAAATAACCCCTGGCAAAAATGAAAAGGGGAAAAGAAAAAGCTTGAAAATTGAGATAATAACAAGTTTGCTGAAGCACTTTGTTTCTGAACAAAGCTTATCTTGGTAGATATCAGTTAGCTTTTGCATCTCATGTTTTACCTTGCTTGTTTTACTGGAAAATGTGGTGATACTTTTGTTTGCAAAAACTGAAAAATGCGTGCTAATGATTTTCTTTAGATATCATCTCTTGCACTGATCATGCCATGTATCGTTACAGTATGTCTTTTGCTGTATCTGTTAGATGTTGTAATTACAGTCAATCATATTTGAGAAGCATGCTTTCTACACTCCTTATGCACTCCAGTTGAATTCACTGCATATTTTGAGGGGGAGTTGCATTTCAGGGGGAGTCTGTGTCTCTTTTGAGTGCTTGATGAGTTCACTTGTCAACAAGGGGGAGAAAATTTGGGATCAGAGTTTAAGGGGGAGTTCTTACTCTGTTGATATCCTTGTTATTCTGAAATCGCACTCATTTTGAGCTTTTACGTTTTGGTTAACCATAATGACCGTTTCTTGCTTCTGTTTGGCTTTTGGTCATTAGGGTTAAACTTTTACCTTATTTTTCTTCTTCCTTATTTTCTTGTATTTTGTTTTCGTGTTTCCACATTTGTTCGCAGGTGCTGAAGAGCCGAGAAAAGAGGAGTGTTGACAATGCACTCATCAAGGGGGAGATTGAGGAGCCATGCTGAATAGCGTGGGCCTCATGGCTCCAGAAGTGATGAGTCATTGTCAACGATAGTCAAAGAGGACAGAAGAAGAAGAGATCTGCTGTTTCATGGGCCGCGTGTGACTCAGGTACACGAGCAGCGAGCGACTGTCGGGCAGAGGAGGCTGCGAAGTCGGGCTGGCCCAATCCGGGTACATGGGCCAGAAGCAGTAGAAGACCCACTGGGCTGTTGACCAGGATTGACTCAGGTACACGGGCGGTGAGCGATTGCCGGGCTGAGAGAGCTGCGGAGTCGGGCCGGCCCAATCCGGGTACCTGGTGCAAAGCTGGTGGAGGCTTTGTCAGTTTCGGCGCAAAACTGACAACCATTGATTCTGTATCTGACTGTCCAGAAGAGAAGCCGTAATCGCTACGAAAACTTAACTTCCGGATAAGTCATCTGTAACTCTAGGCCCACAGTCAGTCAGTCGTGTCTGTAAAAGTTCCTAAGGGCATTAGAGTCTTTTCCTTTATTTTTGAGTCTGTAAAAACCCTAAGGGGCTGGTAGAATATTCCTAGTGTTGGGCTGCCTATAAATAGGACCCCATTCCCTAGGGTTTGGACTACCCTTCTAGAATTCACTTTTTAATCTATTGGGTCACTTTTTGTTTCTTGTCTTGCCTCTCTCTTCTCTGGTTCCCTGCTTGCGCCGCCAGGAAGTTTTGCCCCTGTGTTTAATGCCTTGCTTTTAATGTTGCAGTAAATGCCCTATTTCGTTGTGTGCTGCATCTGCAAAGGTTTTAAATGGCTTCATTTCATTAGCATAGCAAGTTTTCCCGTGATTTTTGAGGCTTTGGAGGCTTCGGCTGGGTGTGTTCTTCATTCTAGTAGTACTAGTTCTTGCTGTTGCAAGTAGTACTACTTCCCTGCAGCTATAGTGTTCTGTGCAGCTTTTCACCTTCTACTGCACAGCCTTTTGATCGAAGCTGACAGGGTCTATTACCTTTTCTGGCTGTGTCTCTGGCGAAGTTTTTCTCTGTTCGAAGCCCCTCAGCTCCGTGAGACAGGCTTCGATTCAACATCTTCGAAGGCTTCGCTCAATCTTCGATCTTCGGTGTGCGGTCTGTGTTGATAAGCTTCGAAGTATTTTTCTGAACGGACAGCATCGCATACTTCGAACAACATACTCCGAATCTAGCTGTTCGAAGTCCATACTTTGGTAGGCTTCGAAGTTGGGTTCGAAGCTTGTCTTTTCTGATAGACTTCGTTTTGATTTCCTTGTGGCGTGTCAGCCTTCGGTTCTCTTTCCGAAGCTTTCCCTGTTCGAAGCTTTCCTTGTCCGAAGGTTGTCTGTTTGTGGGTTGCGTTCGAAGTTTTCTATTCGAAGGTTCTTGCTCCGAAGCTCTCGGTTCGAAGCTGTGTTCGAAGCCTTGACTTCGAAGTACATACTTCGAACCAGGCTCCGGCATTGTCTTACTTCGCTCCGAAGTACACTTCGCTACTTGCCACTTCGAACTAGGCTAGACCGTAACACCTTCGGCATCTCGGACAGGCTCCGTCACCAACCTCCGAAGCAGACCTCGACGTGCGAAGGAGGCTTCGCCCAGTTCCAAACAGGAGACAAATTCGGACAGTAACTTCTCTTTTCGTCTTACACATTCTTAGATCATTTCATTGAGAAGCTTAGGCCTGTTACACCTTGTTTATCTGTCTAGTTGCACTACTTTAGTTTTACACTGTTTATCATCAGTTGCTTCTAGGTTAGAAACCTTTAGACTTAGGCCTTCTGTTTATTTTCTGCTGCGTAGTCTGTTGAGGTGCGTTGGGTATTGAGAGCAGGCCATTGATTCGAAATAATTTTTAAGGCGCCCATTCACCCCCCTCTGGTCGCTACTTTCGGTCCTACAGTATGGCATGTTGTGTATCCATTTTCTTCCTTTTTCACCACAACACAGCATCCTCTCTCTTCAAACCCACTTCTTCTCTGTTTCCTCACTGCTGAATCGGTGGAGGGACGATTAATTGGGTTGACCACCGATTAATTGGTTTGACCAACCGATTAATCGACCAGCCGATTAATGACCCGATTTTAGGCTAAATTAATTGTAGTGTTGCTGGTCAGAAGTTAATCGGCCAATTAATCAGCTAATCAACCGATGTTTTTCATCAATGAGAAAGATACATATTCGATACATGGATATCTGTTCTCTAAATTAAATAATACTAAATTTTACTCTAGACGAGAGATAGAGAGAAGGTGATAAAAGGAGATATTTTTATTTTGATAAGGGTCCCACCACTAGTGCTATATACTGGAATATTTTTTCTCAGAAATAATTTTGCATATATCAGTACTGATGTAAGGGCACTTAATATTGTGGTTTGTGAATAATCTTACTCCACCAGGTATAGGGGTGAGCACATCTACCAAGTCTACTCTATCTATTTAACTAAATAAAAATATTTTATTCCATCCACACTCATATATCAAATATGCTAAGAGATTAGAGTTTATTCGACTTACAAAATAAAATAAAAAACTATAACATAATCTTGCTTAGGGATGGCAACGGGGAGAATCCCCGGCGGGGAGGGGTCCCCGTCCCCGCTAGACAAAAAAATCCCTGTTCCTCGTCCCCGTCCCCGGCTTCGGGGATAGATTTTCCCATCCCCGCTCCCCGTCGAGGATTCGGGTACCCGTCGGGGAGAAAATCGCCGTTTAGGTATATATATACATATACATATATATATATATACATATATATACACACAAACATATACACACATACGCATACATATACATACATATGTATATATATATAATATGGACCCACATTTAATTTTCGCGGGGATATTAACAGGGAACGGGGATGAGGAGTAGAGGAACGTCCCCGTCCCCGCTTCACCCGACGGGATAGATTTTTTCCCGTTTGTCCCCCGCGGGATGAGATTTCTTCATACCCGTCCCCTAATAGAGGAAATCCTTGTCGGGATCGGGGAACGGGGCCCATTGCCATCCCTAATCTTGCTCTCTAACCGTACGTTACCTTGTATTTATTTTTTTTCCTCTGAAAAAGCTCCGCCGATGTACTCCAGGTGTCAGGTGGCAGGAGCTCTCTTGTTATTCTACCGAACACCTGGCCGGCACCGCCGTCTCCTCCGTTCTCCGGCGATTAATCCCCAGCAACGGTGCATAGGTTCTTCTCCTACACGTCCGTTGCCCATCACCCTCGTCTCGGGTCCTCCGTACTGGTATGCGGCTCAGTCACACGCTCGTAGGCTTGCTCCGACGAACTCCTTTCCGTCCTGCGCCATGAATCAAACCGAATCTACTTGAATCAAACCGAAGCTACTTGCAGTTCCTCGATCTACTGTGCTTAGCTCACTCCACTTGTGTTCGATTCGCCGCCTCTTGTTTTTTTTGAAGGTGTGTCGGGATGTGAACGTCCATACTACTCCAACTGAACACGCTTAACGTTGGAGTTCTGACTAGATTTGGTGTCAGCTCTTCTGGCGCTAGAACAGGGGGAAGACGTCGCTTCTTTTCCAGTTCATGATAAACCGTGCGGCGGAGAGTGGCCGAAGCGTGGTGTTTATCTGCAGAAAGGGGAGACTGGAGAATAGCCCTCCTTTTTTGTCCCAAGTGAGATGCCCTTCTCTGCTCGTGCTCTAGATTAGCAGTTCACATGTTCCTCGTTTCTGAAGCTAAATCTTTTCCATTTCTTTCAGGGTGTTGATCCATCACACAATGTGTTTCATAGAATCCAAATCAAGTATGGGCTCTCTCTGGTTATAGTTTACTAGTATTGCGGAGTACGGCAAGTTTGATGGTTGCTGGAAAATTTATAGTTTGTGAAATTCGCTGCTAGTCTCAGCGATTGTGTTGAAATGGCACACTGTGTTATTTCATCCACAGATCCACAAATGGTTAATTTGTGCTACTTCCAACAAAAAATATGGAAAATTATGCTCAAAGTTATGCATTCTTTGCTTGTAGATACGTTGAAGACTATGATGGTATCAGAAAGTACTTTGCTGCATTTCACCTGCTTGACATATTCCCTGCTGCAGTCATTGTTGATGATTTTGCAGATTTCTTCTTGGAGAGGTGTTTTATTTTTTGTCATCTTGCTTGATATTGGCACTCATCCATGTGCATTTCCAACTCCATGTTCTGCGATGCAGTGTGAAACTTCGTTATGCATATCCCCTTTATGCACTACATCAATGAGATATCTTGATTGTAGATACAAATCCCAGCTGAGAATATTGGGGAGCTTGTAGCTGTCACTGCAATGATCTAAGTCATTTCTGTACAGAATGTTGGTTGTAGATTGTCTCCTAGCCCTGCATATTCCACTATTGATATAGTTGTCAGTTATTTTACTGAAAGATACATATAAATCACCTGCTTCACAATTTTATTTTAGTGACTGTCTGATCTTTCGGAACACTAGGGTTGATCCAGTAACTTCAATTATGGTGTGCAATCTTGATATTTTCTATGGCTAGCTCTGACCATGCTAAAACTACAATAGGAGCTGTCAGTAAAGATATGGAAATATTATGGCTCGGGATCTAGCTGTTGTACGCATATTAGCTCTGTGTGAAAATTCCATTGCACATGCAAAGTAAGTGATGAACTCAATGCCAGGTCTTTAAACGTCTGCATGTTCCTAAGTTCCTGACAACAAACATCTCAATCTCTATCCTAGCGCAAAGCTTGGAACCCTTGGGTCTTGTAATCTCTTGCTCTGTGATATACATCAAGGTGACACCCCAAGATCCCTGTTCATTTACAAGAGATGGATAAGCTCAATATATACAATCCAAGGTAAATTATGTCAATTGGCATTTTATTGTCCACCCATATTTTCTCTAAGTAAACCTTTTGTTTCTATTGCTATTCATCAGCGCTTAGTTGCGTATTAAGATAGAATAATGTTTTGTGCTTACATAGAACTCATGATAGCTTGGATATTTACTCACTATAATATGTATCTGTCATAGTTGTCATGGTGTCGCTTAGGCGTCGCCTAAGCGATGATTAGGCGTCGGTGTTAGAGTGTGTGTGTGTCTGTCGTGTGGGCCCCCCCTGTGTGTGAGCCCCTCCTGTAAGACTCTTCTTCTTCTATCCTCCCAACCCTAGGGAGAGGAATCAATCTAGCACTTCCTACATGGTATCAGAGCATTAGGCTCCCCTTCTTCCCCCCTCATCTCTCCTGCCACCGCCGCCTCCATGGCCGGCGAGCCTCCTTCGGTGAGCCCCGTCTTCTCCTTCTCGTCACCGGCGGCCTCCTCCTCCCATTTTCCTGTTGCGCCGCCACCGTGTGGGCTGGGTACCGCCACCATGGCCGGATCCGCCACCCCCCTCGCCCGGATCCGATGCATGGGCGGCCAGATCTGGCGCCGCCGGCCTCCCTCCGCCCTACTTCGCCGTCGGCGTGGCCGGGTCCGCCTCCAACGCTCCCGCCCTCCCTCCGCCCGGATCCGACGTTGGGGCGGCCAGATCTGGTGCCGCCAGCCTCCCCCCGCTAGGATTCGCTGCCGCCGGCCTCCCCCCGCCCGGATTCGCCGCCGCCGGCCTCCCTCCGCCCTACTTCGCCGCTAGCGTGGCCGGGTCCGCCTCCAACGCTCCCGCCCCGCCCGGACCCGAAGCCGGGGTGGCCGGATCTAGCGCCGCCAGCCTCCCTCCAGGCTCTGGGGCGCCGCCACCCCTTCCCCCTGCCACGGCCCTGGCCTGGCCGACCATGGGTGGGTCGCCGCCCTTCCTCTCCCCCTGCCGTGGCCTCGGGCTGGTCGGCCCTGGGCGCGTAGCCTGGTCTCTCGCCCCTGCTCGGTGCTGCTACTGTCGGCACCTTGTTCCCTGCCGTGCTACCGCCGCTAGCATCCCATACCAGGGCCAGTTCTAGCTCCCATGTGGGCCCTGCGTGTTGGCCGGCCCCTACCGATGTGGTGGCTGCCGACGCTGCCCTTGCTGCCGCCCTCGCCACTGCCAAGACCGCTGCCGCTGCTGCTCGGGAGCACGAGCGGGCCACTGCTCTTGCTTGGGAGAATGCACGCCAGACCGCTGATGCACTGGCCCAGCATGTTGCTGAGGCCGAGCATCACCTCGGGGGTGCTGACCCCGCTGCCACCACGACTCCAGCTGTCGACGCAGATCCGGGTGCCGCACAGCTCCACGCCCAGGCGGCCAGTGTCCAGAACATCCGAGTGCTCGTGCCAGTCACCCTTGATCCCTCATCGTCCTCCTATGCGCGCTGGAGCGACCTGGTGCTCCTCACCCTCCAGCGCTATGCCTTGGATGACCACGTCCTCGTCGACACTCCAGTGGTCGCCCAGGGGTCAGTATGGCGGCGCATGGACAGCGTGGTGCTGTCATGGATCCTTGGGTCCATCACTATCGAGCTCCAGGACATCGTGCGGGAACTTGGTGGCACCGCTCGGTAGGCCTGGGTTGCGATCGAGGGGCAGTTCCTTGGCAACCGTGAGGCTCGTGCTCTTCAGTTGGACGCTGCCTTCCGCACCTTCGTCCAGGGAGATCTCTCCATCTCGGAGTACTGTTGTCGCATGAAGGGGATGGCGGATTCCCTTCGTGACCTTAGCGAGCCTGTTGCGGACTGCACTCTTGTCCTCAATATCCTCCGTGGTCTCGGCGACAGCTACGCCCATCTCTGGACGTGGATTACCAGGATTGTGCCGTTCCCCTCCTTCCACAAGGTTCGTGATGACCTTGTCCTCGAGGAGCTGACCCGGGGGCTCGCTCCCACATCTACTACCGCGACTGCTCTTGTCACCTCCGGCTCCAGCCGGACGACCTCCCACCCACCGTCGTCGCTGGCTCCCTCCCTTCTTGGTGCTCCTCCCGCCGGTTCCAACACTGGAGGGGGGGTCGTGGTGGCGATCGTCGTCGCCGGGGAGGGGGGCACCGTGGTGGTACTGGTCGCGCTCCGGCTCCTACCCCCGCCACACCAGCCCCTGCCGCCGGAAGTGCCGGGAGTGCGCCCTGGCCATCCTTCTCCAACCCATGGACGGGGCGCATTTCCATGTGGCCGGGACAATTCACAGCTACTCCTCGGCCTCCTACCCCACCTGCGGCCATGCTCACCGGGTGGCCGGTCCAGCATGCTCCTTCGACGTGGGGCCCGTGGTTCGGTGGGTGGGACCAGATGACCCTCGGGCAGTCATTCAACACCATGGCGTTGACTCCGCCGGCCGCCACGGATTGGGTGGCCGACTCGGGTGCATCCTTCCACACCACTCCTCATGATGGTATTATCTCCTCTCACAGGCCACCCCACCCATCTCACCCTTCTTCCATTATGGTTGGGAATGACTCATGTCTTCCGGTCATCTCCGTGGGTGATGCGGATCCTTGTGGGTCTTTTCGCCTGCAAAATATTCTTGTTGCTCCTGACATTGTTCACAATCTTCTTTCCATTCGTTAATTCACCACTGATAATTCCTGTTCTATTGAATTTGACTCTTTTGGTTTGACTGTGAAGGATATGGTCACCCGACGTCCTCTTCTCCGCTGTGACAGCACCGGACCCCTCTACATGCTTCGTCTTCCACCTTCCGCTGCTCCACCCTCATCCGCCCTTGCCGCCACAGCGTCCTCCACACTCTGGCACCGCCGGCTTGGTCACCCCGGTGTCGACATTTTGGCTCAGCTTTGTCGTAGCTCCTCTGTTCCTTGTACTAGGGCTACTAGTGAACATATTTGTCATGCGTGTCAATTAGGTCATCATGTTCGCCTACCTTTTCCTATTTCTTCCTCGTATGTTGTTCATGCGTTTGACCTTATTCACTGTGACTTGTGGACCTCTCCGATCATGAGTATTTCTGGTTATAAATATTATCTGGTTGTTCTCGATGATTTTTCTCACTACTCATGGATGTTTCCTTTGCGGTCCAAGTCGGATGCCTTCCCCACGCTCACTCACTTCTTTGCTTGGGTTTCTACTCAGTTTGGGGTTATTATTAAGGCAGTCCAGTGTGATAATGGTCGTGAGTTTGACAACTCTGCTTCCCGGGCTTTCTTCCTCTCGAAGGGAGTCCAATTGCGCATGTCCTGCCCCTATACCTCCCCTCAGAATGGCAAGGCTGAGCGCATGATTCGTACCACTAACAATGTTATGCGCTCCATGCTCTTTCAGGCTTCGGCTCCCGCTCGCTTCTGGGCTGAGAGCCTCCTTACTGCCACCTATGTGCTCAACTGCCTGCCCTCTAAGGCCACGTGCGCTCCCACCCCTCACCATGCCTTGTTCGGTACCCCTCCTTCCTACACTCACCTTCGTGTTTTAGGGTGTGCTTGCTATCCCAACACTTCTGCCATTGCTCCTCATAAGCTTGCGCCCCGATCGACCCTTTGTGTGTTTCTCGGCTACTCCCCCGATCATAAGGGGTACCGTTGTTTTGACCTCTCCTCTCGTCGTGTTCTTATCTCACGACATGTCATCTTCGCTGAGTCCATCTTTCCTTTCTCCGTCGACTCCACCCCCACCACCAGCCTTGAGTTGGACTCCATGTTTTCTACTGACCCGGTGGTTCAGCCACCTTTGTCTTCTGCAGGTACAACACCGGCTGTTCCGGCGGCTCTCCCGCCATCTGGCGAGCCATGTGTGGTAGTGGAGCTGCCCGCCGTGCCACCCGCGGCCCTGGTGCCCCCGACTGTGCCACGTGCGGCCACTCCCCACCAGCCGGCGTTGCCCTCCGCGCCATGCGCGGCCCCAGAGTCCTCGTCCGTGCAGCACGCGGCCCCTTCCCTGTCGCCTCCTGCACCCGGGGTTGGCCCGCTGCTGTCGTCGGCGCCGTGTTCCGCCCCGGACACGGCCCCGGCCGTGCCCCGTGTCCCCGCGACACCTGCCTCACCACGCGCGGCCCCGACATCTTCTTCCCGCTACGCCGACCTTGTTCGGGTCTATCAGCGCCACCCGACGGGTGTTGCACAGGCCCGCTCTCGCGCCGAGCCGCCGGTGTACCATCCGCCCATCCTTCCCCGCGATCCCCGCCACACTCACCCGATGGTGACTCGGCGGGCTGCGGGGGTCCTTCGTCCAGTTGACTGTCTGGTCCTCTCCGCCGCTACGGAGCCGCCGGTCTCTCCTATACCCTCCACTGTCTGTGGCGCCCTGGCGGATCCACACTGGCGCCACGCGATGGAGGAAGAATATGCGGCCCTTCTGGCCAATCAGACCTGGGACCTGGTGCCTCATCCCTTTGGCTGCAATGTGGTCACCGGCAAGTGGATCTGGACACATAAACGCAAGGCAGATGGTTCACTGGATCGCTACAAGGCTTGTTGGGTTCTTCGGGGTTTCACCCAGCGCCCTTGAGTTGACTATGATGAGACCTTCAGCCCAGTGGTGAAGCCTGCTATTGTCCGAACCGTTCTCTCCCTGGCACTCTCGAGGTCCTGGCCAGTTCACCAGCTCGATGTGAAGAATGCCTTCCTCCATGGCACCCTGACGGAGACTGTGTATTGCAGCCAGCCTGCGGGCTTTGTGGATCCCGCTCACCCTGAGCGTGTTTGCCGGCTCAACAAGTCTCTGTATGGTCTGAAGCAGGCTTCTCGGGCTTGGTACAGTCGGTTTGCCTCCTTCTTGGTGTCTTTGGGGTTCAGCGAAGCCAAGAGTGACACTTCTCTATTTGTCCTCCACCACGATGCTGACTCAGCCTACTTGCTGCTTTATGTGGATGACATTGTTCTCACTGCGTCCAACCAGTCTCTGCTTCAGCGGATTGTCTCCTTGTTGCAGCAGGAGTTTGCCATGAAGGACCTTGGTGTGCTCCATCACTTCTTGTGAGTGACAGTGGAACACCGCCCTGATGGCCTCTTCCTTCACCAGCGCCAGTACGCCTTGGATGTCCTTCACTGCGCAGGGATGACTGACTGCAAGCCCTGTTCCACTCCAGTCGATGCTCAGGCCAAGATTTTTGGTACCAAGGGTGCACCAGTAGATGATCCCACTGCCTACTGAAGCATTGCTGGTGCCCTTCAGTACCTCACATTCACTCGGCCGGATATATCCTATGTAGTGCAGTAGGTGTGCCTTCACATGCACGACCCACGGGACCCGCACCTTACCGCTATGAAGCGGATTCTCCGCTATCTGCGCGGCTCCCTCGACTTTGGGCTTCACCTTCAATGTTCTCCAGTTGTTGAGATCGTGGTTTACACTAACGCCGACTGGGCGGGCTGCCCGGACACGCGTCGCTCCACCTCCGGCTACGTCGTCTTCCTTGGTGGCAACCTCGTGTCTTGGTCATCCAAGCGGTAGCCTGTTGTCTCCCGCTCCAGTGCTGAGGCTGAGTACCGCGCTGTTGCCAACGGGGTGGCGGAGGCATCCTGGCTCCGGCAGCTCCTCGAGGAACTCCATAGCCCCCTCGCCAGGAGTACTTTGGTCTACTGCGACAACGTCAGTGCCGTCTACCTCTCCACCAACCCCGTCCAGCACCAACGCACCAAGCATGTGGAAATCGACCTCCACTTCGTTCGTGATCGTGTCGCCGTGGGAGATGTTCGTGTTCTACATGTGCCTACCACCTCCTAGTTCGCCGACATCTTCACCAAGGGCTTGCCTTCCTCCACCTTCTCCGAGTTCCACTCCAGTCTCAACATCCACTGCGCCGGAGTTTCGACTGCGGGGGGTGTTAGTGTGTGTGTCTGTCGTGTGGCCCCCCCTATGTGTGGGCCCCTCCTGTAAGACTCTTCTTCTTCTATCCTCCCAACCCTAGGGAGAGGAATCAATCTAGCACTTCCTATAGTCGGGACGGACTCCATCTAACGCCATGGCTGACGACTCACCACAGTCGAATGTGGCGTCCGCCACAACGCATATGGCGTTGGATGGACACCATATTCCTTCAAAGCGACGCCAGACGCGGCGGCGACCTGATGTGCTTCTGTCAATTAGCATTTTATTGCCCACCCATATTTTCTCTAAGTAAAAATTTTATTTCTATTGCTATTCATCAGCGTTTAGTTTCATATTAAGATAGAAGAACGTCTTGTGCTTACATAGAATTCATGATAGCTTGGATATTTACTCACTATAATATGTATCCATCATTGATATTACGTGATGAGATAACCTCTTAGTTTCGTTCACTGTAGTACAATATTTTGCACTTACATAGATGGCATGACAGCCGAGATATTTGCTCATTGTTATTGGTATCAGTCTTGTTCAATGTGAATACCGGGTGAACATGCTAAGGCTAAATTTGTTTTATCTTAGGATTATTGTAATTCAACTTATAGGTAGGGATTATTATAAGTTGGCTTATAGTAATCTAGAGAAATAACTTGTGAGTTATTTGACAGCTTGTATTATTGGTAGTCTAGATTATTATGTTTGGATAATAAAAGGCTGTAATACCCTCAAAGTTAAGTGTTCAGATAGGGAGGGGCTATGATTTGGATATGGGATGGCAGTGGTAATTTCCAATAAAGTGCAATGGATATTTTAGTCTTTCCAAGAGTATTAAAATGAAAAAGTAGGGTTTTACCAGCTTATTAGATTATCATAATCTGGTTACAGATTATAATAAGTTGACTCAATAAGTTATCTATTTGTTTGTACTTTCAACCAATAAGTTGAATTATTAGAATCCCAAGCTAAAACAAACAGGGCATAAGTAAGAATACCAAATAAGTTGCACAAAATTGTAAATGAATAATTAAAGTGAAATTCCAGTTCACTTTAATTTTTCTCTCTCAAATTTCTGCTTCTCTGCATTCTCTCTACTCTCTTTTCTTCAAGAAAAGACTCCCTCTCTCTCATTAGGCCTGCTCTCAGTCTTATTCGGCCTGGTCTCTCTCACACGCAGAATGCCTTATCTTGTCTCATTGTCTCAAGGCCGGCGAGGCTGCAGGAAGCTACGGCAGGAGGCCAGCATGGGTCACAGCAGGAGGCCAGCGTGGGCACCGGAGCTGCTTACTCCAGCAACAAGACGGCACAGACTGCAGCGAGCACCAGACGGAGCAATTAATCGGTCATTAATCGCTGATAATGTGTCGATTATGCTATAAATTAACTGCCAGGTTGCTGAGTACAAGTTAATCGGCTGATGGACCGATTTGTTCAACACTGGTTAATATCAGGTGTCTAGTCTATAATAGTTCCTGGCTGTCCATGTAAAATTTATTTTTCTTTCTAGTGTGTGTATGACTTTATGCATATGATTTAATTCACTTCCTTAGGCGATGATCTAGGATCCTACAAACTCAAGAGCATTAGTAGTTCAGAATGTGGATCCAGGGAAGGAAGAACAGCCAAGTACTCAATTGCACTGCAGTATCTAGTGCTTGAACACACCAGCAATGGATAGGTTCTGTTCTTTTGTTTAGCCCTCTCTTGGTGAAGAGAAAAAGAATGCTGCAGCAGCCAGCTAGTTTTTGAGCATCAATTCCAACCGGCATATATGAGTTCGTGTTGCAAAATGAGAGCCCATCTATACTTGGATGTTTGTTTCTGTGTGAAACCAACCCGCTGTTGGGTGAATTTGTTCTTCAGCTTCAGGAAGATACGATTTCCAGTTTACTCATTTTTTCCGGGTTCATAAACTGATCTTTTACAGGACATGGCAACTGCTGGTAGCATAGCAGCAAGAGTTAGTATATAAAAAAGAATTGTTTCATAAGATTGCTTGAATTTGAATTTGGTTTGTAGAAATTACATTCATTTGAACACCCAGTAAATAATTACTTCCTTCCATGTAATTTTGCTCGATTTCTCTATGATTCACTTGGACAACAAGATGAACAAGAGCATGTGCCATTTTGAAATGGAAAAAGCCAAAGAATTATAGGATTAAGGGACTACTTGTTTCAGGTTGAGATTATAACAATCAGTTTATAAAAAAATCTAGGTTACAGGTTGAGATTATAACAATCTGTCACGGATTTGGGAGAGGATAGATGGATGTAGGACAATTCTAGAACGGAGATGATATTTGTGAGACTTTGGTGGATGAACACCTTGACCTTGTTGGCGCGAGGGAGTCGTGTTGGCTGGCGCCGGCAAAGCAGGGAACAAAGCTAGCTTGAAGTTCTTTCACACTTTATTCCTCTAGGGTACATTGTTTATATAGGCACAATGTCCTGGGATTAGTTCAAACCATTTGTAACAGACTCAATTACAACTCAAGCCTTGCTATTGCCAACTAAGATGATTCTGGATTTTCATTTATCCTAGATACTTCTGGAATTTCTGTTGAGGATTTGTTACCCAGCCCATTCTTCTTACGACGCTGGTATTGTATACCAGTCATGACATCTCTCCCCCCTTAACAACAAGCGTGTCCTTGGGCTGGTAGGAGGGAAATTGGTGCTGAAAAGAACTCAGTTCTACCCCAGTAGCATTTGCAGCATTCTCGCCAGCCCAACGAACCAAAAGCTCTTGGACGCCTCTAGCCAACCGTCTTTTGATCACTTCTGCTGGTTGAGGGCATGCACGTCCATTGTGAATAACGGGTAGGGTACCAGGCCCTTCTGGTGTTGGTCCTCGATATGGTTTAAGGAGGCCAACATGGAAAACGTTGTAGAGACGTGCAGATGGTGGCAAATGCAGTTTGTAGACCACTGATCCAATGCGCTTTGCAACCTGGAAAGGACCGTAGAAGCGGGGGCCAAGCTTACTACGATTGTGAATGTTGAGGGAGGCGACTGGTCGATGAAGTAAGTGGAGCCAAACCCAATCATCGGCCTCAAATGATAATGGTCTATGATTCTTGTCATAAGCTGTTTTGTAATGTTGTTGAGCTTGCTCAAGGCGATCTCGGACTTCAGCGATGAACTCATCTCTAGCCTCCAGTTAATCACCAACGGCTGGCACACATGCTGCATCTTGAGTATAGGGTGGTATGGCAGGAGGATCTCGCCCATAAACAACTCTGAATGGTGATGTACGCAGCGAGCTTTGAAATGCTGAATTATAACAGAATTCAGCCAAAGGAAGCCACTGGACCCACTGTCGAGGACGGTCTCCAGTGATACATCGCAAGTACATAGAGATGATCTTGTTTGTTGCTTCTGATTGGCCATCTGATTGTGGATGAAATGCTGTGGACATGTGAAGACGCACACCCGACAATTTGAATAGTTCTCCCAAAAAATTACTGGTAAATGTCGGGTCACGGTCACTCACAATGGAACAAGGCAAGCCGTGTAATCTGTCAATTTTGGCAAAGAAAGCTTGTGCCACAGATGTCGATGTATAAGGATGGCCAAGAGGAATGAAATGCGCATACTTGGAGAATCTGTCCACAACCGTAAGAATCACCGACTTGCCTCCCACTTTTGGCAAAGCTTCAATGAAATCCATAGCAACGTCTGACCATACTACAGCCGGTACTTTGAGAGGTTGAAGGAAACCGGCAAGGTGGAGCTGTTCAGACTTGTTGTGTTGGCATGTAACACAGGTGCGCACAAAATCGCGAACAATACCACGAGCTCCTGGGACAAAAAAAGTCTACCTCAGTCGGTATAGTGTTTTCTGTACCCCTTCATGACCAGCACCATGAACATTCCGTAGCACTTCAGCGAGATGTGATGATGTAGGTGCTAGGTATATGCGACCCTTATGTGTGATTAAGTCATCTACGATGGCCCAAGAATCACCACAGTCACCATTCTGAACTTCTTGGCGAATTTTGAGCATCTCTTGAGAAGCCTCCAGTTCTGCGTGCAGATCATCAATCAACTAAAAGGATGGCAGTAATAAGGCAAAAATGGATGTTCGATCATGACTTTCCCTTCGCGATAAGGCGTCTGCAACAATATTGGTGGCACCTAGCTTGTACTCCACCCGAAAGTCATAGCCAAAGTTTGCTCACCCATTGGTGTTGTGGAATTGTAGAAAGTCTTTGATCTAGTAAATATTTCAGACTGACATGATCTGTGCGCACAACAAATGATCGTCCCCAGAGGTACGGCCTCCAGTGATGAATGGCCTGTACCAACCCCATAAGCTCTCGTTCATAAGCCGCCAAACCAATGTGGCGTGGAGCCATTTGTTTGCTGAAAAATGCTACAACACCTTCTCCTTGATGAAGCACTGCTCCGATGCTTGAGACAGAAGCATCACATTCAACTATGAACTCTTTGTGAAATGCTGGAAGGCAAAGAACAGGAGTTGTTGTTAATGCGTGCTGTAACGACCGGAATGCATCTTCTGCTTCAGACGACCATTTGAAACTCTCTTTGTAGAGAAGTTTGGTTAATGGTGCAGCAATGACACCAAAATTCTTGATAAAGCGGCGATAATATCCTGTGAGCCCAAGGAATGCTCGCACTGCTTTAACTGAAGCAGAAATCGACCAAGACAATATTGATTGGACCTTGCTGCTATCCATGGCGAGACCAGCCGCAGAGATAACATGTCCAAGATAGGAAACTTGTGGATCACCAAAAGAACATTTAGATCGTTTGAGGAATAATTGATGTTCCTGCATTTTTTCAAGCACCAATCGAACATGACGAAGGTGCTTTGACCAAGAAGTGTTGTAAATCAATATGTCATTGAAAAATACTAGGACAAATCGACGAAGAAATGGATGCATTACTTCGTTCATGAGCGCCTGAAATGTGGCTAGAGCATTAGTCAATCCAAAAGGCATGACTAAGAATTCAAATAAACCTTGATGCGTCCTGAATGCCATTTTCTCAATATCATCCGGATGCATTCGAACTTGATGATAGCGTGAACGCAAATCAAGTTTGGTGAAAAATGATGCATCCCGCAATTCATCCAAGAGTTCTTCAACAACTGGAATTGGGAATTTATCTTTGACAGTCTTGCTGTTAAGACCTCGGTAGTCAATGCACATCCTCCAAGTACCATCATGTTTCTTGACAAGAAGAACTGGTGCTGAAAATGTTGATTCACTTGGTCGTATTACGCCAAGTTGTAGTAGCTCATTGCACTACCTTTCAATTTATTCTTTCTAGGTATACGCCTACCGGTAAGGTCGCACTGCTACTGCTGATGTATTGGGTAGTAACCTTATGCGATGGTAGCGCTGCCTGATCGGAGGGAGTCCAGAAGGCACCTGTAATACAACATCATACTGAACAAGTAACTCGTTCATCATGTCCAGTGTAGTAGCGGCAAGGGATGGTGAGATGGTCGAATCAGTGGCTGCTGTCCAGAGTACGTGTCGACCGTTGCGGACAAAAGCCAACGTTCGACGACCAAAGTCCCATAGCACTGGACCAAGAGATTCAAGCCACTGCACTCCCAACACCATGTCAAATGAACCAAGGCTGAGCCCATAACAACAGATGTCAAAATGTTCACCTGCGCCACTCGAATTCCAGCATCACTAGAGAAAGAGATACTGGCAAGGTCAGCTGCTGCCATGTCAATGAAATTGTGTGTAGACCCCGAGTCCAATAATGCCTTCAGTATAGTGTTCCCAACATTAACCATGACATGCATTGTGTGTCCCATGCGTGGGTGAATTCCAGTCAATGCTGCCAATGAAATGGTGGGTTCCTCATCATCTTCCTCCTCGTCCAGAAGTTCGATGCAGAAAAGGTGCTTGCAATTCTCTCTGTGTTCTGGCACAAATTTTTCATCACATCTAAAACATAGTCCCTTGGTGTGACGATCTGCAATTTCTGCTGGTGTGAGTTTCATGACAGCCGACTGATTAACAGATCCTGAAGAAGTGGTCCGCGTCTGTGCAGGCACCTTATTTGATCCATTGCTTGCTGGCTAGGTTGATTTAGAGATGGCTCGTGATGGCTGCCTAGTTGCAGATAGGGTCGAAGTTTGTTGCTCATAAGCCCTGGCCAACATGATTGCTTCATCCAATGTTGAGGGTTTGTGAAGAGCGACGTCTGTGCGCAACAACTGTCCCAGTCCTGCCATGAATAATTGTATCTGATGTATCTCCGATATATTTGGATCACGGCAGGAAAGAGCCATAAAAAAATTACAGAATGTGTCCACTGATCCCTCACGGCTCAGGAGCGCCAATTCTCCAATTGGACTCTCGGTGAGAGGTGGACCAAATCTGGTATGCACCAATTGAACGAAATGTGGCCAAGATGGGGGTCCTCCATTCATCTCAAGATGATGATACCAGATCTGTGCATCGTCCAGGAGATAGAAAGAAGCATACTGGACGCGCTGGTGTTCAGGAGTTCCTCTTAGCATGAAGTAACACTCGCAGCGGTTTAACCAAGCCATGGGATCACCTGTTTCATCGAATTTTGGAAATTCGATTTTGTGCACTGAAGAGGGAGAGTATTCAGTGTTGGAATTAGAGTCCCCATTCCTACGACGACTATTATGCTGAGGACGACCAAACATACTAAGGGGAGGAATGATGCCCTGACCTTCTGCTGTTGCTCCAACACCATTGGCCGATACCTCCGCATTGTTATCTGCTGGGGACTTCGGTTTGTTCTCCAAACATAGCACTGCAACCCCCAAACCTTATTGCTGTTGCTTGACATCCCGGAGGTCACCAGCGATGCTGCGAACAAGCTCTTCCAGCCGATCCAATCTCTTGCTGATATCATCACCCGAAGAAGCCGCTTCCTTCCCCAAACTCGAGCCAGCAGCAGGCATGGTGAATGAACCGTGCTCTGATACCAAATTGTCACGGGTTTGGGAGAGGATAGATGGATGCAGGACAATTCTAGAACGGAGATGATATTTGTGAGACTTTGGTGGATGAACACCCTGACCTTGTTGGCGCGAGGAAGCCGTGTTGGCTGGCGCCGGCAAGGCAAGGAACAGGGTTAGCCTGAAGTTCTTTCACACTTTATTCCTCCAGGGTACATTGTTTATATAGGCACAATGTCCTGAGATTAGTTCAAACCATTTGTAATAGACTCAATTACAACTTAAGCCTTGCTATTGCCAGATTTTGGAGTTTTAGTTAGAAATTTCAGTTATCCTAGATACTTCTAGAATTTCTGTTGAGGATTTGTTACCCAGCCCATTCTTCTTACGACGCTAGTATTGTATACCAATCATGACAAATCTAACTTATAGAAAAAATCTAAGTTAGACCAACTACTAGATTATTATAATTTGTACTTTATATTATAATAAGCTAATATAATAAGTTAGTCTATTTGTTTCCGAAAATAAGCTAGATTGTTACAATTACAAACTGAAACAAATAAACCCTATGCAAGCCCTATGCATGCACATTATACCAAGCTAAATCTTATGAGCATACTTAAAGAAGAATCACTGGTTAACAGTGAAATTATCACTCTTACGTGAGCAAATGCTGCATTCCAGGTCGGCCTATGCAAAGCTCACCCAGACCTGATGAGTTCATTCATGATCCTCCCAGAAATCTATTATTTCCAATGCACCATCACCACATTGAAGAAACCAACATTGGAACTGCATATTCCAGTCGAGATTTGCAGAGATAAAAAAATGCCTGCACTGAAGGCTATTTCAGAGGCACAAGCCTCTTCAAGACAAGGAGCTCAATAAGGCTGGACGAGTTGTTCTACACTTGTACTTCCACAACACCTGAAAACCTCAAAGCCCGTATCTTTCAACAATCTCACATGTCTTTAACAATCTCAATGCCCATGGAGTTGGCTGTGCCGATGATCGATTTGCACAGTGCCTCGAGTGGCATGTGCTTGCAGAAAGGGTCAGCTTGCTTCAGCTTGGCGATCTCGTAGACATGGCGAAGCGTGAGGGATGACACCACGGCGTGGCCTGGGCGGCCGCTGGCCGTCTCGACCCCAGCTGCCTTCTTGAGGAACCATGCGACGGAGGGCGACTTGACCACGAACTCGAACGTGCTGTCCTTGTAGGCAGTCAGCGTGACCTGCATGGGAGTTTCTGCCTTGTACTTCTGAGTCCTGGCATTGAAATCCTTGCAGAATGCCATCAGATTCAGCCTGTAGAACCCCAATGCTGGACCAACCGGAGGCGCAGGGCGGGCAGCACCTGCTGGAACGATCAGCCGGATTGTTGCCAGCACAGGCTTCCGTGCAACTGCATCTTTCAGGGTTGCCATGGCGTGCAATCTTGAGTATATCTGCACTGAAACAACAGTTTCTTTCAAAACTAGTGATGCTTTCAATGAAAACCAGCATGACACGAGACGAAATTTTCTGAAAACATGAATGGATACGAGCAAGTTAAAACATAAAGTCATAAAGCGAAATATGTAAATGGCAGAAAAGAATTGTGAGTAGTTGCTACATATTCTTAATCAAACGGCTTAGATCACGGTTTTAGATCGTTTTTCCTGAAGTATTTGTGCAAATCTTACCCTCGGGACAACACAACACAGCACAAAACTACAAAACTACAGATACATAACCACCGGCAAGGCGACAAGGGGCAAGCGGCAAGCAGATGACTTACAGGGCGGCGATGCGGCGGCGGCGAGGCGCTGGCGGGGCCGCGGAGGGGCGGCGGCTTGGCCGCGGCGTTGTGGTGTCGTGCGCGTGACTGCTGGGAGCGGGGAGTGGGGGGGAGATGGGAGAGTAGAGATCGAGGAGTAAGTAGGGTTTGTGTTATTGGGTTTGGGCTTCTAGTGGGCTACAAGTATCGAATAAGGTTTGTGTAATTAGATGAGTTTTTAGGGAGCTATATATAAAGTATCATAAATTATTTTAATTAATGTTTGATACTCCTCTTTTTGGAACGTAAGTCAATTTACTAGATTCAACTATACATCAATGAATCTAGACACATTTAGAAAGCGTAATACATAAGTAGTATTTGATAAGTTGTTGATACCGTATCGGATGTATCACCGTATGTATACATATTGAATACAGGAACATGGGATGGGCTGAGCGATTCTCGTATCGGTGCCACGCAAATGACAACTATGTGAAATATTTGTTGACAAGACAACTTGAAGGCAACGTCAAACTTTGAGGACGTTAATGGAATCATTTACGGTGTTAAATTATTGAATTTGTTTAGTTAACAAGTGTAATGTATTATGATTATATTACGGTATTTGGTTGACGACCGTAACATATTCTATTTATATTACAAGTGTTTGGTTAGTAATGCATCAAATTGCTACATTTTTAACAAAAGTGTCAACTAATTCATAATCTGTGATACAACTTTCAAGCTAACAAAAACAAGCAAGAAATACATTAATAGTACTTTTAGATTTATTTTTAGCATGGATCTATAACAAAAAAACTATAATGCTAAATAATAAAATATGTTTCAACATAATTGTTGTGTGAATAAAATGGTAAATAATTTTAATTAAAAATAATGTAAAGTTAAATAAAATTTGGCTAGAGGAATTGTAATAAGTTTCTCCCGTCTCAAATCAATTTAGATTTTGATTTCATTAAGAATTTTGCAACTAGAATAACAATCCATAATATTTTAATGAATAACTTTAATCAAAAAAATAATCAAATCTCTCTTTTTCTCTTTTTGCGATTGATTATGAATCCTCATCCTCGACCATCTCTATATTTTCCTGTCGAAAGCCCAAAAGAGTCAATTATCTCTTTGCATTCGCGGAGTTGAAATTGTCTTTTCCATCGTGCAATTTAAATTTCGTGGAAAATCCCTTTGGAAATCTTATTTTTCTTTGAAATCCCGAAGTAAATTCAAATCCATGATTTTGTGTTCAAATTTGGAATTTCTAATTTCAACACGAATATGAAATTTATCAATTTCCCGAATCATCCAATATTATTTAGAAATATTCGTGTATTATTTCTTTTAAATCTAAATCCCCAAATTTGTTTTAAATTCCAAACTATCCAAAAACTTTCCTCTTTTCCTCAAAAATCCAAATTCAAATTTTCATAAACTTATTTTCTTTCCTTTCCTTTCCTTTCCTTTTTCCCTTCTCTCTCTTCCTTTCTTCTTCTTTTTTCTCTTTTCTGTCTTTTCATGTGCATGGCTTCTTCCTCCGGCCACGCCTCCTCCTCCAGGCCGATGATGCAGATGGTAGCAGGAGCCCCTAGCGGTGCAGACGACAGGGCCACAGGGGGAACCCTATACTGGCGACGTGTGCGAGGGCTCTAGGCCAACGGTGCAGGCAGCAACGAGAGCCCTCAGGAAGACAGCTTGCGTGAGGGATCCAGGGCGGCGACGGACGACGATGAGGGGGCACCTACGCCGGTGTTGGTCGGCGGTGAGGAGCGGCGACGCATGTGAGGAGCGGCGGGCCCAAGGAGGAGTAGTGGCTATCACGAGGAAGAAGATGGCAATGACTGGTAAGGGACTTGATATTGGTCGGATTAGTCTGTAATATAATCATTATTGAATTGTAATATGTTTACATGGTATGTATTACTAGTTTATTCAAACCAAATAAAATTTAACACAATCAATTTACATTATTGTAATCTGATAACACTCAAAATAGTTCTAACCAAACACCTTAGAGATACACTCCCAAAATAATCACTACAGAAAAAAATAGCGCAGCAAGCTGCAAATGGCTCCATATATGTCAAATGTGTATAAAATAACATGAAAGCAAATATCTAAAAATAATAATAACATGAAGAAAAAATAACAAATTAATAATAACATTTCTTACATTTCCTTCTTACATTTCAGAAAATGGACATAGAGCCAATTTGCTAAGTGAAGCACATTTAGAGATACACTCCCAAAATAGTCAATACAGAAAAAAAAAATAGCACTGCGTATGGGTCCGTATACATCAAATGTGCATAAAATAACATGAAAGCAAATATCTAAAAATAATAAATGAAGACAAATAACAAAATAATAATAGCATTTCTTACATTTCAGAAAATGGACATATAGCCAATTTGCCAAGTGAAGCACATTTAGTCTACTACTAAAATCTAAAGTTTTCATAAACAGTTTAAAATTTGGATCCAAATTGTGACACTTTGTGGAAACTAAAAATAAACTAAATCTAAAAGTTGGAAACACCAGAAGCTTAAAATTCACCGGCTGCTTTAAAAAAATTGAAGCTCCCAAACAGGCACAAAGTCCACGGAAAGTGATTAAAAACCTGACAGGTGACCAGGGCCACGGGCAGTGGCAAGAAATATTTGCGTTAGTGCATGAAGATGATGTATGTATTCACGAATTTAAGCACATTCTAGATTCATTGTCATGTCCGGAAGTTGAGCACTTCAGCATTGTATTTCATATCCAAAACTAATCGTATTCTCATTAGGAAATTAGTAAGGCCTACAATACAATAACAATGTCAAATATGTTTACAACGACCAAAGGTCAAAACCCCAGCAGATTGCTCCCCGCGAGGAACCTCTTGTATAGGCCTCCACGACAATCAGCAGCCCATCCACCGCCAAAAGACAGCAGAGAGAATCGCACAAGTAAATGACGTACAGTGGGTTTCTTCTCATCACTCTTCCGATGGTTTTGCATCGTCCATTTGATCATCTCCAGGTAGCCCAAATATCCGTAGGTTACGGTCCATAGAGCCGACAGCAATGTACTTCGCATCGGCGCCAAACTTGACATTAGTCACTTTCCCTGTGAAAGGCATAGGCCACAGAACCAAGTTAGTTCGGATATAGCACTGATGATAACCAAGAATGCGCTATAAGAAGGGAGCAAACCTGTGCCTGATAAATCTGGCGAGGTCTTGACAAGATTCCATTCCAGCTTAACGTTAGCTACTTGGTAAACCCTGATGCCAAAGAGAAGAGGCACTAAGTTTAGCTTTACAGGTATAACGTGAATGCCAAGGGGTAGTAAGTACTAAGTAGTAACTTGCAGGTTTTGAGAAAAATACCTTGTGTCTGAACCAGCAACAGCTAAATAGTTTCCACTGAAATCAAATTCCACTGCAAGGCAGATGAAAAAACCATGCATCATGAGATTAAAGTCATTTCAATAGAGCTAAGAAATTATACGGGAAAGAGAGGCCCTTCAAGCTACAGCACTCCAATGGAGTAGCAAAATCCTAGATACCAATATGTCTAGCATGAGATTCAACAGGTCGACTGTCATGGGTCGGGATCCATGGTCGGGGAGGATAGCAAAACATTGTGATTGAATTGATAACTGAAGAATTGATCGAGGCCCTGACCCTAGTCGGCACGATGGAGCCACGCACCGCCGAGGCTGGGATACAATAGAGAGACTAAGCCTTTACTAAACACTCGATGATTTCTTCTAGTGCACCAGCCCTATTTATATAGGCACATGACTGATCTAATCTAACAACCTTAATCTAATTCTAACAACCTTAATCTACTAGGACATCGACACGTAATCCCTCCTATTAGGGGCGGGCCTGTTCATGGGCCTGATTGGGTTGCGGGTTGGCCTGCAGCCCCTTCTTGCGTGTCGTGTGACATCGACACGTAATCCCCCCTATTAGCTATAGCTATGCTTATAGTACCACATGTACTATTCACAATTTACTGATATGCTCTAAAGTTTACTACTGTGTTGTGTGGAGTAAATGTAAGTCGCTAACCAGAATTTGTTGGTGTGTCTGGATCATATGGAGAGATGGTCCTAAAATTTCTTAATTTCCGAAGATCCCAAAGCTTGACACCATCAAGCGCAGCAGTCTGTAAGGTGATTATAGACATATTAGGATAACAAGGAAATCCAACATTTTGCACATTGCATTATGGAGGCATGCATACCGCTAGGAAGTAACCATTTTCAGAAAAGGACATAGCAGTCACTGGTCCAACATGCCCCTCAAACTTTGCAACATTTGTCTACAGAAAATAAATTATTGTTAGCAAGGTACTTCAAATAGCATACATGCATGACCATCTGAAAAAACTTGATACATTGGCAGAGTATAACACCTGTGTCTTCACATCCCAAATTTTCACAACAGCTTCTGTCGTTCCTGTCCCCAGGATAAGACCATCTGGGTGGAAAGATGCAGATGTATATCCCTCTTGTCCTGAAGCCTCACCAACCTGATAGAGAGGATTTTATCTATTCCATAAACATGTAGGAGGTAACGCTGTAGGCATTCGTGAGTGTACATATGGGTGAATGGGGTAGGCTGTGGTGGGTATGATAAAGATAAGTAAACCTGTGTGAGGCAAGATCCTGTTGAAATATCATAGAAGCACCAAGTATTATCCTTGGAAGCAGTGACAAAGAACTTCTGAGTCGCATGGACTGTAACAGCTTCAACCTGTTGTTTTAAAAAATAATTATGTTTGGAATAACAGAATTTGCATTAAAAAACATTACTTATAACATATATCATAAGAGTACAATATTTGCAAATAACAGCAAAACATGAATGGATCACAGTAGCTACCAGTACAAAGAGAACTTGATGAAAGAATTTCCTGGTATGACTCTTTTAATCTTTTTAAAGAAGAGTGTCATAATTAATCATGGAAAAATGTGTTACAGTCAAACTTCCGTATCAAATCCTTGACAGATCAAAATTTCATAAATGTTTTCAAATTTACTGTGAAAGATATTTAGAATCCATTAAAAGGAAATATGATCACATGCATGCACATGACTCTAAAATAGATAAGTGTATTGTCAAGAAAGTGAACTAAACTCCACCTAATTGCTAACCTCGGCAGCATGATCTTTCAATGTATGGATTGAATTATAGTTTCCATCCCCATTTCCTTGCCAAATTCGAACAGTCTGCAGAATTTGCAAGCAAATCAGTGAATAATAAACTACAGAAACTATCTGAGATAATGGGAACAACAATAAATTTACAGTTTTCAATCACTTGTTTGAGACCTAAAAAGAACGAACACTACATATGTTTCTCCCATTAATTTCTATCACATATGGCAACCAAACGGAAAATGAGGAATTGAGGATAACAATAACAGCTCAATAAAAAAATTGTAAATTTTACATTGATTTTGCTGTTCAGAAGCTAGTTGGTGTTAGAGCTAGAGGACTGGCGGAGGAAGTAGCCGTGGGAGGTGGATGGCTGGGGCCAGAAGTCCCGGCGGCGAGGGTGGCGAGTCGCCGTGCCGGCGACTCGAGTAACAGAGGCTGGGAAGATTGTTTAATCTCCAGCTTAACTTTATTAATAGTACTGACCGGGCTTATATAGCCTTAATCACAAAAACCAATCTTAACTAACTCAACTAACCCAAAACCAATTCAATCTAATCCAAACTAATTGCTAATTATTCTCAACTAATTAACTAACTCACGGGCGGAAGAGGCAGGCGCCGGCCTGCTCCGGCTCAGGCGGCACCCCCCTTCTTGCGCCTGGTGTACACCTTGCCCACCATAACATCTCTCCCCCCCCCCCTCGACGAACAGCTCGTCCTCGAGCTAGGAGGGATGCGCGACGCGGAAGCCCTCCAGTGGCTCCCACGTTGCTTCGTCGGCGGACATGCCCTCCCAGTGCACCAGAACATGCCACACGCCGCGTCGGAAGCAGGCGTGGAGCACGCATTCTGGTTGTGGAAGTAGACGACCGTTCTGTAGAGGCGGTAGTGGCGGAGTTAACGTTGGCGGAGTTCCCCTGAATGGCTTGAGGGCGCCTACATGAAAGACGTCGTGGATGCGTGCGTCTGCCGGGAGCTTGAGGCGGTAGGCGACTGCACCAAGCCGCTCTAGCACCTGGAATGGCCCGGCGAAGCGTGGGCCGAGCTTGCCGCGGGCGCCCGTTACGAGGGACTGAGTATGGCGGTTCAACAGCCGTAGCCGTAGCCCGCCCTGGGCCTGCAGAAGGCGCGTCCGTACTTCTTGAAGGAACTCGTCGCGGTTGGAGATCATGGCGTCGACCACCTGTGTCTAAGTGGTACCCGGCGAGTATGGCAGCAGGGCGGGCGGCGACCAGCCATAGACAACCTCGAACGGCGTAGTGCGGAGCGCGGAGTGGAACGCGGTGTTGTAGCAGTACTCCACCCAAGGCAGCCACTCCATCCACGCACGCGGGCGGTCACCAGTGATGCAGTGCAGATACATTGCAATCATCTTGTTGACGGCCTCCGACTGCCCGTCAGTCTAAGGATGGAAGGCCGTGCTGGTCTTCAGGGTAACACCGGCGAGTGAATAGCTCCCGCCAGATATTGCTGGTGAAGACTGGATCGCGGTCGCTGACGATGGACTCCAGAACCCCTTGTAGGCGTACAATGTCGTTGAAGAACGCCCTGGCGACGAAGGTGGCAGTATAGGAGTGGCCGAGAGGAATGAAATGAGCGTACTAGGACAGGCGATCGACCACCGTTAGGATGACGCTTTTGTCGTGCACCTTGGGCAGCGCCTCAACGAAATTCATCGAGATGTCTGCCCAGATGCGGGAGGGCACCGACAAAGGCTGGAGGAGTCCGGCGGGTTGCAAGGCTTCTGTCTTGTTGCGCTGGCAAGTCGCGCAGGCGCGCACGTAGTCGCGGACGAGGCGCCGATCCTGCTCGCTTGTAGCCCTCGTGGCCGGCGACATGGGCCAGTTGTAAGACATCGAGAAGTCGTGGCGAGGCCTGCGGGATGAAGATCTTGCCGGCGTGGCAGATGAGACAGTCCGTGACCTGCCAGGCGTCAACGCGCTCTCCTTTGGATACGGCGTCGCGCAGGGCGCGAAGCTTGTCAGAAGCCTCGATTTCGCGCTTGATGTCATCGTACAACTGGAACGTGGGCGTAGAGATGGCGCCGAGGTTGAGCTCCTCGCTATCGCGGCGTGATAAAGCGTCGGCGACGACGTTGAGGCGGCCTGGCCGGTGCTCCACCCTGAAATCAAAGCCAAAAAGTTTGCTAATCCAGTGGTGCTGCAGAATTGTTGATAGGCGTTGGTCCAGCATGAACTTCAGGGCGTAGTGGTTTGTTCGCACAATAAAGGCCGGTCCCAAGAGGTACGGTGTCCAATGGCGAACGGCCTGTACGAGGTTGATAAGCTCGCGCTCATACGCCGCGATCTTCATGTGGCGCGGTGCGAACTGCCGACTGAAGAACGCGATGGGGCCTTCCCACTGATGGAGGACAGCGCCAAATCCTGCCCCCGACGAGTCACAATCCACCACAAACTCCTAGGAGAAGTCCTGTAGGTGGAGGACCGGTGTTGTGGTGAGCGTCTCCTTGAGGGCGAGGAACGCGACCTACGCCGCGTCGGACCAGAGGAAGGTGTCTTTCTTGAGGAGCTGCGTCAGGGAAGATGCGATTGAGCCGAAGTCCTTGACGAAACACCGGTAGTACCCGGCGAGGCCGAGGAAGCCCCGGAGACTGCGGGCGGAACGCGACTGTGGCCACGTCGCGACCGACTCCACCTTGGCGCCATCCATGGCGACGCCGTCTCCCGAAATCACATGGCCCAGATAGGCCACGGTTGTAGTGGCGAAAGCGCACTTGGAGCGCTTGACGTGGAGGGAGTTGGCGCGCAGAATGTCGAGGACGGCGCGAAGGTGTTGAAGGTGTTCGGTCCAGGAGCGGCTGTAGATGAGGATGTCGTCGAAGAAGACCAAGACGTAGCGTCGGAGGACTGGTTGGAGCACCAAGTTCATCAACGCCTGAAACGTGGGCTGAGCATTAGAGAGGCCGAATGGCATTACCCGAAATTCGAAGTGCCCGTGATGCGTCCTGAACGCTGTTTTGAGCACATCGTCCGAGTGTACGCGGACTTGGTGGTATCCGAACTTGAGATCGAGATTGGTGAAGATCTTGGCACCATGAAGCTCATCACAGAGCTCTTCAACGACGGGAATCGAAAACTTGTCCTTGACTGTGCGTTCATTGAGGGCATGATAGTCTACGCAGAAGCGCCATGAGCCATCCGGCTTCTTGACAACTAACACCGGTGCCAAAAACGGCGACGTACTGGGGCAAATGATTCCTTGCGCCAACATGTCGGCGCACTGCTTCTCAAGCTCATCCTTCTGCAGCTGCGGATAGCGATACAGCCGGACGACCACCGGCTCCGTGTTAGGCTTGAGGTGTATGCGATGGTCGCACAACTGCGCCGGCGGAAGTCCGGATGGCACCACGAACACATCTTCATAGGATTGGAGGAGTCTATCCAGCAGGTCCCACTCGTCGTGGCGTACGACGTGGAGGCGACCCTGTGGAGGACTGTCGGCGCGAGGGGAGCCAATGCCCTTCCAAAGGACCCGCCTGCCGCTATGCCAGAATGCCATGCACAGGTCATCGAAATCCCATAATATTGGCCCGAGTGTGCGCAAGAATGACACGTCGAGCACCATGTCGTAACAGTCAAGGGGGATGGAGTAGCAGCTGATGAGGAACTCCTCCTGGCCGATCCGGATGCCTACGTCGCACGCCAGGCCGCGACACCCGACTTTGTCGTCGTTTGCCACCCGGACATAGACGTCGTTCCCGCTCTGGAAGTTAAGGCGGGCAGCGCGTCCAGCGGTGCTACTGACGAAGTTTGTCGTGGAGCAGAAATCCAAGAGCGTTGTAGACTCCTCGGTACCCATGGTCACTCGTATCTACATGGTGTCGTCGTCGTGGATGTCGGTGATGGCGTTTAGAGAGATGAACAGCTCCTCATCTTCCCCGGCGGCGAGCAAGGTGTCCATGAGATTGGGAACATCCTCCGGATCAGCAACCTCCAAGTAGAAGAGGCGCGGGCACTTGTGGCCACGCACGTACTGCTCGTCACAATTGTAGCAGAGCCCCTGGCGATGGCGCTCCGTCATTTCCACAGTAGTGAGACGGCGGAACTAGCGGGTCGGGTCGGCTGGTGTCGTGGCTGTAGTCGCGCTGCTGGGCGGTGCCGGTAGGAGAAGGGGTCACGCCACTGGGCGAGGGCCACGGGCCAGCCCCACCTGTGGCGCGGTGGTAGCTCGGCGCTCATAGGCGCGTGCGAGCACCATCACGCGCTGCAGCTCCTGAGGGACGTGAAGCTCCACGTCGATGCGGATGGTGTCCGGGAGTCCGCCCGTAAACAGGCGCACCTTCTGCTCCGGCGTGAGATAACCGGCGTGTGCCAGTCGGCTCTTGAATGCTTCAATGTAGTCGTCGACGGTGGAACAAAAGGGGATGCGCGCAAGCTCCGCCAAGTGATTTGCGCCCATGACCGACCTGAAACGCTGCTAGCACAGCTCCTTGAAGTGCGGCTAGGTTACCACGCCGACGTCGCGCTCCATCAAGTAGTACCACTGTTGGGCTGCGCTAGTGAGGTGGAACGAGGCGAGGCCGACCTTGTCGCCTTCCCCTGTGCGCTGCGAGCGAAAGAACTGCTCGCAGCGATTGAGCCAGACAAGGGGATCTTCCCAGCCGTCGAACGTCAGAAAGGATAGTTTGTAATAGCGCGACACACCGACAGTGTCGACAGGTCCCTCCTGGAACCCGTGTTGGGTTGGCTGGAGCCCCTGGTACAACAGTGGGTCGTGGTAGACCCACGGGTCTGAGTACCCCAGAATTGGGGATGGCGACGGTGGAAACTGAATTTGTGTAATAGGCACCGGCTGGAAAGGCACTTGCGACGAGGAGGTTGTGTGTGGTAAGGCCCATATATATATATATATATATATATATATATATATATATATATATATATATATATAAGGCTCATATATCATCTAAGTTATCTAGACCCATCTCATGGCTATATATATATATACATCCACCTTAATGGTGTGATTATCTTCTCTCTAATCGAGGTTTGTAACATGGTATCAAGAGCTAGGGTTACGGTTAGGGATCTCTAATCCTGATCTGTTTTTTCCCCTGTTTCCACCTCCACCTTGTCTCCTCGAGCCGCCGTCGCGGCCCCTACGGCACGTCCCGACCGCCGCCGTCGCGGCCCCTCTAGCCGACGTCCCGGTGCCTCCGGCACGTCGCGGGCTGTCCCGTCGAGACCTGCTTCTGCCTCGGCCTGCTCCTGCCTCGCCGTCGCTGTCGTCCAGCCACTGTCGGGTCTCGCCATCGTGACTGCTGCGAGCCCCAAGCTGGCCCCCGCTGCTGCTCCTTGCCCTCCGCTATTCTATTTTTCATCTGTTCTGTGTTATCTTTTTTTGTGGCTGCCATGACTCAATCTAGTGCTATTGCCATCCCTATCAAACTCAATGGTCACAATTATCGAGAATGGGCTTTTTCTGTGAAAACTGTGTTGAGGTTATGCCCTTGCATCTCACTTGACTGATGCTCCTCCCATTGATAAGTCAACAGATGGTTCTGGTGCTGCAGAAATCAAGACCTGGCAGAATAATGATGGCAGAGTTATGAGTGCCATTGTCACAAGTATGAAGGAGTCCTTGATTATGAGTCTTGAGCATCACAAGAATGCTAAGGAGATGTGGGATTATTTGCGGCGCCGGTATGTTCAGAATAGTGGTGCTCTGCTATATACTCTCATGACAGGACTTCATGGTCTTCAGCAGAATGATCTCTGCTTAGATGAGTACTACATTGCCTTTGATCGCTTGATGGGACCATTGCTCTCCATGGTTCCTCAGTGCACTAGGGGATGTTCAGGCTGTTGTGATCAGAAGAACAAGTTCATTGAGAAGTTTCTTATGTATCAGTTTTGTCATGGTCTCAGATCAGACTTTGAGTCTATCCGTATGCAACAGCTCAATAACCCTGTCACTCCATCCATTGCTGATGTTTTGTCTGCCCTGATTGATGAAGAGACTCGTCTTCATTCACTTGCGGCTGCTCCAATATCAGTGTCCCACAGTGTACTTGCAGCATCTCAGAGGTCCAGCCCAGCTACAGGTGGCTCTTCTGAGGGTACTTTGTGTGACCATTGCAAGAAGACTGGTCATCGTTCGGAGAACTGCTTTGTTCGGTATCCAGAGAAGTTGGCTGAGTATCGTGCACGCCGTGCCCGTGGGCGTAGTACCTCCAAAGGTTCTGTGTCCATTGCTGCTGCCTCCCCTGTCAGTGTTGCTCAGTCATCTTGGGTTCTTGATTCAGGAGCTTCTTTTCATGTGACATCTGATCAATCTCAGTTGGTTGCTTGCAAGCCGGTCACTGATGGTGCTTCTGTTCAGACAGCTGATGGTACATCTTGCCATATTACTCATCAGGGTTCACTTTGCAATTCTCAATTTTCTGTACCTAATATTTCCTTTGTACCACAGTTGTCCATGAACCTTCTTTCAGTAGGTCAAGTCACAGACCATAATTGTTTTGTTGGATTTGATGACACATCTTGTTTTATTCAGGATCGTCGAAGCGGGATTGTGATTGGGACTGGCCATCGCCGTAGAGGTGCCCCTAGCCTCAATGTTTTGGACACCTTGAGGCTTCCTTCTTCCACTGCTTCTACCGCTCAGGTGTCATCTGTTGCATCGTCACCTATCTCTTCCTTCGCCAAGTGGCATCATCGTCTTGGTCATCAATGTGGGTCTCGGTTATCTACATTAATAAATAAAGGTTGTTTAGGTCCTACATCTATTGAGTCTAGTTTTCATTGTAAGGGTTACAAGCTTGGCAAATAGATACAACTTTCATATCCCTCTAGTACTTCCTATTCTGCTAGACCTTTTGATCTTGTTCATTCCGATGTATGGGGTCCTGCCCCCTTTGTTACAAAGGGTGGTCATAAGTTTTATGTCATTTTTATTGATAACCATTCTCGATATACTTGGATTTATTTTATGAAACATTGTTCCCAATTGCGTTCCATTTACCAGTCTTTTGCTCGCATGGTTCATACTCAGTTCTCTACCTCCATTAAAAATTTTCGCTCTGACTCTGGTGGTGAGTATTTATCTGATACTTTTCGCCAGCTCTCATGTCCTGGTGCCCATGCTTAGAATGGTGTTGCTGAACGCAAACATCGCCATCTCATAGAGACTGCTCGCACCCTTCTGATTGCCTCTTTTGTCCCTTCACATTTTTGGGGCGAAGCTGCTTCCACTGCTGTTTATCTCATTAACCAACAACCTTCATCCAAACTGTCTGGCAAGAGCCCCGGTGAAGTCCTTTTTGGTACTCCTAGGTATGATCATCTCCGGGTGTTTGGGTGTACGTGCTATGTTCTGCTTGCACCTCGTGAGCGAACTAAGTTGACAGCCCAATCCGTTGAGTGTGTTTTTATAGGATATAGTCCTGAGCATAAGGGTTATCGTTGTTATGATCCTTCTTCTCGTCGCATACGTATCTCTCGTGATGTGACTTTTGATGAGAATCGTCCCTTCTTTTATAACCAGTCTACCCAGTCATCCTATTCTCACACAGAGTCCACATCGTTTATGTGTCTCCCTCCACCCAACGACCCTTCCCCACCCACCACAGTTGCACCTCCACATTCTAAACCACCCATCATACATGTTTACACTCGTCGTCCCACTAATCCCATAGAGTATCCATCGAATCCTAACTCGGCCAGTCCTAATGTGCTTTTTTCTGATGATTCTAACATACTTGATGAGTCACATGCTATCTTTGATGAGTCACAGGTTGGTTCGAGATACAATCTACGAGATCGTGCTAGTATTGAGCCTCCTGACAGGTTGGGTTTCCCATGTGTAAGTGCCATCGTTGATGAGCCATCCACTTATCAAGAAGCTTCTAGTAGTCCGGAATGGCAACTTGCTATGTCTGAAGAGCTTGCTGCCCTAGATCGTACTGGCACTTGGGATATTGTTCCATTACCCTCACATGCAGTACCAATTACATGCAAATGGGTGTTCAAAATTAAGACCAAGTCAGATGACACTATTGAGAGATATAAAGCTCGTCTTGTTGCTAGAGGTTTTCAGCAGACTCAGGGTGTGGATTATCATGAGACCTTTGCTCCTGTTGCCCACATGACTACTGTTCATACTCTGATTGCCGTAGCTACTACTTGTTCTTGGACTATATCTCAGATGGACGTCAAGAATGCTTTTCTTCATGGTGATTTGCATGAGGAAGTTTATATGCAACCACCCCCGAGCGTTGATGTACCCTCTAGACATGTTTATCATCTTCGTCGTCCTTTATATGGTCTTAAACAAGCTCCACGTGCTTGGTTTGAGCGCTTTGTCACTGTGATAAGAGCTGCTGGTTTTTCTCCCAGTGATCATGATCCTGCCTTGTTTGTTCATCTCTCGTCACATGGACGCACTTTGCTTCTTTTGTATGTGGATGATATGTTGATAACGGGTGATGATGGGGAACATATTTCTCAGGTGAAAAAGCAACTTAGTGAGCAATTTCTGATGTCTGACCTAGGCCCTCTCAGCTATTTCTTAGGGATTGAGGTTTTACATTATGCCAAGTGCTATTATCTTTCTCAGTCCAAATATATTCGAGATCTTATTTCTCGTTCTGGAATTACTGATAATCGAACGACTGTAACACCTATGGATCTTCATTTACAGCTTCGTCCTACTATTGGCACACCTCTTGAGGATCCCTCTCGATATAGGCACATTGTGGGCAGTCTTGTTTATCTCACTGTTACCAGACCTAACATTGCTCACATTGTCCATATTTTGAGTCAGTTTGTGAGTGCTCCTACTTCGGTTCATTTTGGGCATTTACTTCGTGTGCTGCGATATTTACAAGGGACATCATCTCAGTGTTTGTTTTATGCTCGTGATAGTCCGCTTCAGCTTCATGCTTACTCGGACTCCACTTGGGCGAGTGATCCAATAGATTGTCGCTCTATCACTGGTTACTGCATTCTTCTTGGTTCTTCTCCTCTTACATGGAAGTCCAAGAAGCAGGCAGCGGTGTCTCGCTAGAACTTCGAGCACTTGCTACTACCACATCTGAGATTATATGGCTTCGATGGTTGTTGACAGATTTTGGTATTTCTTGTGTTGATCCTACACCTCTTCTCTATGATAATACTGGAGCCATACAGATTGCTAAGAATCATGTGAAGCATGATCTTACAAAGCACATTGGTGTTGATGCATCATTTACTCGGTCTCATCGTCATCAGAAGACTATTGCTCTTCAGTATGTGCCATCCGAATTACAAGTTGTAGATTTCTTCACTAAAACACAGACTCGAGAGCAACATCGGCTTCATTTGCTCAAACTCAGTGTTTCCGATCCACCTTGAGTTTGAGGGGGGTGTTAAGGCCCATATATAAGGCCCATATATCATCTAAGTTATCTAGACCCATCTCATGGCTATATATATATACATCCACCTTAATGGTGTGATTATCTTCTCTCTAATCGAGGTTAGTAACAGTGTGGACGATGATGGCCGTCGTGGATGGTGCGGACGGTACAGCACCGTGCCCTGGAAGGCCATGGAGGTAGGGTGGCGACGAAGCCGGCCCCGCGCCTGTGTAGGGGCCATAGCCTCCAGCCGCACCCACCCGCGCGCCTGGGAGGCATGCGGCGATCTAGGCGACCTGCCGCTGTAGTTCATAGATGGTGTTGGCGAGGACGTCAATGGCGGCCGCCTGGACGGCCAAAGTCGACGGTGTGGCCGTGACCGGCGCACCGGAGGGCGGTGGTGGCGCAGTGGATGATGGCTGTGGCGGAACGAAAGGTGCGAAAGCGCCCTACGACGAGGCCGTGGGAGGTGGATGGCTGAGGCCAAAAGTCCCGGCGGTGAGGGTGGCGAGTCGCCGTGACGGCGACTCGAGTAACAGAGGCTGGGAAGATTGTTTAATCTCCAGCTTAACTTTATTAATAGTACCGACTGGGCTTATATAGCCTTAATCACAAAAACCAATCTTACCTAACTCAACTAACCCAAAACCAATTCAATCTAATCCAAACTAATTGCTAATTATTCTCAACTAATTAACTAACTCACGGGCGAAAGAGGCAGGCGCCGGCCTGCTTCGGCTCAGGCGCCCCCCTTCTTGCGCCTGGTGTACACCTTGCCCACCATAACAGTTGGTTACTAGCCATAAGAACCTAGAATCAATAATGTATTAAATTACTCAGGGAACTTCCAAAATGTTTACCATAAGCACCTGTAAAAGGATATTTTTCCATGTCTGATAGTATTTTATTGACCAAACATGCACAAGTTGCTATAAGTACAACTGTAAGTGGGCATAAAATTTCAGATGAGGTACAGAGCTATCACAGATTCTTTGGAGATTTCAAAATGCATTTATCAGTCATAAATAATATTTATGTGAATCCACCTAAAATGCCATGATAAAATTCCACTTCTCCATAATCCATGACAGTGACACATTGATTTAGCATCAACAGGGTTGGAACATCTTTGGATGATGGGCAAGAAAAAATAGAGTTCTGACTTCCAGCAATTTCAACCTTGGGGCTTGTTGTTTTATATTGGTCAAGTATGAACTGCTCGGTTGGCCTAAATAAAAGTCAGAAATGTTGTACCTGACTGGCTAACCCAACCAAGGTGCAGATTGGTGATTTATGTAATATGTGCCAAAATCAAGGTACATAGAGCATACATCAGAGTATGTGTGAGTATGTGTGTTCTACAGACAACCATAGTTGTCAGCCTAAGCGACAATTAGGCGTCGGGGCGGGATTCCGCGGACGCCACGGCGATTGCCTCGCCACAGGGGAGTGTGGCGTCCGCCACATCCAATATGGCGTCCGCCTAAGCGTATATGGCGCCGTATGGACGCCATATGGCTTCGCGGCGACGCCATGTGCGGCGGCGGTCTGGTGGGCTCAGTGGCAGTGCACGCACGGCCTGTGAACGGCTGGCCCGAGCCGCGGTGAAAGAAAACCCTAGCTGTGATTCTGTGAAAGAAAAACCTAGCTCAGTGCTCACACCTTTTTCTCTTCTCTGTTGTTGTGCGCCGCCTCCGCCTCGCCCTTTCGCCGTTCCCTCCACCGGAGCTCGCCGCACCCTCTGCTCCCTCCGCTCCCTCCGCCGGAACTCGCTGCACCCTCCACTCCCTCCGCCGGAGCTCGCCGCACCCTCGGGCCTCGGCTCCCTCCGCCAGAGCCCTCCGCTCCCTCCGCCGGAGCCCGCTGGCCCGCTGCTCCCTCCGCCGGAGCCCTCCTGCGCGGCTGCGTGCATCTTGGGTCTGCGGCTCTGCACGAGTGCGTGCTGCGCTCTCCAGGGGTAAGGCTCACTCCTCAGTCCTCATTTTCCAGTAGACCAGTAGTGTGTAGTGTTCTGATGTTCTCTGTTCTGTTCTCTGCAAAAGTACTTAGTGTTCTACTGTTAAGTGTTAGCACTAATGTTTTCTCTGTGAGAAAATGTTTTCTATGTGATTATGCTTGATCTGGTTGCCATGCTTGTTATTTGTTGTGCTATATAGGTAGCTAGAACATTTGTGCAATCATGAGTAACAATAATGTTGATGCGCCACCAGCAAGTGGTAGTGAACCATTAGATCCCAAAAATGATCCAAAAAGAAAGGCAAAATCAAAGGACCCAGGTTGGAAGTATTCTTTTTGGCCTGAAATTGGAAACAGAGATCTATTGCAATGTTCACTTTGTGATAGAAAATTATCTGGAGGAATTAAGAGGCTGAAACAACACCTTGTTGGTGGATATGGAGATGTAGTAAAGTGTGCCAAAACTACAGAACTAATCAGAAAAGAGATACAAGATTATTTGAATGCCAACAAAAAGTATCAACCACTTGTGTTAGATGATGTTGGGGATGATGATGTAGCTGAGGTAGCTAGAGTTATTGGATCAGCTGCTACTGGCTCTTCTGCTGCCTCCACTGCTGCCTCCATTGCTGCCCAAAGTTCTGGACCAGCAAGTATTATTCCAAGTTCTGGAACAACAGCCAAGAGAAAGCAATCCATCATTCCATCCTCAATTTCATGGTTTCCCAACCAAAGGTGAAGCTAAACAAGTCGGTTGTGAACATGCTTAGAAAAAGTCCTGAAGAAATTGTTCAAGAACGGCACACCAAGGGCATTGCGGCTCAAGCTTCTATTGAGTCAAAGATGAGAACTAAAGAAGAAAGATATGTTGTGAACATGCATGTAGCAAAATTCTTTTATGAGTGTGGAATTCCTTTCAATGCTGCTAATAGTAGGAGCTTTGAGGTCATGTGTGAATCCACAGCACAATATGGTTCTGGAGATAAGCCTCCTAGTTATCATGAGTTAAGGGTGCCTTTGTTAGAGGAGAATGTGAAAGAAATTGATAAGATTAAGGAGAAACATATGGAGGCTTGGAGCCAATATGGGTGCACACTCATGTCAGATGGTTGGACAGATAGAAGGGGACGTCACTTGATTAATTTTCTTGTCAATAGTCCGGAGGGGACCTTCTTTTTGGAGTTTGTGGATGCATCTGCTGAAGTGCATGATGCAAGAATGTTGGCAGATTTACTTCATAAGAGAATTGATGACATTGGAAAAGATCATGTAGTTCAAGTTATTACTGATAATGGTGCAAACTACAAGGCAGCTGGTAAGATACTTATGGAGAGGATGCCAACACTCTTTTGGACTCCTTGTGCAGCACATTGCTTGGACCTTATGTTGGAAGATATTGGAAAGCTAAAAGAATTCAAGAAGCCAATTTCACGTGCCAAACGCATCACTACATTTATTTATAGGCATGGAAAACTTCTTAGTGCAATGAGGGAAATGACAGGTGGGAAAGACCTTGTGAGAGCTGGAGCCACTCGTTTTGCCACATCTTTTCTTACTTTGCGTAGCTTGCTTAAGCATAGAGATGCATTAAGACATCTATTTGCCGGTGAAGATTGGATGAGGTCCAAATTGGCTGCAACAGAGGCGGGCAAAAGTGTGTGTGACACTGTCATCTCTAAAGAATTTTGGAATTCAGTTGAGGATTGCCTTAGAGCCTCTCAACCTTTGCTTGTTGTGTTGAGAGTCGTTGATGGAGATGAGAAGCCAGCCATGCCAGAAGTTATGGCACTTATGACTGAAGCAAAGGAGAAAATAAAGATGGCTTTTCCTAGCCAAAACAAGTCAAGATTGCTAAAAAAAATAATGACAATTGTTGATACACATTGGGTAAAGCAAATGGAGCAAAAATTACATGGGGCTGCTCTCTTTTTGAGTCCAGGCAAATTTTTTGCCATCCAAAAGAGTGGAGATGATACATTAATTGGTGAGCTAAGAGGGTGTTTCACCCAAGTGGTAAAAAAAATGGTGCCCAATGTTAATCTTCGAAGCAAGATTGAAAGGCAATCCATTGAATATGAGGAAAAAAGAGGAGATCAATTTTCAAGTGAATCAGCCATCCATAACCAAACAATACTAAGTCCTGGTATGTTCTGAATGTAATACTTAATTTAGCAACTTTGATCTCTAGGAGTCATAAATTTAATTCTTTCTATCTTGTAGTTGATTGGTGGCGTGCATATGGTGGTCTTGCCGTAGAGTTGCAAAGGATAGCAAAGAGAATCATTAGTCTATGTGCCACATCCTCAGGCTGTGAGCGCAACTGGAGCACATTTGAGTTTGTAAGTGAAGATGAAACATTTATTGTTAACTCTTTAGATTTTGTGCCTTTAACTTTAGATTGACATTAACTCTTTGTTATTTATTTATTTCAATTGTCAATTAAAGATTCATACCAAGAAAAGAAATCGATTGGAACACAAAAGATTGAATGATTTGGTTTATGTTCAATACAACCAAAAGATGAAGACTAGATTTCAAATGCGGCGTCAAGAAGGTCGTAATTATGAGCCTTTAGTTATGGAGGATTTTGATTGGGGTAATGAATGGGTGAACCCATCACCTGATGTAGTTCAAGGTTACCGTGGTGTAGAGATCACCGACCTTACATGGGAACATGTTGATGAGGCTATGGGTGCATCACAAAGACTACAAGGTCGCAATCTTCCTAGAAGAGCTCATGATGGTAATGTCATTGGTTATTCACGTCGTCCAAGGGCTCGTCGTGATAGTGAGGATGAGGTTGAGGTCCAAGAAGATGATGATGAGAATGAAGATGATGATTTTATTATGGATGATGAAGATGTTGATGACTATGGTGAAGTTCCACATAGTGATAATCATGAGGGCAATGAAGAAAATTTAGAAAACACTTTGGGTGATTTCAACCTTGATGATGATGATGATGATTGATGATGAGAGATGAGAGTGTTAGATTGTTCACTTGCTATGAACACTTGTTGCTATTAGTATTGTGATGAACAATTGTTGTTGCTATTATTGTTTGTTATTTGTGTACGACTTGCTATGAACACTTATTGCTATTAGTATTGTGAATTGTGATGATTGATGAACATCATATATTGGTAATAATGTTGCTACAAAATCTGTGAAGTGAGTATGGCGTCGCCTCGCCGCACGCCATACTCGCCTAAAAGTTGTGAAGGTGGTCTGGCGCCTCGCCTCGCCGCGCCGCCGTAACAACTATGCAGACAACTATTATTGGCAAAACATAGCAACTTTAGTCAATAAGTCACCTCAATGAATAGTTTCGCCAGGAAAAAACAAAAGGTGCCGCATAAGGCATAAGCAAGCCATAAAATTAAATTTTAGAATATGTTGATCAACATAGATATAAGAAAACAGAAGGCCATTGTCCTACAGTTATTTATGCATGTAAATACCATAATATTTACTAAATGATGCAGTCAAGTAGCTAACAAAATCAATCTGTGATTAGGGCACCAATTTTACATCACTAATTAATCTATCAGAAAATGGCATACCTTGTCTGCTGATCCAGTTACGACGAGCTCATCCCGAGGAACAAATTTCAAACTTGTTATCTATGCACGTGAAGGTTCCAAAGTTAAAATAAACTTTAGAAATAGATGAAAATAAATCAATAGACTGAATAGAGAATGCATCAAAGTAAAAGGTGGGAAACCTTTTTTGAGTGACCAGTAAGTGTGCACAAGATTTGACCTGATGGCCTGTCAAAAAGGACTGCATTTGTATCGATACCCCCAGTTGCAATAATGTCCTGTTAATCCAGAATAAGAATAAAGCACATTGAGTATTTTAATCACCGTTTGGCATCAAACCATGAAAATACTGAAATTAATCGAACAGATGAAAAAATAGATGTGCACCAAGGTTATTTTCCAGGTAAAAACATAATGCATCAAATTGCAGGTATAAATAAAAGTATCAGTAATATATGTCATTAATTCATTATATCCAATCAATGTGAAACATTATACCCAGTTTAACTGAACAGGATAAGAACATAAATTATATGATACTCAAAAGCATGGTACACCAACAGTCTGACCTTTGAAGGATGAATATCCATAGATAAAATCCCTGGTTTGCTTGTCTTGTGAAGTGGATGACTGGAGATCTGAGTGTATCTCTCAATTGCATCAATCGGGGCCAAAGTTGGTGGAACCTGTGAGAAAACAAAGAGAACTATATCTCATTTCAACAATAAAATGCAAGGATGTCTAAACTATAATGGAACTAGATCCACAATAACACATTAAAAAGAAACCAACACTGTGCATAACATCCTGCTAAGATGAGCTAACACCCTGGAGATGTCTTAGTTTTTTATTGAGACACTAATGCATGCTTTAGACCTTGTTTCTAGATTAACTATGGAGCAGCCGAGCAAGATATATACCTGTCGTTTCTTACGCTGCGCAGAAAGCATGGTATTACACTCTGTTAATTCTTCAATCATCACAGGGTTGATACCTGGACGAATCTTCTTCCCATCAGGACCAATTTCATCTTCAATTGCTGAATCAGACAGTGGAACTATGAGAAACCTGAAAGTAAGAATAGAAATTTACATGGACAACTTCAAACTGTGAGAAACTGTGAACCTCTTTTTCCGTTGGAGACGACAGCCGCAGGTGCAGCTTCTGCCATCGATGAAGGAATCTGTCTCTCAGCTTGAGCCAAAAGTGCTCTTGCTTCATCTCTTTCCTTCTTCAGTCTAGCTATAACACGACAGGCAGCATCATGCTGGAAGGAACATAAAACAACTAAACAGATCAGTTGACAGGTAAATAATGAATGCTCTTCAAAGCCAAAGTATAACTGAAAGACAGCATTTTGTAACATGCATAATTTGTTCAAAGAAAAATTCAATTAGTATGATCCAATATAACTATATAAGAGAAATTTTGTGTAGGTATCAGACAGACCTGATATAGTGCATGACTAAGTTCCTGCCTTGCAGTATGAAGCTGCTGCTCCAAAGCAAAACTAGAAAGCATGAGAGCATCCCACTCCTGTAAGAGCCAAGAAATAGTTCTATTGAGAGTTAGAGTGGGTCATGATTCATAATTTGTCAAGAGTATGATGGGTTTGATAAGATGTTGGTTATAAGAGAATAAGACATTGAGTTGTATGATTATTTGCCATTAGAAAAACTAGCAAAACCTGAGCACTGTACTAGATAATTTTTCATAATAGTTAAATGAGAGAATTTAAAGTGAATAGGATGAACATTTAAGGAAACAAAGGCCCAAAACATTACTCTATCACAGAATATATGAATCCACTTTAAATAAAATTAATGAGCTAACATAATTTAACATATTTGGGGATAGTTCCCTCTATTGAGCTGGCTACACTTGGGATCATCTATTTACATTCTTCTCATGTTATAGGCGGGCATTCTACAGAGGAAGGCACTTAGCATTAAGCCATTCCAAACTCCAAAGTATTATATAGAGTGTTTGTCTTTAATGTTAGAAGCATGACATAAGATTTACTTTTTAGGTTCAACTGTCAGTTAAAATAACTAAACAATGTAAGAACTATCAAAGATTCAGAATCTAATCGAGACAGCCATAAATAAGTAAGGGCAGATAACTGTGAAGCGAGTGGAACCACTTACATTTTGGAAAATCCCCAGGAGTCCGGGAATGCTTGCAGCTTGTAAAGGTCTGGGCTTCACAACCTGTGGATAGTAGAGCATAGTTGAGGGTTATGTGAGTTTTTCAGCTAAAAGGCGTAGCATAATCCACACCACATGGTGCCGAAGCCTGCCATTGCCGAAATTTCCTCAGCATTCCAGGGAAACCTCACCTTGTTGGTCTTCACCGGCATGATGTCGTCCATGGTGAGCTCCTCCTTGGTGACCGGGCACTTACCATGGTCCTGCAAAATCGCCAGCACCATCAAAAAGACCATTAGCTCAAACACAACACATAAATGCAACGCGAGATCTAACTAACAGAGCTACCGACCTCGATGTAGCGCTCGACGAGCCGCCGCTCGAAGAGCAACCCCGACTTCTTCGACACCACCGGCTCATCCGGCACCTCGCCGGAGACTTCGCCCAGAAAAAAAAACGAACAAACCGCAGAATTAGCGCACGGAGTGACGGAGAGACGGAGGTACGGATCAGGGGAGCGTGAGCTACGGTTTCGAACAGAAGATAGCACAGAGACAGTGAACACTTACTTGCGCAGATCATGGCGGCGGCGGCGGCGGCGGAGACAGGTTGGGGAGCGCGCGCGCGCGTGCACACTGAGAGACTCCTCCCAGGCGGCGGGCTCTCCGGCAGTGTCGGCGCGCCGGCGACGGCGGGAAGCGAGCAGGTTTAGCCGCCGCTCGCCTAGGGTTCTAATCCGAGCGGAGGGCGAAAATCTCGTCGTGTGCGGGTGCGGCTCCCCTTTCCGCCGTAGCCGACGTCCCCCCCTCGCAGTGTTGATTCAATTCCAGTGGAGGGCTTTCCTCCTTTGGTGTAATTGGGCTTTCTCTTCGTGGCCCATCTTTGATTAGTGGGCCATAGTTTGGGCCCATTAATGTGGTTGGCCAGTGAAACCACAACCCAAGTTACAAGTGGCAGGGTACGGCCTAAGAGTATGTACTTATTATTTTTGGTTTACTATTTATAACAATATTTATAACAATAACAAGCTTTCCTATTTAAATTAACTTTCTATTTTACTATTCACTCCAATATATTTATTAAATATGACTTCTTATTTGAATATAGCTATATTTTATTAATTTATATACATGCAAAGAAAATAAAAACAATTAAATAAACTCAACATTTAATGGAATAGCAAATTTGGTTGGCTTGCTAGATGTAGCAAGTGTGGAGAGAAGAATAACAAACCTCTAAAATAATAAGTTAAGTATTAGTATAATGGAGATGTTTTTAATCATAATTTATTATTTTACGAGATAATAAGTGTGATAGTAAGTATAATGGAGATGCTTTAACAATTATTGTTCCACTTTTAAAAAAATAGAATTTGTACCAAACACACCGTGATAATCCAAAACCGGAAGGATTGGCGGGGCGGTGAGCGTGGGGCCGGCCAGCGCGGGAGGGGAGGAGGCGCGGCGCGGGCCCTGGCGCGGACGCGGTGCAATGCGGCCGTGGCACGGCGTGGCCCGCCGTGGCCCGTTACGGGCGCCAATCGGCCGATGGTTAAGCGACCGAATGTTATTTTTACAATTTTTTGAATTCAACATACAAATTTGATTTTGTTAAAAAATATATTATTTAAAAATCTACGAAAAACTATACCTACTCAAGTGGGTTTGGCTCAGTTTTCAGATTTTTTAAAGGCTAAAAGTTCAATCAAACAAGTATTAGATAAGACTAATTTTTAAACACAATAATTTTTGTCATTATAAATTGAAAGTTATTAATTCCTTAGATTCCACGTCTTCACGGTTTTCGTTGGATGATTTCTTTGTCAATTCACGTAAATTTATTATATAAGTTATTAATTAAGATATCAAATTATCGTGACGTGTTATTAAGCTGGCTCTATTATAAAAGTTTAACTATTTAAATTAAAACCCATAACACTTTTTTTCAAATCTCATCTTTCAAAATATAATATAAGGTGTTGTTCGATTGGTTTAAAATAAACTAAACATTAATGTATTCAATTACAATGCTACGTGATAATAATATATTAGATTACTATATTTATTTGATTGACATGTATAACGTATTTTGCTTATGTTACAATATTTGGTTATAATGTTTGGTATGTATAGGAGGAGCCTATTTAAACTGTAACAATATGGGCTAGTTTTGGAGCCTACAATCTTGACCTATTCTCTAGGAATAAGCTGGGATTGTGGGCTCCCAAACAGGTCCTAAGAGATTTAATGTATTTGATGTGTAATCGTTTTTCTTTAGATCCAATAATAACTTCATCATGTTTCATTATTGTCCAACCCAAATAAACATGGATGGTATTTTTTTCTTCACCCTACGATAGGGGTAGTAGATTTTCTAAAAAAGGTGTTGTGAGTTGTAAGTTATAGAAAAGTTGAAAGTTATTTAGTTGGAGTACATGTGGATTCTTATTTTGATAGTAAATATTTGTAATACCTCTAATAATTGGTTGTACTATGAATATGTACTCAATATAAACACTAACTTTTTTAATGATACATTATTTTTAATGATACGTATATAGATCATTATTGTAATATAAACTAAAATAAAATTATTTATAACTAAAATATATTTATGTTTTCTAGCAATTATATATTAATTTTTATTCTCAGAAAACTATTTAGTTTCAAGTCATCTATATCAACAAAGAGGTATTTTATTAATGACATGATATCTATGAAATCTTGAGTACCCACAACTTCCTATTTACACTATGATAATCTATAGATTCCGGAAAAAACGAGTGCCAAAAAAAACGGATTCCAACTTTCAAACAAAAGAACTGATTGAAAAACGATCTGAACCAAAAACTGCTCCAGCCATTAACCATCTCCGTGGCCGCGGCCCGCGGATACATCACACCGGCACGCGCTCGGCCCAACGCTACGGCCGCCACGGATCCGGCATGCATGATCCACACACACGGCCCCGCGGCTCGCCGATTCCCTCCCACCTCCCACGCGCGTCGCGTCCCGTCCCGTCCCGTCCAGTCCAGCGCCCTGCTGCAATACCCGCATCTGCATTCTGCGCGCGTCCAACGCGCGGAGATCTCTCTGCCCCCGCCGCGCGCGGCCAGAGGAAGAGCCGACAGGAAGACGGACACGACCGTGCGCACGCGCGCGCGCGACGCGCGGCCGCCATTCCCACCCTGATCCGCACGAGCCGCGTCAACCGCGCGCGCGCGCGCCCGGGCCCCGGGCGACACGGTCTCGCGCGAGTCTCTGCTCTCAGCCCTCTTACCGGCGGCGGAATCGCGAGAGCGGCGCAGGGGTGTCGCGCCAAAGCGGTGACACCCGTAGCCAGACGAGGACCGTGCTCGCGCGCGCGCGCGCGCGGCGCCGCTTTGCAGGGACACATGGCTAGCTAGCCGAGCTAACCGTGCTCGCCTGCTCTTCGCATTCTCCCATTTTCTCGCCTACTTGCCCGTATCGATAGAGTACGTACAAAATCAATTAAACGGGAGAAAGTAATAATTTTTTATAAATATTTTTTCATGAAATTGTATTTTTGGATCACTTTCGTGCCGTTTATTGCGATCTGCTCTCCACCATTAAAATTTCTAAAGGGAAAGCATCAACGGTCAATAGGAGTCTAGTTTTGCAAATCTTTGATCTGATGACAATAAACAGTATTTTCTTAAAAATATTATTTATATAAAAAATTCGAGAAAGTAGATCGGGTGTATTTTTTATAGCCACCGGTGTAGATCTCACGCTAAATTTACAGCAAGAACAAATATTTTTACATGTGAATAAAGTGGTATTTACTTAAGAAGGCCACGTGCCCAATTTTATTTAAAAGTGATGCGACGGAGATACACGTGAGAATTAAAAGAGTGTCCGGTTCCATGGAATAAATTTTAGTCCATGTCACATCGGTTGGACATCAAATTAAAGGACTAAAAATAAAATAATTATAAAAACAATTGTAGAATCGGAGGATAATTCGTGAGACGGATTTATTAAACCTAATTAATCCATGATTAACAAATGTTTACTGTAGCACCACATTGTCAAATCATGACATAATTAGGTTTATTAAATTCGTCTCGTAAATAATCCACCTATGAATGAATTTTATAAATAGTCTACATTTAATACTCTAAAATAATATCTAAACATTCGATGCGACACTAAAATTTAGTCCCTCGAAACAAACACCCCTAAATATAATGTTTTTCTCCATCTAACTTTATATAAAAAAGTTAATATATTTATGTGCAGCAATTTTCAGATGCGATCAATTACGACGATTGTCTCACTGTTTCCAAGTGTGGTCGGTTTAGTACCCACATGGTTTCTATTTTTGTACCATTTATATGATAAGAAAGGCCTCTATGGCTCTATATGAAAATAGTATTTATAATGTTGCTAAATGAGGTTGTTGCTTTATATACATAATAAACGGCCTCAAGTATATTAGAGATAGCAGTCTCTCTCTAATTATATATATATATGTGTGTTACTTATTTATAAGAGCGGTAGCATTATTTGATAAAGATAAACATATAAGAACAAATAAAAAATATTTGAAAGTTTTGAACTAACTTATATTTAGAAAATAATTTAAAAGGCTAAAACAACCCATATAAAGAATTAAGGATGTCAATGGGTGTATACTCATCGGGGTTGATCTTTTCAAAACCATATCTATTAAAAAAAATCTTTCCATCGGGGTGACCATATATACATGCAGGTTTAATTTTATCCTAAACACATACTCACACGGGTAAAATATACCTGTCGGGTAACTCATACCCGTCGGTATCATAGATGGATGTTGGGTCATTGTAGTCGCCTGATGCAAGTAACTAATGGTCAATTGGAAGACAAAGATGTGAACCACGTATCACATACTCGTGTGAAGGCGATGGAGTATTGACGATGGTCGACACTAAAAACTAGAGTGTGAAGGTAGTGGAGCATTATCGGAGACTAGCACTAGAGCTTGAGTGGTAATGTCTTGAACTCTAGAGTTTAGACGGAGGTGTAAGGAGTGGAGGCACACACTATTGGCACAGAAATTAATGGCTTAAACTATTGGATTGGGCTGCAAATAAATGGTCTATTGGGTTGTGGGTATCAATCAGATGATGAGTATGAATAGTATGAAATCATATCCATATCCACATACTCATTGTGTTTTATTTTTTCCATTAACAGATCGAATCGCGTGTGAACAATTTAACTCATATATCTACCTTAATAGGGTAAAAACTTATCAGATTTCGGGTATCCATTACCATTGCGGGCGGGAGGCGGCGAGGGCGGGCGGCGGCGGCGCGGGCGGGAGGCGGTGCGGGAGGCGACGGCGCGGGCTGGGCGCGGGAGGCGGCGGCGCGGGCTGAGGCGGCGGGTGTGGGCGCGTACAGGGAGTTAGGTCTCCCTGTACGCGCGCGCGGTGGGGGAAAACCCCCCTAACTTTCGTCGGCTATAATGCTGGCCGACAGAAGTTAGGGGGATCTGATCGGCCGCGGAAAAATGTCGGCTAACTTCCGTCGGCCACTGTGAAAAGCCGACAAAAGTTAACTTAACTTCTGTCAGCTCCTTGAGGCCGACGGAAGTTATTTAACTTTCGTCGGTTTTTCCAAAAACCGACGGAAGATATTTTAGCCGACGAAAATGTTATGTTTTCTTGTAGTGTAGGATTGGAATCAAGTAGAGTCGGTCGGCCAAAGATATGCTCAAATTCTCCCTGTACACGCGCGCGGTTGGGGGAAAAAACCCCTAACTTCCGTCGGGCAACTTCCGTCGGCTTTAATGCTGACCGACGGAAGTTAGGGGGATTTGATCGACCGCGGAAAAATGCCGGCTAACTTCCGTCGGCCACTATGAAAAGCCGACGGAAGTTAACTTAATTTTCGTCGGCTCCTTGAGGCCGACGGAAGTTATTTAACTTCTGTCGGTTTTTCCAAAAACCGACGGAAGATATTTTAGTCGACGAAAATGTATGTTTTCTTGTAGTGTAGGATTGGAATCAAGTAGAGCCGGTCGGCCAAAGATATGCTCAAATTCTCCCTGTACACGCGCGCGGTTGGGGAAAAAACCCCTAACTTCCGTCGGGCAACTTCTGTCGACTTTAATGCTGACCGACGGAAGTTAGGGGGATCTGATCGACCGCGGAAAAATACCGGCTAACTTCCGTCGGCCACTATGAAAAGCCGACGGAAGTTAACTTAATTTTCGTAGGCTCCTTGAGGCCGACGGAAGTTATTTAACTTCTGTCGGTTTTTTCAAAAACCGACGGAAGATATTTTAGCCGACGAAAATGTCTGTTTTCTTGTAGTGTAGGATTGGAATCAAGTAGAGCCGGCCGGCCAAAGATATGCTCAAATTCCACCCCTAACACAAGTTACCATGCAAAATAGGTGCGCTTTGGAGTGGTCACGGGGATTTGGCCTAGTGATGCACGGATAGAACATTCCTCCCGGAGGTGTCTAGCTAGCAAAGGATCGATCGACATGGCGTTGAGAAAAATTCACGACTGATGGATGGATGTATCATGATTCGATGTACGGGGTAAGCTAGGTTAGAAGATAAGGTCACAAGATCACAAGAGGGGCTGCAGGGGAGGCTAGCTTTTAGGGACTGATCGATGGATGGGCATTATATTGCATTGGTTCCGTCTGGTGGGTGTTCCGTGTTCGTCGTACTTTTGAACACTAATTGTGATATGGCCTCAAGCTTTTGGTCACTTTAATTCTTTCAGGATTTTTGTTTGATGCTGAATGTATTGATCGTTAATCTTGGACATACACGTGTGGCGGCCATCATCGCATCTGTATTCTTTGATCTGATGGATAGTTGATCCTCGCGCGGGCAAGTTGGATAGAATAATTTATTTTGCGAGAATTTTTTTAAGATGCTAAATAAATCCATTCAAAATTTGTTGGATATATAGACTTATCCATCACACGCACGCCGCCTCCTGAACTCTCCCTCGTCTGCCTTGCGAGTTGCGACCAAACAAAAATAAGATGATTTTATATATTCAATCAAATAAAAATATATAAATAAAAAAATCAGTGTAATTAACAAATCTCTCTCTATATATACACACACCACCTACCATACTCCTAGCTAGAGTGTATTCTTAGCTAGCATGTAAGTACTCCTAGGGTTTAAGAGCCTATTTATTTCAGGTTTGGATTATAAAAATTCAGTTTATAAAAAAGTTAGGTTTCACCAGTTTACTGGATCGTTAAAATTCACACTTTAGATTATAATAAATTAGCAGAATAAGTTACTCTATTTATTTTTGTTTATGAAAAAAACTAGATGTGCGTCTAATTAACCACGGCTAATCGAGGTAGCTAGATGCGAGCCTAGAGCCTAGGTTGGCAAAAGGCCCGAGACTTTTGCCCACAGATATATCTCACGAAACGATGGTGCCGCGCGCGTGCGTGCATCATATCGGATCGTGTCTCGTCTCGTACATATATATGTTTCATATTATAACTCGTTTGGTTTTTAAAATTATCTAATTTTGACTATATCCAAATAAAAAATTATCATTAACATATGCAATACAAAAAACATATAAGCCTAGGTACGTAGTCTACTAGCTATTACTCCCTCTAGTTCAATCTATTTCATGTTATAAATTATTTTTTCCGAACGCGGGTGGACGGATCACGGCCGTGTATTAAAAAGATAGAAGGGTACAGAAGGACAAAAAGTTTAGAATTTACAAGTTTCACGGCACAAGCCAAGAACAACGAATAGGAAACAACAGCAAAGAAGGGCACAACAAAAGTGGTTATTACATATTTCATGTTATAAATCATTTGACTCGTCTAAATCAAAACTTTTATAATTTTAATCAAAATTATATATATTCACATATATAATATGTAATAAAACATATTGCATATTATATAGTAATTATTGATATTTTTATAAAGTTGATTAAGTTAAACAATTTTGACTTATATAAAATAAAGTAACGGTGCGACGACGATGAAGCATAGGCGCAACGACAGGTGCCAGCGTCACGAGAATTTTCCGTGCGACGGGAATATGATACGAGTACTTTTAAAAATGTCACTTATTTTGATATTAATCTTGTCTGAATACGTTCAACATCATTGGACCGATATCGGCGAGATTTTTCCTTGTGACGGAAATATAATACGAGTATTTTTAAGGAGCGAGGTCGCCCGTCCTGATACTATGTTATGTTCATTTTATTTTCGGTATATACGTACCTCGTTTATTATTATGCCCGGATATCTGGATCGATCACGACGACAACGTTCGCCTGCCTGTCTGATCGGCGCGTCGCTGGTTAATTCTCTGGGGATTCTGCTGCGATGCAGTACTGCACCGCCTAGAGCTAGGTGTCGATCGATTACCCCATTAACACGTACCATTGCGTGCGTACTTGCTCACACGTACGTGTGTGTGTGCGTTCGTTCTTTACGTATCTGCATTACAACATATATATCGATCTGAAAAATCCGAACGGTAATTGAAGATTTGAAGAGATATAACTATATATCACGGCAGTGTGTTTTCCACGAGATGGAATATGTGCGAATGTCTGCGGGTGTCCAAGTAGCTTAGAACACTCCGTGCTTTAACCGAGTTGGGAGATATTTGTTATTTTGATATTTCAAATAAGTGATTTTTATATTTTTGATATCTGGATTTATTTTCAAAAGTGGAGATTTGCTCCGAGCCATTTAATAATTATCACATCAAAGTTATAATCCTTTCATCATAAAATAAAATACAAGAGGTTTATATTTTAGGTTTAGTCATATGTATTTATGAGATATAAAAAAACTATAACATTCAATAGTCGGGTGAGTGATTAATTCTGGACTGAAGGAGGTAAAAAAAATAATATTTTACTATATTTATATTTATAAAAAATTTAAACTCTAAAAACACTATATTTTAAAGGAGGTAGTATGTTTAATGGCGTACCTCCACTGTGTGAAATACCAATGCTTGACATATTTTACGGGCGCTTGAAATGCACTAGAGGTATCTAGCTTGCTTTTAAATCAATCATTAATTTCTTTTAAACAGGTACATACCTCATTAGACAAATATAGTTTGTTCGAAGTATTTTAATTTCATCCATTAAGCGAGTGTCACTTGGCTTTTGCATGTCATCCGCATATATAGTCATGCAAATATTTACTAAGATAGACCAACGGGTGGTATATATCACCCCACAAATATATAAGTTTAAATTGAACCCATATAATTTTTTAAAAAAGAACGAATATTATTGTGAACAATGTGCACTATTCACAATCATATTTATTTTTTCAACTTGTTTATTATTATGCCTGGATATCTGGATCGATCACGACGACGACGTTCGCGTGCCTGTCTGATCGGCGCGTCGCTGGTTAATTGCACATATGTTGCTACATTTTTATTGAAATGTAAGGTTGGTTTGTTTAAGCTTTTGATATTCGTAACTACTTGTAAATCTAAAGTTGAAATGAATGATATAAATTTTAAACCTAGCTAGATTCTAAGAATCAGTAGCTACGTGATCTGAAAATAAACTACTCCCTCCTTTTTTAAATGACGTTATTGACTTTTGTCACAACATTTGATTATTCGTCTCATTCAAAAATCTTTTTAAAATATCATTTAATTTTTTATAATTTGTTTTATTTTTAAAGTTACTTCAAATGTAACTTATATTTTTACATATTTGTATAACATTTTTAAATAAGATGAATAGTTAAATGTTGCGATAAAAGTCTGAGTCAAAGATCTCATTTAAAAAAAAGAGAGTACAATTCAAAAGCAAGTTGTTGTTTTCTTTGCAGAGTAGCCATAGGAGTATATTTCCGAGGGAAGCACCTCCCTGACGTTGGGGGCTCTGACTGCCCTCTGTAGTCACGATCCACATCGTTTGGCGTGGATCCGATAGTGCGGAGACACCCGACGCTATAGAGGTGGCCCCACCCCCGTACGGAGCCTACCGTCGAAACTTTTTTCGATATCCGTTAGATCGAAATCCGATGTTGCGAAATAAGGTGACGCAGAGGATCTCATTTTATTTCTTTCTGAGGTGTCGTATCTCTCGTGTGGAGTGCCTGTAACTCATCGACATGTTATCGTCGCAGTCCCCGTTTCTGTCCTGACAAAATTTGGCCGGTCCGACAATACAGATAGACTGAACCGAACCGTGATGCAGAGTTGCAAGCTGACATCAATTCCAAACTAATATGATCTATCGGTGTACGTGCAGACCAGCACGCAGGCCGGATCGATCGATGGCCTGGATCAGAATGGGATAAGCATTGCTTCCTCATCATGCCATCTTTTCATTAGCAGAAACAGATTCCTAGATCTCCACTACCGCTATTCCCCCTTAGCAGCACGGCACCGTAAAAAAATTAGTATTTACTATCTTAAATGAATCACATGTATCCTTTAGTTTAACATATACACCTTCTAGCTAGCCTAAATATCACTTTATAAACTCTAGGTTATGTATTCTATCTAGTTTTCGCTAACTCTAGTTACTCTACCCCTGATTAGAATATATATATATATATATATATATATATATATATATATATAAAAGGTGGTTGAGTCTCGTGTATGCACTTTTATTCGCGGCACCCAAAAAACAAACTAGTGCTTAAGTGGTGTTCAGTTTTTTTAGTCCAAAATTTAGTACATCATGTCAGATGTTTGGAAGTATAAAACTAATTGTAAATGACCTAGCTAATTCGCAAGACGAATTTAGTAAGTATAATTAATCCATTATTAACACATGTTTACTGCAGCGCCACATTGTCAAATTATAAACTAATTAAGTTAGTTTTATAATTAACCTATGTTTAATACTTCTAATTAGTCCTCAAACATTTGATGTGATGTGACTAAACTTTTTACTAAAGTAACCAAACATGTACTTAATATATTGACTCAACTATATGTGTACCTCTAAATTTAACATCTGCACCTCCTAGCGTAGAAATTAGTTTACAATTTTCAGCCTAAGCTATGTACGTATTCTTCCCTCTAGTTTTCACTAGCTCTGGCCCTTGAGTCTCGTGTGTACGATATTGTTCAGTGAGGAATTTTCTATCCTCAAGGAGATACCATTATCAATAGGTACTAAATTAAATTTAGTCATTAATTTCATAGGGGTATGATTGAAAAAATAGAAAAAACTGAGCAATCGTCACCTGATAGAAGCACACTCGTCTAGGACGCGTCTGCCGCATCGCCACCCAATATTAAAAAAATCAGTGATCGGTAGTTGATTGGTCAACCACTAAGTATGAATTAATCGGCCAATCAATTAATTGGTTGAATATTAAATATTAAAGTTATATTTAATATATTATTTTAGTCAAACTCTAGCCTTGAGTATATAAACTCTCTTTCTCCTCCCCTCTCCTCCAACCCTGAAATCTCCCCCACCATCAGCCTTTTCACTGAGTTCTTCAGTCTCCCCCATCTCTCCAAGATTAAGTTCTCTCTTCCTCGTATGATTGCTCTATCCTCCTCAACCTCGCATGTGTCGCCCGCCCTCTCCTCCCAACACCTTGCACCAGTCGGCCGTTCGCACCGCTAGCCCCACGCGTCAGTTAGCCCTTTGCACCGCCGCCGCCCCATGGCACACATCACAACCACCCAATGCACGGTGCAAAGGAGAGGGCGCAATGACTATGCAAATCTAGCGGTACCTAGCGAGGCACATATCTAGTGGCGACTACATGGATCCGATGATAGGGCAGTGGATCCGATGACGGGGCAAGGAATCTGGCGACGATCTGATGATGAGGCAGCAAATCCGACAACTAGGGAGCAGATCCGATAATCGACCATTAATCGATGATTTGGCCATTAATCGATGATTAATTAGATTAACCATCCGATTAATTGGTCAATCGATTAATGTGTCAATTTTGTTATAAATTAATTGATATGTTATCGAGTACAAGTTAATTGGTCGATTAATCGGTTAATCGGCCAATTTTTTCAATAGTGTTGCCGCCCCCACCGCCGGGCTAGTCGTGCCACCCAGCGCCACCCCACCATCGGGCTGGTCGCGCCACCCACCGCCACGTAGTTTGGTGCAGTTGGCCTAGACCGTGCAACCCACATGCGGCGCAGCGACCGTCGACCCTTGCGCTGCTCTGGCCTCCCTGCCTCATCGACCCCTACGCTGTTCTGCCTCGCTGCCACACCGCTATCTAGGCCGCACGTTCCACCCTAGCCAGACTGTGCGCTTCCCACCTGGTTCTTGCACACTTTTTTACGCAAATTATAAGAATGTCCTTACAACGACATGTATTAGTAGATATTATTTAATCTGAGCCATTGGATGAAAGTTATCAATGGCTCAGATTTGATACCTCTTTACCCTTAAGAACAGTTATCAACGGCTCATATTTGATACCTCTTTACCCTTAAGAACGGTAAAATTCTTCAGGTGAATATTTACAAACCAATCTTCAGGCTGCTAGCTATCCTAGGCTCGTCACCCCTCAAAAAATGAATTAGTGTTTATTAGTATCTCAAATTAACCGTATGTTTAAGACTAGCATCTATATCTCATAAATCAGTTGACAAAGTATAGCTTGTGTACTCATCTATCTAGTTTTTGCTAGCTCTGCTCTGATTAGGAGCAACATATACATACATACATACAGGCAGTTGAGTCATGTTTACGTACTGTTCAGGCGAATATTTGCAGACCAGACCAGTGGCAGGCTGCTAGCTAGAGAGATTCAGACCAGACCGAGGCGTCTAGGGCTTGATCTCTCTCTCTCTATATATATATACACACACACACACAACACACACACACACGCTGCCGGGTTCTCCTGCATTTCTTTATATATATACATATCATATCTTTGGTGATATATACTCTACACACATAAAAATTTCAGCAAGACAGCGGTGGCCGGCGATCATTTCTGGCCGGCGTGATCAGTGTAGAGATGATGATGATGTTCCAAGACCAGGACCTGATCGGCATGCCTTCTGCCATTGTAATTCTTCTACTACTTAACTCCGAGATCTCCTTCAATTTTTTTCTTAGCTTGCTTAATTGTTTGCTTGCGTGTATATATTTACATGTGAATCGTTTGTTCTCCATGTAGAAATGCATGTTTTTTGAGCGTGCATGCATGCATATAAAGTGTTTCAACTTCCTAATCGATCACGTCCTGATCATTATATTGTTAGAACGCGAGATCAGATGGCAATAATTATCACGGTGATCTACACACACATATATACATACACTTTCTGTTAGATATAGGCGATTGCATGCATGCACTTGATCGATCGAGCTGGAATAAGAACATCTGAGCATGTTCTTAGCTAGGTTAGGCGCATCTATCTGCTTGGCTTCGTCGGTGACGAGCTAGGCGTACGTTGCTTCACAGCCTGAACAACTGCATATATAATATATTCATGCACGAACTGTGCTATTCTGGCAAGTGAGCGATGCCTGGATTTTTCTGATCTGCAATTCTACAACAATTCTGCTTGCCGTACGTGCTTTTTTCAGTTCTGATTTGGAAGAACAATTTAATCTTTAACATCATCGAGCTAGAGATAGAACAATTCTGCATTTCTGTTTGCGGACAGATCGATATCTCAGTGTCCATATAATCCCCAATATATTTGTCACATAAGAGCATATGCACATCTGGCATGTACTTTGCTGCCTTTTCCATAATGATCGACGTGCAGCATCCAGTTCTCCTGAAATATCTACAAACGTACGCATCCAAATCTTAATTAGATTGAGAACCACGCGTAGCTCATCAGTCGTCGTCGCAGGAAGCTGTGATTAAATTCTGGGCTGGAAATATTGGAATAAGTTCTTCCTTTGACATCCCATGTTTCGTTAGAAATTTGTGCACTCAGAGCACAAATTCTGAAGAGTACGTTGTCAAGGCGCCTCGTATTCATGGGAATTATTTTACGTTGACAAGAATAAGCTTAATTAGATTTATGAAAGTGAGGCAATATTACAGACAGCAAAATCAATCGATCAAATTACAACTTCTCTCAAAAACCAAAAAAATATTTTCTCTTGATGTTACCGATGGTGGTACATGCGGTAAAGATTTATATATATAGGAGAGCATTACAATCTAAGCACTATAGTTGACTGAAGACAAAAAGTTAATATTTATACATGTTCGGGCGTCATGTGTTTTGTGGATTGATTTGTGCGATAGCTTAGCAATCGATGGTTCAAAGGCTACTCCATATGATGAAAGTAGATGAAACTAGATGATCTTAGAGGGTCCCTCGCCACCTTTATGTAGTGTTGGTTACAAATATAACAATTAACTTGAGTCGGTTTCTTAAAATCACAGTTGAAAAAACCAGCCAATTAACTTGTACTCAACAACATAGCAATTAGTTTATAGCAAAATCAGCACAGTAATCGGTTGACCGATTATTCAGATGGTCAACCAGATTAATCACTGATTAATGGCCGACTCGCTGATTAATCACTGATTAATGACTGATTATTGGATCTTCTCCCTCGTCGCTAGATCTGTTGTCCCTGTCACTAGATCTACTGCCCCTATCACTAAATTCACTACCCCATTGTTGGATCCGCTGCCCTGTCACCAGATTCGTGCAGTCACCACCAGATCTGTGCCTCGCTGCCGCTAGATCCATGTAGCCACCATGCCCTCCCATCTGCATCGTGCATCAAGCGATTGTGTTGTAAGCCACAGGGTGACGACGTGTGGTGCTAACGGTGCGAAGGGTCGATCGGTGCAGGATGATGTGAAGAGAGGGCAAACGACACACGCGAGCTAAAGGAGGATAGAGCAGTCGCACAAGAAAGAGAGAACCTAATCTTAGAGAGAGAGGGAAAGACTAAAGAGCTCAATGAAAGTGCAGGCGACGGGGAGGTTTCAAGGTTGGAGGAGAGGGGGAGAAATGGAGTTTATATACTCAAAGCTATAGTTTGACTAAAATGGTATATTAAATATAACTCTAATATTTAATATTCAACCGATTAATTGATCGATCGATTAATTCAGTTAACCCCGATTAATCCATACTCGGTGGTTGGCCGATTAGCTACCGATCACCAATTTTTCTGACACCACTTGAAATCTAGAGATATTAACTAGACTGTAAGCTTATTCCTTATTTATACAAATATTTGTACATATTTATCTTTGATATTATATCTAGCACGTGACTTGCTATTTATGCGGGATCCTTACTAATTATGTCAGACTCCTTCATGAGTCACGCTAGACAGTTATATAGTCCACCAAAAATTGCGGGATAATATATGAGTGGCAGCTCAAAGAATAGTATGAGGTGGGCCCTGAACTATCCTAGAATTTGGTCTAATATATGTTTATATTTTTATTTAAGTGTTTATTATGTTTATTTTTTATTTAAGTGTTTATTATGTTTATTTTTTATTTAAGTGTTAATTCTAATGAATTTATGATATCATATATATTTGTCATATTTTTTTAAAAAAAATACTTTGTGCTTTAAGTTTATCACGGTATAAAATTTTAGGTATAGAATAGAAACATCTATGAAAAAAATTCTGGAGCGGCTGCGGTAACATACTAACACTCCCAATGATCATGGATCATAATCTATCAAAATATCTTTTTTCTCGCAAAAGCAAATTACGAGATGAAGGTCAAAAAGCAAGCTAGGAGTAAGGGAAAAGAAACTAATCTTGGAGAGACAAAGAACGGATTAATTGTTCGTAGAACCCAAGTTACGGCATAGAACATGCACAAAAATAGCTCTCTCTCTCTCTCTCTCTCTCCCATTTTTTTTGTTTTAGGTGAGGCCATATATGTAATTACTAATTGCCTGCTAATTCATCATGGGACATGTAAATAAAGTTGACCGTCCTAATTAAGCACGGTTCCTTCTTAAATATTCCAGTTCTTGTTAAGGTCTCCGCCATTTTTGGCCTAAAATTAGTCTGGATTATTGCTTGGTCTTCTTGTTCATGGGCTCATAGCCTTATAAATAGAAGCCGCTGCCATTAGCACGGTCGTGAGCTTTTCGTCAGGCGTCTTCTCTCCAATCGCCGCTGCACCTACCTTGCCAATAGCAGATAGAACATTTCTTGGAGCAAATTCAGACATGCTCGGCGACGTCAACAACCGGCCTTTCGAAGTAAATGTCCTTGAAAGCACATTAGTTTCGGTTGTAGAGAAGTGTTTTTGCAAGCTTCAGAAATCATTGCATCCTCACTCGGTCCGGGCGTTCCAGTCATTTTCAGCTTTGTTCTTCTCTGCATGGTCTGATCTTCTCTTTTGCCTTCTTGCCCCATGCATTGCTGTTGGATTAGGATTCCTTGGCAATGGCAATGGGGAATGCCAGTGAGTGTTCTGATCAGATTTTGTGAGAGCAATAATTGTTAGGTGCCTATCATACTAAAGGGGAAGGGGCACCTGATCCTGAAGAAAACTTTCAGCTTTTGGACCTCTTGCGGTACGAAGGGAATCGACGTGTTCGACTTGATAGTTTCTGCTTCCTAATAATCTCCATAAGTTTTATGCGCTCATCGCGCCGCAGAATTTTGAAAAAACGACTTCTTTTTAGGCTAGATTCCCTGATCTAATAGTAACATTCCCAGCATACAGCATACGGACCTATACCTATACTGTTCTTGCCATCTTCAGAGATTGCTGATACAAAGAACAGGATAATTGCAAATACACCAACAGTATGGCATTTGATTCCCTGAAAGGAGGAGTTATAAAAGAATAAAAAAAACTGGGTTGTAATAGGCTATATAATTCTGTAAATGTTGTTGTCACATTTCAGAATTGTGGAGATGAATGTTTGCATTGTACAGGTCTGTACAAGAATACAGTTCCTTTCTGAAAAAGAAATGCTTACCGGTTAATGGTCTGATGGTTTCTCTCTGAATTTTGCAGGAGGGCATCTCGAGCCCGATTGCTGTGCACATCATGCACTTCTGCGACGACGGCGACGATGGCGATCTCTTCGCGGCGGCGTCCGAAATGTTCAAGGACTCCCCGGAGGACGCGTCTGCCTCCTCGTCGTGCTCGGCAACCGCTCCGGCGGTCTGCAGCGGCGGTGACAACATGTCGGCTGCCGCTGTCTTGTCGCCCTTGCCGTCACTGGACTCTACGCTGTCGGCCCTCCTCGAGCAGGACCTCGAGCAAGACGAGCCACCCGGGCCCGACCCCGAGCTCCTTCTCCCGATCGACGATTACCCGTTCGCGACGGCGGTCGACGAGGCCCAGACGAGAACGGAGCAGCAGTTTAGCCAGATGTCGCTCCCGTTGGTGGCTGCGGCAGAGCACTCGGCGGCGCTGCAAACGCCGATGAGCTGCGCCGCGTCCGAGCTCATGCAGCTCACTTCCGGCTACAGCGATGAGTGCTTCGCCGCGGCATTGGCAGGAGGAGGGCACATGGGACTGGACGAGCCGCTCTATCCGCAGCAGCAGCATTCCGTCGCAATGCTCCCCGCCGGCGCCGGGGAGGCGACGGCGCAGGGGTGCTTCTTCAGCAAGGACGCGCAGCACGCGGCGCAGGGAGGCTTCTTCGGCAGCGACGGCGGCAGCTGCACGGGCATGGTGATGTCGATGTTGGGTATGGATGAGATTGGTGAGTTCCAGCGGATGATGGAATGCGGCGGCGCGCTCCTCGGCGCGCGCGCCGACGGCGCCGACATGGCCTTCGGCAACCCCGCCGCAGAGATGCAGGTAGGATCCAAGAACAGAGTGACCGCGCACGCACAGAGCATGACAGTTTCCCTCGTCATGGTCCCAGATGGGCGGCAGCGGTAGCCCGGTGCGGCTCCCGGCGGCGGCAGGGACGGGGACGGAAGGCTCGAGCTTGGACGACAACAGCTTCAAGGCCGCCCGCCTCTCCAACGAGGAGAGGAAGGAGAAGATCCACAGGTACATCAAGAAGAGGAACGAGAGGAACTTCAGCAAGAAGATCAAGGTGAGGCAAGAACTCAAATAAAAAAAATATAAAAGCACCTAACTTTTCAACGATTTCACCTCACCGCGAATCTGATGTGTTCTTGCACCGAAAAAAAAACCCAGTACGCTTGCAGAAAAACCCTCGCAGACAGCCGGCCTCGCGTCCGCGGCAGATTCGCCAAGAACGACGACTACTGCGAGGCATCAAGGTCCATCGGCTCGCAGAATCACGAAGAGTACGAACAGATGGTAAGTTACAAACTTTGATTCTTTGAACCTGGTGTCAAAATCTTCTCTTTGAATTCTGGTAAACTTTGTCCACGGATTTAACAAAGATTTGAGTATTCTTGTCCAGAATTGACGTGCTATTGCGTTGCATTTGCAGGCCGGTGTGAAGGGAGAAGACATGCTTGACTCTGATGCTCTAGCACATATCAATGGGATGAACCCTTACATGTACCATCAAACAGTTGAATCCTGGATATAACTCACACGACACAATACTGAAGCTCTCAACTTGTTTCCCCCCTAATTTTGTGCAGATTTTAACCAGTCCTTTACTTTGGTCCTTGAATAATCTTGTAGATCTTGATGTATCCTCAGCTGAAGTCGTTGTAGGCTCGGTTTATCATGTCAATCTACTTTTCACTTCTTGTCATTTTTGCACATGAATGCAATAGTTAAAAGTTAATTTGCGTAGATACAGTGTCATGTACTTTACATATCAGAAGACATTTTGAATTGTGTGACAAAAGTGTTTTGAGGTTGTCCTGAAAAATTGTTGAAAAACTGGAGCATGTAGAATCAATATACAGCTTTTGTGAATCCGATTGTGTAAAAATGGATAACTGCAAATGTATTACTCTTTATCTCTACTGATTTAAAACGTGGACGAAGTCCGTGTATTCAGTCCACGCTACCCCTCCCTCTCCATGCGGCCCGCGTGCCTCCCCGCCCGCCTAGGAACTGCCCGCCCCACCTGCATGCATGCGCACAAGAAGCCCGCCCATGCAAAAAAAAGAGAAAAAGAAGAAAAAGAAAAAATATGTATTTTTTGTATTTCAGTTTTTTATTTTCTGTATTTTGCGCAGAAGTATGAATTTTGCATAAAAACCTTTATTTTTTTTTGAAAAATCACGCGGAAACTAAGAATTTTGTGTAAAGGCCCTTGGATTTATGAAAAATCACGCAAAACTATAAATTTACGTATAAAAAGTTAGATTCGCCGAAAATTCTAGAAATACCCTTTTCTTGCATATGTTTATTATTTCTTACATCTCGTTCCAACTAAATTACGGAAAAATAACTGTTGAATCTCTATTTATAGTTTATTTTTGGATAGTAATATATCACATTGATTCTTATCATCGTAGAAATAAAATAAACCCCGTCGCAAAGCACAGACACCTTACTGGTATATTACAAGTTGTTTAACTTTTTGAGTCAAAGTTAACTAATTTTGATCAAGTTTAAAAAACATTTACATCTAACATTTAATAAATACTATGTAAGGATATATTTTATAGTTCATTTTTTTTTGAAAAAGAGAAGGCACGAAGGCCTCTCCCATTTCCATTAAAGAAATGAACAGTGTTTCTACGAGAACAGAAACTAGAGTACCACACACGACATTAGAACCGAGACATAGCTCTCCCACACATGCGAGACCACCGCTACCAAAACGAAATCTCCATCTTATTACAACCCAGCATAACAGGCAGATCGAAATCAAATCAGATTTCCAACATACTAGTCCAAAACAAACTCAACGCAGGACGACGATTCCAGCAAAACACCGCATCAATTTCCCAGCCGATCCCTTGCCAGATTCCAGCCAAACCTTTTGTCGAAGAACTCACTTGCTATTTGCTCGAGTTGACACACCCCCTGCTCCAGATTTTTTGCTCTTGCCTCCGACTTCTGTAAAATCGACCAAGAAGATATCCAGTAACATATATGATATATCAAAGATAAAGGATCATCTAGGTGTTTTCCTCGAAAACAAGCTTCAGTTCGGCACTTCCATATGCTCCAAAAAACAGTAGCTAAACCAACACCAATCATCTTCCCAACAATTTTATCCAAATTTTTAAACCAACCGTCCCAGACATGGTCCAAACATGAGAAAGGACCCAAGCCAAAACGAATTTTAATCATTATCCATACGAATCTTGCAACAGCACAATCAAAGAATATATGTTGAATAGTTTCATTCAGACCACAAAAAAGGCAATTTTTGTACCCCCTTCCAGCCTCTTTTGATCAAATTATCCTTAGTCAAAATTTTGTTCTTCAGAGATAACCAAAGGAAAATTTTTACTTTCAAAGGGACTTTCAAGCCCCAGATCACACTCTTACATCTAGGCACATTCTGCATTTTAGGGCATTGTAGAAGGATTTCACAGAGAAAACACCTTTAGCAGAGAGAGCCCAGCTCACTGCATCAGCACTATCTGTAAGCACCACATTTTCACACAATTTTTTCAACCTCTTCCATTCTAAGAATTTAATCACAGTCAGATCTCTTCTGAATTTGAGGACAGACCAATGGCTCTCAAAAACCATGGCAACTGTCACCTTTTTAGAAAGAGCAACCCCAAAAAGATTAGGGAATAGAACAGTAAAAGGTTGGGTACCAATCCAGATGTCTTCCCAGAAAAGAGTAGTATTCCCATCCCCAACCTTTCTCCTACAATACTTCATAAAAAGGTTTTATTTTCATCAACGCCTTCCAAAATTGAGAATCAATAATACTATGTTTAATCTGAGCAAGAGTTTTGTTCTTGAAATATTTACTTCTTAGCAGGTCCTGCCAAATTCCTTGTTCTGTTTCCAATTTCCAGAGCCATTTACCCAGGAGAGCAGTATTCATCACCTCTAGGTCCAGTACCCCAAACCCTCCAACATCTTTGGGCATGCAAATTACATCCCAATTCACCAAATGATATTTTCTTATACCTTGATCCTCCTACCATAACAGTCTAGATCTAAAAAATCCAGACGCTTCTTGATTCCCTTAGGTAGAGAATAAAAAGAAAGAAAATACAAAGGGACACTGCTCAAACAGGAATTAAGCAAGATCAACCACCAATGTCAAGCAATTTGCCCTTCCAACATCCCAGTCTACTCTCCACTCTATTTTCAACACATTTCCAATCTTCAGACAATATTTTATTTTTGGAGATTGATAACCCCAGATATTTAATGGGAAAATCACCCATTTTACAAGTAAGAATTCTACTAAACATTTGTTTCCTCTCATCATCCATCCCCACACAAAAGACTTCACTTTTATGAAAATTAATTTTTAGACCAGACATCTGCTCAAAGAGGCACAAAATGAACTTCAGATTTTTTGCATTCATCAAATCATCCTGTAAGAGGAAGATCGTGTCATCTGCATATTGAAGTATGAAGACTCCATTAGGGAGCACATAACCCCCTAGACCTGTGATAAGCCCACTTTCAACTGCTTTATCCATTAAGAAAGATAATGCATCAGCAGCAAGATCAAAGAGGAGGAGGGAGAGGGGGTCCCCCTGTCTGAGACCCCTATGAGTCTTAAAATAGGCTCCAACTTGATCATTGACCCTCACATTAACTTTCCCACCCATCACAACTCTCATAATCCAATCATTCCATTTACTTGGGAATTTTTTCAGCTCTAACATTTGAAACAAAAAGGACCACTTAATCTTATCATAGGCTTTCTCAAAATCAACTTTAAACAAAATCCCAATCCTCTTCTTCCTATGTAAAGAGTTTAGAATCTCATGAAGCATCACCACTCCATCTAGAATGAATCTTTTTTTTTATAAAAGCAGTTTGGTTTTTTGAGATTAGATAATCAATAACACCCTCAAGGCGATGCATCAGAACCTTGGTAACAATTTTAAAGCTAACATTGAGTAAACAAATAGGTCTAAAATCTTTTACAAGTTCAGCATTCACAATTTTAGGTACTAAAGTAATCAAGCCACAGTTCAATCTATCTATGTCCCCCTTTCCCTGGTAAAAGCTCTCAAAAATATTCATCAAATCACCCTTAATCAGATCCCAGAAATGTTTATAAAACTCAGCAGGGAAGCCATCCGGTCCAGGGGATTTATTATTAGCCATACTAAACACAACATGCTTAACTTCTTCTTCAGTAAAAGGTTTAACAAGTTCCACCTCATCCTCTTTTTTGATTGAAACCATATTACTATCAACAATTTTGATACAGACTCTATCTTCCTCCCCAAACAACATTTTATTAAAATTAGTGACATGGGACAACAAATCTCTTTGGTCAGATATAACAACATCTCCTTTTTTTAAACATGGAATCAAGTTTTTCCTTCTCCTATCATTCACTTTAGCATGAAAATACTTAGTGTTACTATCACCTTCTAGAATATTTTTTCTTTGATTCTCTGAACCCATTTTAAATGCTCCTCCCTTAATAAATCCTTAAGGTAGAGATCAAGAGTATTCCTTTCTCTTCTTAAATTCAAACACATACCCAATCTCTCACACTTTCTATCTATTCATCCAACTTGAATAACACATCATTTTTAGCCTTCTTATAAAAGCTTTCCCAATTTGCATTCAATCCTCTTAGTTTTTTCCTAAGGGAAGTCAGCTTAGCCTGCCATCTATCAATGGCAGAACCCCCAACCCCAGATTGTTCCCACACCTCAGAGATCACTCCACTAAAGTCAGCCCTCAAAAACCAGCTATTTTCCAATCTAAACAAAGACGTTTTAACAACATCATTACCAAAATCAATTAGCAGGGGAGAGTGGTCAGAGAGCACCCTTTCCAGAGGGGTAACCTTGGCCAGGGGGAATAACATCTCCCAATCAGTACTCATCAAAAATCTGTCTAGTTTTTCCAAAGTAGCATCCAAATGGTTATTGCTCCATGTATACTTTCTACCACACAGAGCTAACTCCCTCAAGTTATGATGTTCTATAATAGCATTAAACAAAAAACTCCACTTATTATAAGCCCCACTTTTATTCTTCTCATTCTCTCTTCTAAGAATATTAAAATCACCACCAAAGAGAGATGGTCCAGGACATTTTGAGCACATATGAGAAAACTCAGTGAGAAAATTTTCTTTTTCAGAGTATTGGGCAGCACCATAAACAATCACTAAATTCCAATATATTTTATCTATTTTGTTCATAACTTTCATCTTGACCATAAAGGATCCTAATTCAAAATCAATCACATCCAGAGTGTCCAGGTTAATACCCACCAGAATCCCACCAGATCTACCTTTAGCAGGGGTCCATTTCCACAACAAATCCCCCCACTCAGAGTCTTAAGAAAACTAGAGGAAAAATCAACCCTCATAGTTTCCTGAATTCCCACAAAATCCAGATTTTTCTGTTTGCATACATCTAAAAGATGTTTAACCTTATCAATGCCTCCTATACCTCTAATATTCCAAACTAGTCCTTTCATTTAAATCTTTTTCTAACCTTTTAACATTTTTCTTCTTTGGATGATCCTTAGTTATACTAAGGTTTCCATCTTTGCACACCTTTTTTTTCAACATACATTTCCTTGTCTTGGCCCATCTTAAGACTAATCATGTCACTAATATCATCATCACCTCCCAAGTCACCTTCCCCAAACAAATCTTCTATAACATAGTCCCCATTTGGACCCTCACCAGTACTCTCTATATCAACATTATTTTCCTTACCAGCTAAGAAGAGAGCAATTCTAGCTTGTTCTAAATGTTTAATCAGATCTAGATTATGATCAACTTGCTCAATGGAACAGCCTAAAGAGACACCTAACACACTTGCCATTTGATGCAAAGTAACATTATCATCATTGATAAAAGAATGGATCTCAGTACCTTTGTCCACAAAAGCGTTTTTGGCCTCCTTGAGTGAAGTAGCAAGTTCAAGAACAGATTTATCATCCTTCAATTTAAGCCTGTCACATCTTATTCTATCTTCATCCTCAGGCCCTTTATCCTTTTCCAGCAACATGATACCAACCCTGGTAGCAAAATCCACCGATTCTTGAGAATCAACAAACTCATCACTATCAGTAATATGAATTTTCCCCCCATACTCATCAGAATTATTTCCAAGACCATCACCAACATCCTCAGTTGAATTTTTTCCAGTGATACCATCCTTGTCCTCAGCTTGGGTACATACATCAGATAACTGTTCAGGCAAAATATCCCCCACTAGATCTGGTAGCACATATGACAGTTCCTCCAGCTGCATTTTTTCAGCAATCTCCTCATCTGACAAGCCTTGTTTTGAAGTGTTCACATTTTTTTCCACCACCTCACTAATATTAGCAGAAACAAAAGTATCAGCCTCTTTAGATTTGGATCCAGATCCCACATTCCTCTTTTTAACAGGGATATCCCCCAACAAACCACTATCATTAGTGATATCAGCATCAAGGGGCCTCTTCCCTTTATCTTTATGTTGAATCCATCCAACTTTTAAAACTTCACTCAGAGCAAAAGTGACCTCATACATAAGTAACTTTGGAGTAGTAAGCACCAGAGTTAGTGGCAGGACAAAAGTATTCATCATTCCAATTTTAATCCTCACTATATCTATATTCCTAACAGCCTCCATATCAACATCCAAGACAACCCCCAGATTAGATCCCACTTCACACAAAGACAGATAACCTTTCATGGAATCAGGAAGGCCACTGACCACAACCCAAACCTCATGGAGTCTTCCTGTAGCCATAGCCTCTTGGGTCCAAGCCCTAACTTTAACTCTAACATTAGTACCCTTCAAGGTAAATTCTTCAAAGTTTGATATCTCATCAAGTCTCATTTTGGTAGGGAATCTAATTTGAAAAGTACCATTTCCCATGTCTTTTTCCCTCCAAACTCAATTCCATTTAAATTGATTTGTGAAACCTTCGGCAATTTGCATTTTAGAAATTACTTTACCCTCCTCAACCGAAACTAAAGCCAGCAGGTTGACATGTTCCTTACTCGCAACATCTTTCGCATTTTGGATTAAAATGCATCCCAGACCATCCGCACCACAGCCCACAAATATAGCAACATGTTTAAGCTGTTTCTCCAAGAAACAGTCCATGGATCTATGGGAATGTTTGCCACAGATCACACAATAGAGGGCTACCTTACAATCTTTAGCCAAATGTCCATCCCCTTTGCATCTCATACATAAAACCTGATCCATCCTAATTGGTTTTTCCCTATTAACCATATTGTCATTGCCTACAACACGAGTAGTAGGTTGTACCTTCTGGACCACAGCATGCACATCAGAAGAAGCAGCTTGATCCACCGCTCTCTCCCAGTTTGAATCCCCATCCAGGCCAGCCATTGGAGGACTCGATTTCTTGGCTCCATCAGAAGGTCCATCTGTTCCCTCTTGAGCAGTAACCACCACCTCCTTAGGGTTTGCCGAGCGAAGATTAGCACGGTTCCCTCCTTCACCTCCACCACTCCCCCAGCCCTCCAGGTATTCGACGGCTGGTGAGGAGGACGAGGGCGCCATGCATGATTCCCCCAATCCGCCATATTCGACTCCTCAACAACTTGCACAAAACTTCTCCCAGGAACCAACCGAATGCCCCCTCCCCACCAACACCAAGTCTCGGCCACTTAGCTTCCAAATCTGAGGCAAAAGATGAGCGCAGATGACGAAATTTATGAGACAAATGTAGGTAGGAGCAAGTAGTCGAACCAGGGGAGAGTTGGCCACCGCAAGGAGGAACAAAAGAAGAAGAGAGACACGAAGATACGCTAGGGTTTTGGTAGGGAGAAGCACACCTACCCCGCCCAAGACAACTTGGGTTGGAGCATAGGCCACCAAATGGCCCATTCTTGGCCTCCTCCAGCACAACTACTTTTCCCCCCAATCGCGCACACGACCCAAACGCAGACCTCCCACAAATCTCCAAAGACGGCGATGCAACCTCCCGGGCCGCATAGGCCCCATGCACCCCGCGCCGTGTTGAGGCCATGTCAAAGCTGTTGTAATTGTAGCAGTTCTACGAGATACTCTCTTTAAACAAATAAAAGCCAAAACCTGCATCAGCCCGCGTGTCCATTTAATGAATCTAATTTGATATTATAGTTGTTGGTATATTTATCTATAAAATTAGTTAAAGTAAGACTTATAATATACGGTGGAGGTAGTAGCAAAATTCAGAGGTATAATGTAGCCTCGACAAAGATGAAGTAGCTAATAATTTATTTATCAAGATTCGTGAGACCATAATGCTGCTTATTTAAAAGAAATTTTATTGTATAGCATCAAAATTCTATGTAAAATAAATATCCATATTAATACTAAGAGATACCGCACAGAAACTAAGATGGGCTAGCTCACTTTACAGGTGTTTGGTTTAAGGATATACTGAAACGGGGATATAGAAATATTCTACTAAGATCCGAGACAGAAACATTCTTCTGAAATAAGCGGACAATGCCATCCTACTTCTATCGCGTTACCTCCGGTCTTCTAATCGTCACTCCCTTGCTCCAGTTGGATAATTAAGCAATTTTATGATTAATTTCTAAAACAGATAAATCATTGACATAACATAAACTAGCACGAACATTTCTATCATACTAGAGTATAAGAACACAATAATCATAGATTCACAAAACTAGATCATAAACCGTACGAATGCATAGTAGGGACATAGACATTTCTGTTGGTGTCGAATCGCAGCACGTGGAGTGCTTCCTAAAAATCTTATTTGCCCACAAGGACGAGTGGTTTTAGAGACCTGCTCTCCCATTTTCGATGCACGTTGGTGAACGGAATGGAGTCGACTACGGCAGCAACACATCATAGAGAAGAGACAACTAAAACCCTAGCACAATTTTGTGGTTATTCTCATCATCTTAAGTCAGCCAGATCTACAAATATTTATATAGGAGCAACCAAATCTCGTGTCGCGATCACGATCTCAATCAAATCGGTTTCCATATAACCATAACCCACAGATTACGCCAAGTTCCCAAAGAATCAGAATGATAAGCAGGAAGTCTGTGTCTCCCCAAGGCAAGGAGTCGGATTCTAGGAACACTTGGTCGGGCTCGGCAAGCCGACCTTCGACCCCTGAGTCCTGACTTGGATCAAGTACATACTCGACAGTGTTGACCCCGACTCTTGAGTCTTTGGCTCGGATTAGGCACTCGGGAGTGTCGACTCCTAAGTCTGACTTCCGACTACTCGACATTCCTTTTCTTGTCAAGGACCTTTGATATTTATTTACGAATTTCAGAAATATTCAAATTGGTCTTGTAACACCCTGGATTTTTGCCAAATAATTTTTTTGAGAAAATAAAAATTTAAGAAAGAATTAATTAATGTGTGAAAATAATTAAAAATCTTAAGAGATAATTCAAGTTTTGAGTTGGAATTTTTTGTTAAATTCTCCAAGTCAAAAGAATATTTTAGGAATATTTTATGAATTTTTAGGACTTTTACAACTAGTGTAGTAATTACAAATGAATTTCAGTAATTATTTTAATTGAAAAATGAATTTTAATTCCCGTTGGGCCGCCTCCCTCCATTCTCTCTCCGTGGCCTGGTCCATTCCTTCGCTCTCGCTGACTAGTGGACCCCGCCTATCGGCGCCAGCCTTCACCCACGTGTGTGACCCCGCTCTCTCTATCTCGTGGGCCCCGCCGGTCAGTCTCGTACCCTGCGCTTGCCCACTTACCAGTGGTCCGCACCTATCATCCCCGTCGAATCCCCGCTAGACTCTCGTTGGAATCCCCCAAAATACCGTCGCCGCCGCCAAATCCTAGCACCCAAATTCGTTATCCCTGCGCCTTTGGCCCTTATAAATGGCACCACCTCCGCCCCATGATTCTGTTTTCGCCCTCCACCCAACCGATTGCAATCTAAGTCACCGGCGAGCTCCAAAAACCCATCGTCTCCCTGTTTCCGCTTTGTTCACCTCACCTCACCGCTAGTGACCTTGTCCATCCTCGCCACCCCCACCATCGTGACCGCCATCACCTCCCCATCCTCGGCATGAACTCCGTTTGGCCTCCCCATTGCCGGATTTTTTCAGAGCCATTGACCCGATGAGTTCTTTACGCCACCGCTCGCCATCGACCACCACCAGTCACCGTTAGTCGTCAATTCCGGTATGATCATGATCCCCTATTATTCTGATTCCATTCCCGCCTTTAGCTTGCATTGCCAACCCTCTCCACCGTCGTGCTTGGTCGTAGCCGGAGAAAATAACAACGCGTCTCGCGTGCCGTATTTAATCCTCGCCACCCAATCCAAATAATGTGGCACTGGTTAGCTTACAATGTGGCTCGTTCTGGTGCGTTCATCTTACTGGTTCATTTCGTTTTAATCTAGGTCATCCATTTTGACTTAAGCCATCCCGCCTCATGCCCTGTCGTTAGATCTCGATCCGACGTCTCTCATCGCTCCAGTTCAGAACGCACATGAACGAGTTCACCGCGGACTAAATTTAATTTTTAGTTCAAAAAAATTCCAAAATTGTTTCAAACTTCAAAAAATTCATATCTTTTACATCCTAACTCCAAATTCATCCAATCATATTCCATTTTGATCATCATATTTTCTCCACACCACGAACTAATTTAATTTCATGACTTATACTATTTATTTTTCTTGTTTTAATTGTGCTTTCCACATTATGCGTGCTTTTATAGTTTGAAGCTATCGAGGAGCTCGAGTCTTTTGTCGAAGAATCACCTTCGTCGTTTGTTGAGCAAGGCAAGTCACACCCCTTCCTTGAACATGTTGAACCCATGTTTTAAAATTAATTATCGTTATAACCCATAGGAATTAATCACATTAGTCTAGTTAAAACCTGGAATTATATTTATTTGGATCCCTTGACCTTATTGTGGAAACCTAAGCCAAGCTGTTGATCCATTTTCCCTTGTCGCCTTGAAACACTTCAAATATTAGTTAGTGCCCAAGTATTGGCACACTTGCTTCGCTATGCTAAAGATGAGTCGTAGACTAGATACTTTATTCTCTTTTATATTCCCCAGATACTTTATTCGCACCCCATGATCGCCTACTGACCGGTGGTCCCCACCTGTCATCCCTGTTGTGTCCCCACCGGACTCTCATCGGAATCCCCCAAAATACTGTTGTCGCCACCAAATCCTAGCACCCAAATCTGTTATCCCCGCACCTTTGGCCCCTATAAAATGGCCCCGCCTCTGCCCCGTGATTCCGTTTCCGGCCTCTCCCCAGCCGATTGCAATCTGAGTCACCGGCAAGCTCCAAAAACCCGACGTCTCTCTGTTTCCACTCTGTTCACCTTGCCTCGCCACTTGTAACATCGTCCATCCTCACCACCCCCACCATCGTGATTGCCATCACCTCTCTGTCCTTGGCATCAACTTCGTTCAGTCTCCCCGTCACTGGATTTCACCGGAGCCATTGAATTGAGGAGTTCTTTATGCCACCGCTCGCAGTCAGCCACCACCAGTCACTGCCAGTCGTCAATTTTGGTATGATCGTAATCCCCATGTTATTCTGATTCCATTCTATAACGCCTCGATTTAACGAAATCGAAACTTTATTGAATTTCCATAGAAAAACAATAATAACAAGATGTACATCATGCGACAATGTACATACGGTCAATCATCCGTGGTTCGCAGACCACATTATTACATAAGAATAAAATTTAGAGAGAAACTATGAAAATAAAACTACATGATGAACATCTTCTTCAGGATCGTTTTCTTGACTGGGTCGCTACTCCAGACCATCCTCCTCGTAGTACGCAGTCTCTGAAGTGTTTGTCCAACGGGTATGAGTACAAAAGTACTCAACAAGCCACCGAGAATGCAATAATAATGTAGGGTAATAACAAGGGAATGATAATGGATTGAAGTGCGAAAAAGTACGTTTTTCAGTTGCAGCATTTTGTGTAGTCAAATTTAATTATACAGAATAAGGAACATGAACAATGTAATATCATCTAACTCGAGGAGTACGTTTTCCCTCCTTGCTCAACAGTCCTTACATGCCAAGTCATCATGCAACACTTATAAATATAAACTAACTATGAGTAGTCACGCAACCCGCCCTTGACCGTGGGCTTGTCTTTTCGAAAAGATTTAAACTCTAATCAGAGGTGTACCATTGTACCCACAAGGCACACACTCATCCCACACACCAAAGTGTAACGAGATAACCCATACCACGGGAACTCATGCCAAAACCTTAGCATGAGATGCTCCAATCCGATAACACCCGCTCTAGGTTTCGCCGGCGCGCCCGGCCACTCCGGGCTAACGTCGCACCCCCTTTTGCGCCACGTCGGTACAATCCACCCGCAGGTGCTGCTTGACCCATCTCCAAGCGGTGCCTCGAGTTGGAACACTCCATACCTTAGTTAGGACTTACCCACTAGACTTGTGGTTAGTACAGAAATATATTACAACAGATCCCGTAGACCGGTCCTTATAGTGCCCCGGGTGCTATCGACCAATGCCCTAGCTTGCACCCAGAACCCACCATGCTTACACACTTAACCAAAACTCCATAACCAACAGAATTCTAGGGATGAGAGAATAGCATGGATCATATAATAGAATCCAAGTTTCTACGACACGTTTTTAACCTATAGCGGTTGTGTCAATACATTGGACACTATCTAATAATACCAGTAATAAGGTAACAAGGAGTTTATGCTCAGAAGCATGGCTTGGGTTTAAACTTCAAGGTCGGGGATCTAAATAAATATAATGTAAGGCTTTTAATTTGACTAATGCATGTATAACCTACGAGTTTTAGCGGTACTTTAAGAAAACTAGGTTCAATATGCTCAAAAATTAATTTGGTGACTTGCCTTGCTCGGCGAAAGGTGACGGTGGAACCTCGGGGTAGTACTCCGGTTCTTCGACGGCGTCGTAGTCTTCTCGATACGAATAAAAAACATAACATTCAATTAAACAATTCAAAATCACACAACAAGCATATAGGTTTTGATTGGTTTAAATTACGAAAAATAAAGTTATTAAGCTTCTGAAATTAATATTTAAATTTCTAAAATAATTTCTGAAGGAGTTATAAATTTTTCTAAAAAGAAATATAAGTGTATCTTAATGTATTTTAAATCTCCCATTAATAAATAATAAAAAGTTATGAATAAACCTACTGTTTTTATTGCATAAATATGAATATAATAAAAATATAAATTTTCTAAGATTGAAATGGTCAAATTTGGAGTTAAAATGAGCAAGATATGAATTTTTGAAGTTTAAAACATTTTTTTGAATTTAAATTAAACCAAAAACAGTCGCCGGTCCACAGTGAGCCGAGTTCACCGTGAACATGCGCACTGTGCGCGTGAGCTGGATCACGGATCACCGTTGGATCGCGATCGGACGCGCGAGGGCAAGGTGGACGGTTTAAATGAAAACCGACGACTGAGATTATAAAAGATTGAAACGGTACACGATGGATGGCCCAGATTTAATACGGGTTTTAAATACAAATGACGATCCCAATTAAAACATACTGATTTGCTGAGATCCGACGTGTTAGATTAAATCGAACGTTTGATTTAACCTCCACCGTCCGATCACGATCGCATGGTCGCGGTTGAATCCGACACGGCACAGGTACTTTACCCGTGCTGGTCGTCTTCTTCGGCGACGACGACGGGTTAGCGGCGAAGGCAATGACCGGCGGCCCTATCTGAGTTTAGAAATGGAAATGGGATAGTGAGGGGAACATGATGGTACCACTACAGGGGCCTGAGGTCGTCGGGTTGCGGCTGGCGACGAGCGGGTGCGGCGAGAGCATTCTGGTCCTCGTCGGCGGCGGGGCTCCGGCGGGTTCCGTCGGTGAAGGAGGGGTGGCCGAGATCGGGGAGGAGACGACGGTCATGACGGGGTAGTTGACGCCGAAGATGAGGGGTCCTAGCGATGGCGAGCGGTGGCCGGAGTCCGAGCAGAGGCACGGTGTTAAAAATGAGGTGGTGAGCGTTCTATTCGGTCTGTGTGCAATAGGGCGTGAGGGCCAAACGCGGTGGTGGTGAGGGGTCTTTATAGGGGCGTCGGGAGGTAAAAACGGCATGCGTATACATGGAAAGCCGAAGGGGGGTTTCCAAACTCCGACGAGGTATTTCCTTGTATGCGCGTGATGATCCCAGGGTGATAACGCGTCGGTTTATTGGGGGAAACAGCCAGCAAATCACGGGGAGCATTAATCCGGTGTCGATTTTAAGGAAGGGGGCCATCGGCGAAGGAATCACGGAGCTAGGGTTTCGACCGGGGGATTTAGGGGCGGCGATGCGAGGAAGATGAAGGCTGACGAGAGGGGGCCACTGTCAGCGGGCTGCTGCAGGCGCGGGCGTGGCAACGGTCGAGGCTGACCGGTGGGGTCAGGTGCGGGCGGGAAACTCTGCACCGACAGGTGGGCCTGGTCCGGGTGCGCGTGGAGAGAGAGAGGGGGGTCGCTGACGAGCGGAGTCTGCTTGTCAGTGAGGGGCGCAAGGTGGAGTAGGCTGGGCCAGCCTGTGGAGGGAGAAAGGGGGAAGAGGGGACCGTTACTGTTTAAATGCATTTCTGAATAAAAATAATTGTTGAAATTGCTTTAAAATATTTGGGTTGCTTCCAAGGGTGATAAAAATTTGTAAAAATTCTGAAAAATAGGTCATGGTATTGGGATCATATAGAAATTTTCTTAGGCTCTGGTTTGAATGTTTTCTCTAGGTTTTAGTTTATTTGGGCATTTTCAGCTTTAGAGGAAATCCAAAAATAATCCTTTTCAGAAAAATATAAATAAAATGTATTTGTACCTTTTTGGAAATTTGGGGTGTTACACATTCATGCCTTTAGCTCGCCCTGCCAACCCTCGCCGTTGTCGCAATCACCGCCGCTGTGCTTGGTCATCGCCGAAAAAGATGGCAACGCATCCCACATGACGTATTTAATCCTGGCCGTCCGATCCAGATTGTGTGGCCTTGATTAGCTTGCAATGTGGCTCGTTCTGGTGTGTTCATCGTACCGGTTCGTTCTGTATTAATTTGGGTCGTCCATTTTCACTTAAGCCATGTCACCTCGCATCCCACCGTTCGATCTCGATCTGACGTCTCTCATCGCTCTAGTTCACAATGCATGTGCGCGAGTTTACCATGGACTAAATTCAATTTTCAGTTCAAAAATAATTCCAAAAATGTTTCAAACTTCAAAAATTCATATCTTTCACATCCTAAATCCAAATTCATCCATTCAAATTCCATTTAGATCCTAATATTTTTTCTCTACAACACGAACTTACTGTTTATTTTTCTTCTTTTAATTGTGCTTTCCTCGTTTTGCGTACTCTTAGAGTTTGAAGCTGTCGAGGAGCCCGAGTATTTTGTCGAAGAATTTCCTTCACCATTTGTTGAGCAAGGCAAGTAACACCCCTCCCTTGAACATGTTGAAACAATGCTTTAAAATTAATTGTCGCTATAACCCATAGGAATTAATTGCATTAGTCTAATTAAAACCTACAATTATATTTATTTAGATCCCTTGACCTTAATGTGCAAACCCAAGCCAAGCCATTGTTCCATTTTCCCTTGTCGCCTTGAAACACTTCAAATATTAGTTAGTGCCCAAGTATTGGCGCACTTGCTTAGCTATACTAAAGATGAGTCGTAGACTAGATACTTTATTCTCTTTTATATTTCCCATATAGGTCTCATCTCATGGTTCTAAATGATGGAAGAAATTTGGGAAAATGGTTAAGTTAATGGAAATTGTGGGTTCTGGGTGGAAGCGAGGGCATTGCTTGGTAGCACCCAGGGTACTATAAGGACCGATCTACGAGATCTATTACAAAGCATTTCCGTACAAGCCACAAGTCTAGTGGGTAAGACCTAACCTAACATATAGGTCGGTTTAGCAAGATGCACCAAGCTTGATGAACATTTTGTAAGTTGATGTTCTTAAGGAAATTAAATAAACTCGAAACCGTGAGATTTCAGGGCGTTACAAGATGCTATCAGATCCGACTTGACTGTAGGAAGCCAAACATACCTTCTTTAGGATTTATTTAGATAAAAATCTCTATTTGTGAAAACCCTTATTCTCTTTTCTTTTTATTCCCTTGTCTTATCTTAGTTCATTTTATGAATACTTATCTAAAATTCTTTGTAGAATGTCGACTACTCTGCATAGCTTCTACCAGGATCTTGAAGCTTTGTTGAAGAGCTTCGACTTCTAACAAAGTTTCTTGGTTTCATGTGGGAGCCTGAGTTTCAAGGAGAATTTGCTAAGGATGGAGACAACACATATGAGGTCTTAACCTGTCTCTATTGATCGCTGAATTGAGGCTTATCTATGATGAACGTCTCCAAGTTTTAGTGTTCCGCTATATGCCATATAGGTATAGAGACTCTGCGACCAGTACTTATGTTGGTTGTGAAGGCTCTAGCAACCCAGTGCATGCTCGAGTCATCCGTCTTCTCAAGGCAATGGATGATTTGCATTCTAAGGCAAGGCCCGATGCTGTCGAGAAGGGGAGAGCAAGTGGATCATCTCCAACACCAGAATGAGAAACTTCAACATCAGGTCAAGGAAATAGAGGAAGAAAGAGCTCATATTCCAAGTTGTGGTCCGCACATTCAGAAGACCGCGAGAAAATCTACTTGTCGTCTGCCTAGCCGAAGAAGTCCAATGCCAACGCTACCTCAAGGAGATCTTTATGGTATTCAGTGGGTTGTCATCTCAGTAAAAGAAGAGGATCGAGAAGAGCTTGAGCCCGTTGTTGAAGAAAGGAATGAGAGTGTCCAAAGCAATGGCCATTAGAAGACCATTAGATTAACGCTAGTCTTTTTGCGATTAGTTGTTCTTTTTGTTTGTGTCATATCTCTTGATGGTCTGTATCAAGGATATGTAGAGTCTTAGTTTAAGTTGTTTAGACCTAAATCATTATTAATAAATAAGTTAGTTTCTTTTGAAAATTTATTCTAAATCTTTCCTACTCTTTTTTGGGGTGTTCGTTCTCTCAGTTTAAGATGACTTTCGGTACTCGCCGCATCACTCGCAGTTCCAACGTTCCAACTAAAGCTAACTCTACTGCTAGGAATCCTACTAAGGAAGTACCAAACTAGAGAATAGCAGGTCCCTAAGGAGTAGGGCTGCCACTAGCAACAAATCCTCCTACTCTAGCTGAAGCAATGGCTACTCAGAACAATCTCATCACTACTCTTCTCTCTCAGATGCAACAACAACAAATGTAGATTCAATAGCAGCAAGCACAACTCGAGCAACTCCAACAACAAGCTCAATTGGGCAATAACCATAGAAACCCACTACACCAGCTCTGGCTTCTCAGTTGTCGGAATTTCTCTGAGTTAGACCCCCTTCGTTCTCTAGCACCACTAACCCAATGTAAGCAGGAGATTGGCTCCGCAATATCACTAAGAAGCTTGACCTTCTTCACTGCACTGACCATGAGCGTGTGGCCTTCGCTACACATCAATTGCTAAGACCTATAGCAGAATGGTGGGACAATTTCAAGGAAGCTCAACTGGTGAATCATGTTGTTACTTGGGCTGAGTTCACAACTACATTTAGAGCATCCCATGTGCCCACTAGTATCATATCATTGAAGAAGAAAGAATTCAGAGAGCTACAACAAGGAAACAAGACCGTAACTGAGTATCTGCATGAGTTCAGCCGTCTTGCTCATTATGCCCTAGAAGATGTCTGTTTAGATGCAGAAAAACAAGAGAAGTTCTTGGGAGGACTCAAAGACGAACTGTCAGTCCAACTTATTGTTGCAGATTATGCTAATTTTCAGAAGTTGGTGAACAAGGCTATACTCCAGGAGTCTGAACAGAACAAAATTGAGCATAAGAAGAGAAAGTTGATCTCCTTTTGTTTACAAAACAAGCAAAGAAATAATCAGAGGCCTCGTACAATGCCTGCTCCTCAAGCTCAGAATTTCCAAGCTTATCCGATGTTCAATCCATCAACAACTATTACGCCAAGTACAAGAGTTCCTTGTCTAGCTTCTCAGCCTAATCAGATGTCAGCTTAGAAGACTGAAATATTTAAGATTAAGAAAGGAAAACTAGTGGTTTGTTTCAATTGCCAGAAGGAAGGGCACTATTCGAACAGATGTCCTCATCCCATGCGTACTCAAGGACCATCTCCAAACCAAGTGATTCGTGCCCGTGTGAACCACGACACAGTAGAAGAAGCTCAAGGAGCACCAGAAGTTGTTTTGGGTATGTTTCCTGTTAACTCTATACCCATAGTTGTTTTATTTGATTCAGGAGCAACACATTCTTTTATATCTGCAACATTTGTAGAAAAGCATGGCCTAAAACTTTTGAAATGGAAAAGCCTATGTTAATAGCCACCACTGGAGAGCAAACTCTTGCTAATCTTTATAGCCCAAGAGTGCAAATATAAATCTAAGGAGTTACATTCTAGGTTGATTCTATACTCATAGAATGTAAGGGATTAGATGTCATCCTAGGGATGAAGTGGTTGGTAAAGTATAAAGGAATTATAGATTGTGCCAACAAGATGGTCACTTTGATTAGTGAAGATGGAACATCAGTTAGTTTCAAGGTGGCCACTAGAGGATTGGAAAGTCCTATGGTTAATTAGATCGCCTTGGAAGAAGTACCTATCATTCAAGAGTATCCAAATGTTTTTCTGGAAGATTTGCCAGGCATGCTGCTAAAGAGAGATATTGAGTTCAGAATTGATTTGGCACCTAGAACAGCTCCTATCTATAAGCGTCCTTATAGAATGCTCGCTAATGAGTTAGCATAAGTAAAGTGTCAGTTATAAGATCTTGAGAAAAAAGGTTACATCAGACCCAGTACTTCGCCACAGGAAGCCCCAATCATTTTCGTAGAAAAGAAGGATAAGAGTAAGAGGATGTGTGTGGATTATCAAGCCTTGAATGAAGTCACTATCAAGAACAAGTATCCTTTGACACGAATTGATGATTTATTTCACCAGCTAAAGGTAGCCTCCATGTTCTCCAAGATTGACCTTTGTTCAGGTCATCCCCAACTTCGGATAAGAGAAGAAGATTTCCCGAAGACTACTTTCACATCTAGGTATGGTCTATACGAGTATATATACCGCCATGTCGTTTGATCTCACCAATTCTCCAGCATTTCTCATGAACATGATGAATAAAGTCTTTATGGAATTTTTGGACAAGTTCATCATAGTATTCATTGACGATATCCTAATCTATTCCAAGACAAAATAAGAGCATGAAGCACATATGTGTTTAACACTGGGAAAGTTGAGAGAACATCAACTATATGCAAAGTATGAGAAGTGTGAATTTTGGTCATCTCAAGTGAAATTTTTGGGACGCATTATTTTTGCCAAAGGAATAGCAGTGGATCCCTCCACAGTTGATGTAACACCCCAATTTTTCAAAACAATAAAAATATTATTAAATTCAATTTATGGGAATTATTATTTCAGAAAATACTTTTAATTCCCTTTTATACCCTTTTGAACTACAACATAGAGTAGATGACCAAATCAGGAGGTGAAACTTTTTGTATATGATCCTAAGACCAAAATATAATTTTGAGAATTTTTATAAATTTTTACCAGCCTTGGAAGTAGCCCTAATATTTTAATCTATTTTCTGGAATTATTTTTATTCAGAAAAGTAATAGAACAGTAATGGGCTCCTCCCCCTCCCTTCTCTCTCTCCCGGCCGGCCCAGCCCGTTACCGCGCTCGCCTTAGACTGACAACCCGGTCCCACCTGTCGGCGCCGAATCCCTCCCCTCGCGCGCGAACCCGACAACCCGGCCCCACCCGTCAGTTGCCACCCTCGCTCGCCCGCACTCACTGGCCCGTGGCCCCCGCTTGTCAGGGCCTTCGTCCCCGCGAGATCCGCCCCGGATCCCCCCCTCGCCGGCCGAAACCCTAACTCCGCCTAGGATCCGCACCTCGCCGGCCCCCTCCCTTTAATCCGACGCGTGCATTGAATTCCCCTCACCGCGCCGGCCGTTTCCCCCTATTAATCCCGCCCGATTCACGTCCAGGTGCGTTGAACCACGTCAACCCGAGCTCGCCGGCGTCATGGCACATTTATCCCCGGCCACCGTCGATTACGCCCCCCCTGCCCCCGCCGGTGATCCTATTTAAACCCCCCGGTCACCCGCATTTCACCCCCACGCCTACGCCTTGCGAGACCACACAGAGCGCCCACCACCCGACTTTTAGCGCCACACCGCCTCCTGTTCTCCAGCCGTCGACCGCCGTCGCCGGAGTACTCCTCCGTCCTCGTCGACCGCACCTCTGCAACCGCAAGGACCACCCCCACCTCGGCCACACCTTCGCTGGCCAAGGAGATCGCTGGATCCCCACCGCCGTCGAGTACCCGTGAAGCCCTTCGCGTCTACCCTCGCCGCCGGCCGCCGTCAGCCGTCCTCCTTCGCCAACTAAGGTACCTTCGTGACCGCCTTGGCCTCCTCTTTCCGTTTTCGCATAGAGCTAGGGCCTAGCCCCCTCGTAGGCACCGTCGCCGCCGCACCCGAACCCCACCGTCGCCGGAGACGAAGGGGGGGTATAACCCCCTTAGCGCGTGTCGTGCCAGATTAAATCCTGGCCGCACGATCGCGATCGGACGACGCGCGTGAACCCACGTACGCGATCTAATCCGCACCGTCGGATCTGGTCAAAGCGTTACGTTTTAATCTCGCGCGTCGATTTCCATTTAACCCGACGCGCGATCTCGTGCGTCCACGTGGTACCCCTTCGCACGTTTTAATCCTGGCCGTCCATTATCACTTACGCGTCCCGCCTCGCCCTCGCGCGTCGGATCTGGATCCGACGGTCCAGATCGACCCGGCGCACGCGCACAGTGCGCGGGTTCACCGTGGGCCTGGCTCACCGTGGACCCGAGGGGTTTAAAATTTGAAAATAAATTCCAGAAATGCTTTTAAACTTGTAAAATTCATATCTAATGCATTTGAACTCTAAAAATTACCATTCCAATTTCAGAAAATTCATAAAATTATTCTCTACATATTTATGCAATAAAAACAGTAGGTTTATTTTGACATTCTCATGTTTATTCAAATAATTATTCAAAAGCCTTTAGGATTAAAATATGGATTAAAATATTTAAACTTCAGAAAAATTTATATTAATTTCCTTTCTGTCCATTCACTGAAAACCACCAAATTGACATGAACTTTTCATTTCACACTTGTTTGAGAATTTAATATGACAATAATCACATTTAAACATTTGTTTTCTAAAGGACAACCCTTCATTTTAATCCCTTTAAAATTATTTATAAAATTCAGAACCTTAACCTTTGAGTTTATTTATTTTTAATCAAACCAACTTTAACTTATATGCTTGCAATGTAATGTTATATGGTTTGATTGAATGTGGTACTCTTTTTATTTTACTTTATATTAAAAAGACTACGACGTCGCCGAGGAGCCGGAGTACTTCCCCGAAGTCCCCCCCTCTCCCTTTGCTGAACAAGGCAAGTCACCAAACAATTCTCTTGAACATATTGAACCCATGTTTGAATTGACTATCGCTAAAATACATAGGTTATATATGCATTAGTCGAATGAACCCTTACATTATATTTATTTAGGATCCCCCGACCTTGATGTGCAACCCAAGCCATGCTATCTCGCCTAACCTCCTTGTCACCACATGATCAATGATATTAGCTAGTGTCCAATGTATTGACACGGCCGCCTATAGGATAAAAATGAGTCGTAGTAAAATGGTTCTATTGTATGATCCCCGTCATTTCTTATCCTTGGAAATTCTGTTGGTGATGAGTCATGGTTGTGAGTGTATGCATGGTGGGTTTCGGGTGCAAGCTAGGGCATTGGTCAGTCGCACCCGGGGCACTATAAGGACCGGTCTGAGGGATCCGTTGCAATACACTTACGTACTAACCACAAGTCTAGTGGGTAAGTCCTAACTAAGGTATGGGTTGTTCCAAACCGAGGCCACCACTTGGAGATGGGTCAAGTTGCACCTGTGGGTGACTTGTACCAATGTGGCGCAAAAGGGGGTGCGACGTTAGCCGGGATGCGGCCCGGCGCGCCGGCGAAACCTAGAGCGGGTGGTTATCGCTTGGAACATCTCATATTGAGGTTTTGGCACGAGTTCCCGTGAAATGGGTCATCTCGTTGAGATGAGTGCGTGCCTTGTGGGTACAGTAGTACATCTCTGATCAGAGTCTTAAATCTTTTCGAAAAGCCGAGCCCACGGTCAAGGGCGGGTTGCGTGACATCCCCCAGTTAGTTTACTTTGAATATGAATGTGCATGATGGATTGACATGTAAGGACCGTTGTGCGAGGAGGTAAAACGTACTCCTCGAGTTAGTTGATGTTGATGATGTTCATGTTTACTTTCCGCATGATTAAAATATGATTACACTAAATGCCATAACTGCAATTGCTTTATTCCGCATTGTTAGCCTTTATCCTTCCTTGTTTATTATCCTGCATTATTATTTGCATTCGCGGTGGCTGTTGAGTACTTTTTGTACTCATACCCGTTGGACCCCACAGAGGATGCTTATCTTGAAGACGGTCTGGAGTAGCGACCCAGTCGAGAAGAAAGATCCTGAAGAAGAAGTTCGTCATGCCGCTGTTTACCTTTATTATTATCGTTTTTATTAAAACAATGTTGTAATAAATATGGTCTGCGTACCATGGATATTGTCGTATGTACGTTGTCGCATGATGAACCTCTTGTATTATTGTTTTTCTATGGAAATTCAATAATGTCTCGATTTTGTTAAATCGGGGCGCTACAAGATGGTATCAGAGCCGACTCGACTGTAGGAAGCCAAACAGACCCGCCTAGCCATTAGCCATAGGAAATTACTTCTCGAAAATCTACTTCATAAACTTTATTCCTCTCCTCACTTTTATTCAACTTGCTGTTTTGTAGATGCCAGTCTACCAAGTCCACAGTTACTGCCGCCACTACGAGGGCTTCGTCCGGGAGCTCCGCATGATGCTCACCTTCCTCGGGTTCCTCTTCGAACCTGAATTCCAAGGAGTGTACCCCGACGAGTTCGCCGGGCCTTGCGACGTCTCCCTCACCGTCCATGGCTCCGGAGAGCATCTGCCGCCCTACACCACCGCACTTGGAGGCCCGACTTTCGACGTCGCGTGCCAACGAGTCGCCCTCCAGGCCCTCATGGAGCTGAGGATGATCTACGACGATCGTCTCCAGAACTCATCCTTCCGGCTTGTGCCGAAGCGTACTCCCGGAGCCCACCGTAGCATCTACCTCGGAGTTCACTCCGTGAGTGATCCGGTCATGGCCCGGCAGTCGCGTCTTCTGTAGGCCATGGATGATCTCCATACCGAGGCGGTGCTCGACGCCGACGAGCACCATGAGGCGGTTGCGTTTCTTCGTGAGGAAACGAAGAACCTGATCCAGCAGAACGGCGAGTTGCAGCGCAAGATCATGCAGCTGCAGAAGGACATCGCTGAGATGGTTCCTCTTCTTCCAAGGAAGAAGAAGCCCATCCGTGAGCCCCTCCCTCGCCCCAAGAGGATCTCGCCACGACCCTCCCCCGCCAGGCCTTCTACCAGCGCCCCTCCTCCACGCCCCGGCCTCGTCTCCGACTCCATCATCGAGAATTTTCTCGAGCCCACCATCCCGCTGGAGCCGCGCACTCGTGGTTCCGAGAGCACGGAGACCGCCTCCGGTGGCGAGTAGGCGTTAGGAGACGCGAAATTAAATAAAAAGCATTATTTTGTATGTGGTGCTACCCATGACGAGTGTGTTGTGGGTAGAATAAGAACTTGATTGTAATGAACATTTTTTTACCACTTAATTTATATGCTTGAAATATTCTTGTTAATTGTGTTGTCAACTTTTTGCCTTATAACCTTATGAATTCAGAAGATGGCCGACCACCAGAACACCGGCTCCAACAACGGAGCAGGAGGGAGCCGAGATGCGCCTGAGGGCGTTGTGCCCAACTGGGGTGCGACAGGCCCGCGCCAATCCGGGTCGCCTTCCGCCAACCACCCCACCTTGGCGGAAATGATGGCGAATCAGAATCATCTGATCACCGCCCTCCTCACCCAAATGCAGCACCAACAGGCTCAGTTGGACCGTCTGCAGAACGGGGAGCTCGCCCCTCGCGCACCAGCACTCGCGGCCGCTCCGCAACTCTCCGAGTTCTTGCGCGTGCGCCCGCCCATCTTCTCGAGCACAACCAACCCGATGGAGGCCAGAGATTGGCTTCGCACCATCGAGAAGAAGCTCGACCTCCTCCCCTGCACAGACCGTGAGCGAGTGGCCTTCGCCACTCATCAGCTCCAGGGTCCCGCCGCTGAGTGGTGGGACAACTATCGTGCGTCCCAGCCAGAGGGCCACGTGGTGACTTGGGCGGAGTTCACCATCGCCTTTCGTGCCGCCCACGTCCCCGCCGGTGTCATCGCGGTCAAACAGCAGGAGTTCCGCGACCTGCAGCAGGGCAACAGGGCTGTCATGGAGTACCTCCATGAGTTCAACCGCCTCGCACGCTACGCACCGGAGGAAGTGCGCACCGACGCCCTCCGCCAAGCCAAGTTCCTCAGGGGACTTAAGGATGAGCTGTCCATCCAGCTCGTCGCCGCCGACTTCGCCGACTTCCAGCGGCTGGTCAATAAAGCGCTCATCCAAGAGACTGAGCAGAACAAGCTGGACCTCAAGAAGAGGAAGATGATCGCCTTCAAGCACCAGCAGGCGAACACTCAGAGGCCCCGCTTCGTCCCTCCGCCACCAGCGCCCGCCTACCATCCTCGGCCCGCCTACAGGCCACCTCATGCAGCCGGTGGATCCAACGCCGGGCATCCTCGCCCCGCTCCACCAGCTCCGGCCGCTCAGCCGGCACCAGCCGCCAAGGCCCCGATCTTGAGGGATCGCCAAGGAAGGCCGGTCGTCTGCTTCAACTGCCGCAAGGAAGGGCACTACTCGCACCAGTGTCCTCACCCCAAGCAGAACCAAGGCGCAGCACCCCACCAGGCCGTTCGCGCCCGCGTCAACCACATCAGCGCGGAGGAAGCTCAGGAGGCTCCTGAAGTCGTACTCGGTACGTTTACTATGAATTCCGTACCGGCCGTCATATTATTTGACTCTGGAGCAACCCACTCCTTTGTCTCGGAAGATTTTGCAAAAACAAACCATCTGGACGTGCTCCCTCTACCAATTCCCATGGTGATTGCCACCCCCGGCAATAGGACCTCAGCTCGCTTCTACAGCCCTAAGGTTCAACTTGACATCCAAGGAGTGCTGTTTCGGGCCGAGCCTGTCCTCATCCAATGCACCGGACTCGACCTTATATTAGGTATGGATTGGTTGATGAAGCACAAGGGAGTGATCGACTGTGCCAACAAGTCCGTCACGGTGACCAGTCCTGAAGGCGTAACCGTCACCTTCCGGATGACCAGTCGCAAACCACTCGGAGCATCCCTTCGCTCGATAGCTCTTGAAGAGGTGCCAATAGTCAAGGAGTTTGCAGATGTTTTCCCCGAAGATCTGCCCGGAATGCCTCCCAAGCGGGACATCGAATTCAGAATCGAGCTTGTCCCGGGGACCACTCCAATCTCCAAGCGCCCATACCGCATGGCCGCCAATGAACTAGCCGAAGTCAAGAGCAACATCGAAGACCTAGAGCAGAAAGGTTACATCCGACCGAGTACCTCACCTTGGGGTGCACCGGTCATATTTGCCTTGAAGAAGGACAAGACCAAGAGGATGTGCGTGGACTATAGAGCCTTGAACGACGTAACCATCAAGAACAAGTACCCATTGCCTCGGATCGACGACCTGTTCGATCAGCTGAAAGGATCCTCGGTGTTTTCAAAGATTGACCTCAGGTCAGGTTATCACCAGTTGAGGATCAGGGAGGAAGATATACCCAAGACTGCCTTCACCTCCCGCTATGGACTCTACGAGTACACTGTGATGTCGTTCGGACTCACGAATGCCCCGGCCTTCTTCATGAACATGATGAATAATGTATTCATGGAGTTCTTGGACAAGTTTATCGTGGTATTCATCGACGATATCCTCGTTTACTCCAAGACCAAGGAAGGACACGAGACTCACCTCCGTCTGACCCTCGGAAAGCTAAGGGAGCAGCAACTGTACGCCAAATACAGCAAGTGCGAATTTTGGTCGTCTGAGGTGAAGTTCCTCGGTCATGTAATATCTGCCGGAGGAATAGCAGTGGACCCAACCACCGTAGAAGCGGTTACCAACTGGCTGCAGCCCACGACCGTGACCGAGATCCGGAGTTTCCTCGGATTGGCCGGATACTATCGCCGGTTCATCGAGAATTTTTCCAAGATCGCCAAGCCTATGACCGGACTTCTGCAGAAAGAGGTGAAGTTTGACTGGACCCCCGGCTGCGAAGAAAGCTTCCAGACCCTCAAGAAGAAGCTTGTGTCAGCCCCCATTCTGACTCTGCCAGACATCCGGAAAGACTTCCACGTCTACTGTGATGCCTCTCGTCAAGGATTGGGATGCGTCTTAATGCAAGAAGGGAAAGTGATATCCTACGCCTCCCGGCAATTGAGACCGCATGAGCTGAACTACCCAACCCACGACCTGGAACTAGCAGTCGTGGTTCATGCCTTGAAGATATGGAGACATTACCTTGTGGGAAATCGGTGTGAGGTCTTCACCGACCATAAGAGCCTCAAGTATATATTCACTCAACCAGATCTGAACCTCAGGCAAAGGAGATGGTTTGAACTGATCAAGGATTACGACTTGGGCATCCATTATCATCCGGGCAAGGCAAACGTGGTGGCAGACGCTCTTAGTCGAAAAGGGTACTGCAATGCCATCATGATTCAAGACCAGGCTCCTCTACTTTATAAAGAGATGGAAAGGCTAAACCTAGGGATCACCACTCGAGAGTACCTCGCTGCCTTGGAGTCTCGGCCTATCTTAATAGACCAGATCCGAGAGAAGCAGAAGGAAGACCCCGATATCCTGGAGATCCAGCAAAACATGAGGAAGGGTAAGGCCCCCGGATTCTCCGAGGATGAACATGGTACCATTTGGTTCGGAAACCGAGTATGCGTACCCAACCTACCTGAGTTGAAAACTCTCATCCTTCAGGAAGCCCACGATACTCTATACTCCATCCATCCTGGGAGTACAAAGATGTACCAAGACCTGAAGGAGAAATATTGGTGGGTCAGCATGAAGAGAGAAATAGCCGAGTATGTGGCCAAGTGCGACACATGCCGGCGAGTCAAGGCAGAGCATCAGAGACCTGCCGGACTTCTTCAACCCCTCAAAGTCCCTGAATGGAAGTGGGAAGAGATAGGAATGGACTTCATCACGGGACTGCCCAGGACCCAAGCTGGTCATGATTCTATTTGGGTGATCGTTGATCGACTCACCAAGGTAGCTCACTTCGTCCCGGTCAAGACAACTTACACCGTCGCCAAGTTGGCCGAGTTGTACATGACCCGGATCGTGTGCCTCCACGGAGTTCCCAAGAAGATTGTATCTGACCGCGGGAGTCAGTTTACCTCCAAGTTTTGGAAGAACCTTCAAGAGGAACTCGGCACCCGGCTGAACTTTAGCACCGCCTATCATCCACAGACCGACGGTCAAACCGAAAGGGTCAACCAGATATTGGAGGATATGCTTAGAGCTTGTGCTCTAGACTTTGGCGGAATGTGGGACAAGAACTTACCTTACGCAGAGTTCTCCTACAACAACAGCTATCAAGCCAGCCTGCAAATGTCCCCGTTCGAAGCACTCTATGGGCGTAAGTGCAGAACACCGTTGCTCTGGGATCAAACTGGAGAATCACAACTGTTTGGGACTGACTTATTGAGAGAAGCTGAAGAGAAAGTTAAGATCATAAGAGACCGACTGAAGGCAGCCCAATCCAGGCAGAAGAGCTACGCCGATAACCGTCGAAGAGATCTAGCCTTTGAGGAGGGCGATTATGTCTACCTCCGAGTCACTCCCCTCCGTGGCACTCAAAGGTTCAACATGAAAGGCAAACTAGCACCCCGCTACGTCGGACCTTTCCAGATCCTCCGTCGACAAGGGGAAGTGGCATATCAACTTGAACTGCCTCCATCCTTGGCAGGCGTTCATGATGTGTTCCATGTCTCGCAGCTGAAGAAGTGTCTCCGTGTGCCCACCGAGCAAGCCGACCTTCAGCAACTTAATGTCCAAGAAGACTTGACCTACATAGAGAGACCCGTCAAGATCTTAGAAACCAAAGAGAGAGTAACCAGAAGTCGCGTCGTCCGCTTCTGCAAAGTCCAATGGAACAACCATCCCGCCGAAGAAGCCACTTGGGAAAAAGAAGACGAGCTGAAAGCCCAATACCCCGAGCTATTCGAGTAGCGTTCCAATCTCGAGGACGAGATTCTTGTAAGGGGGATAGGTTTGTAACACCCCAATTTTTCAAAACAATAAAAATATTATTAAATTCAATTTATGGGAATTATTATTTCAGAAAATACTTTTAATTCCCTTTTATACCCTTTTGAACTACAACATAGAGTAGATGACCAAATCAGGAGGTGAAACTTTTTGTATATGATCCTAAGACCAAAATATAATTTTGAGAATTTTTATAAATTTTTACCAGCCTTGGAAGTAGCCCTAATATTTTAATCTATTTTCTGGAATTATTTTTATTCAGAAAAGTAATAGAACAGTAATGGGCTCCTCCCCCTCCCTTCTCTCTCTCCCGGCCGGCCCAGCCCGTTACCGCGCTCGCCTTAGACTGACAACCCGGTCCCACCTGTCGGCGCCGAATCCCTCCCCTCGCGCGCGAACCCGACAACCCGGCCCCACCCGTCAGTTGCCACCCTCGCTCGCCCGCGCTCACTGGCCCGTGGCCCCCGCTTGTCAGGGCCTTCGTCCCCGCGAGATCCGCCCCGGATCCCCCCCCCTCGCCGGCCGAAACCCTAACTCCGCCTAGGATCCGCCCTCGCCGGCCCCCTCCCTTTAATCCGACGCGTGCATTGAATTCCCCTCACCGCGCCGGCCGTTTCCCCCTATTAATCCCACCCGATTCACGTCCAGGTGCGTTGAACCACGTCAACCCGAGCTCGCCGGCGTCATGGCACATTTATCCCTGGCCACCGTCGATTACGCCCCCCTGCCCCCGCCGGTGATCCTATTTAAACCCCCCGGTCACCCGCATTTCACCCCCACGCCTTGTAGGACCGAAAGTAGCGACCAGAGGGGGGGGGGTGAATGGGCGCCTTAAAAATTCTTTCGAATCAATGGCCTGTTCCCAATACCCAACGCACCTCAAAAATACTACGCAGCAGAAAATGAACCGAAGGCCTAAGTCTAAAGGTTTCTAACCTAGAAGCATCTGATGATAAACAGTGTGAAACTAAAGTTGTGCAACTAGGCAGATAAACAAGTTGTAACAGGCCTATACTTCTCAATGAAAAGATCTAAGTATGTATGAAGTGAAAAGAGAAGTTACTGTCCAAAGTTGTCTCCTGTTCGAAACTTGGCGAAGCCTCCTTCGCCCGTCGAAGTCTGCTTCGGAGGATGGTGACGGAGTCTGTCCGAAATGCCGAAGGTGACACTGTCTAGCCTAGTTCGAAGTGGTAAGAAGCGAAGTGTACTTCGGAGCGAAGTAAAACAGTGACGAAGCTTGGTTCGAAGTATGCACTTCGAAGACAGGACTTCGAACACAGCTTCGAACCAAAAGCTTCGGAGCAAGGTGACAAAGTCGGAGCCTGCTTCGAAGTGAGGGCTTCGAAGACAAAACTTCGAACACACCTTGAACCGAGAGCTTCGAAGCACAATCTTCGAACAGAAAACTTCGAATACACAAAACAGACGGACTACCTTCGAACAAAGTAGCGAAGTCTGTCACGCGACAGAAAAGAAAGTCCGAAGCCTACACTCTATCTTCGAACAGGGAAAGCTTCGGAAGGAAAATCGAAGGCTGACACTCCACAAAGAAATCCAAGCGAAGTCTATCAGAAAAGACAAACTTCGAACCCAACTTCGAAGCCTAACAAAGTGTGCACTTCGAACAGATAGATTCGGAGTATGCTAGTTCGAAGTATGCGATGCTGTCCATACAGGAGAAACTTCGAATCTAGCAACTCAGAAACAAAGACCGAAGTTCGAAGTCTAAACGAAGCCTTTAACGAGGTTCGAACGGAGACTGCCTCACGGAGTTGAGGGGCTTCGCACGGAACCGAGCTTCGCCAGACACACCAGAAAAAAGGCAAAAAGGACTGTCAGCTTCGATCAAAAGGCTGGGCAATAGAAGGTGAAAAGCTGCTACAGTACACTGTAGCTACAGCAAAGCAGTACTACTTGCAACCGCAAGAACTAGTACTCCCACCGTGAAGAACACTCCCAGCCGAAGAAGCTTCTCTTCAAGAATAAATTCAGCAGCCCGTAGGTAAGGCAATAACTCCCCAAACCGAACAAAATGCAAGCAATAAATTCACCAGGGACCAAAGCATTAAAGCATCCAAGAGATTTGAGTGAAAATAATGCAAGAACAGGGAGAAGAAGCCCCTGGCGGCGCACACAGGAGAGAGAAAACGGGAGACAAAGTGACCCAATAGGTGGATTTGATTTCAGCTCAAAAGGGTAGTCCAAACCCTAGGGATTGGGGTGCTATTTATAGGCAGCCCAACACTAGGAATATTCTACCAGCCCCTTAGGGTTTTACAGACTCAAAAATACAGAAAAAGACTCTACTGCCCTTAGGTATTTTTACAGACACAACTGACTGACTGTGGGCCTAGAGTAACAGATGACATATCCTGAAGCTATTCTTCTGGACAGTCGGATACAGAATCAACGGTTGTCAGTTTTACGCCGAAACTGACAAAGCCTCCACCAGCTTTGCACCAGGTACCCGGATTGGGCCGGCCCGACTCCGCAGCTCTCTCAGCCCGGCAATCGCTCACCGCCCGTGTACCTGAGTCAGTCCTGGTCAACAGCTTAGTGGGTCTTCTACTGCTTCTGGCCCATGCACCCGGATTGGACCAGCCCGACTTCGCAGCCTCCTCTGCCCGACAGTCGCTCGCTGCCCGTGTACCTGAGTCACACGCGGCCCATGAAACAGCAGATCTTCTTCTTCTCTTCAGTCCTTGTTGACTATCGTTGACAATGACTCATCACTTCTAGAGCCATGAGGCCCACACTATTCAGCATGGCTCCTCAATCTCCCCCTTGATGAGAGCATTGTCAACACTCCTCAATTCTCAGCTCTTCAGCACCTGTGAAACAAATGTGGAAACACGAAAACAAAACACAAGAGAACAAAGAAGAAGAAAAATAAGGTAAAAGTTTAACCTTAATGACCAAAAGCCAAACAAAAGCAAGAAACGGTCATTATGGTTAACCAAAACACAAAAGCTCAAAATGAGTGCGATTGCAGAACAACAAGGATATCAACAGAGTAAGAACTCCCCCTTAAACTCTGATCCCAATTTTCTCCCCCTTGTTGACAAGTGAACTCATCAAGCACTCAAAAGAGACACAGACTCCCCCTGAAATGCAACTCCCCCTCAAAATATGCAGTGAATGCAACTGGGGTGCAGGTGGAGTGTAGAAAGCATGCTTCTCAGATATGATTGACTGCAAATACAGTATCTAACATGTACAGCAAAAGAGATACTGTCTAAGACACATGGCATGATCAGTGCAAGAGATGATATCTAAAGAAAGTCATTTAGCACGCATTTGTCAAGTTTTGCAAATAAAAGAATCACCACATTCTCTAGTAAACAAGCAAGGTAAAGCATGAGATGCAGAAGCTAACTGATGTCTACCAAGATAAGCATTTGTTCAAAACAAAGTGCTTCAGCAAACTTGTTATCCTTTTAAAATTCAGGCTTTTTTTCCATTTTCCTTTGTCATTTGTGCCAAGGGTTATTTGCATGTCAAACCTTATGCTAACCGACCAAGTCAAGCCTAGGCCAGAACTGAGCCATCAGAAGCTTAAGACATTGGTCTCGGCATACACTATACTGTCCTAGTTCATACCAAAGTGCTATGGTAAGCAGTCCAGAACAATATAATGCGACAAAGCAAACCCACTTGGATCTTTTCAACTTAAGCATAACAAGGCATGGAATTTTCATTCATTTTTGATTTTTATCATTTTTATGGCACATTTTCCATGTTAAAGCATAAAGATGTCCAAGTTGCATATCTGCATCTATGTGATGAACTAGCCACAAGGCATGTAACAGATAGCAAAGGCACTCAGCCTACACAAGCTAGTTACCAGAAGCAATGGTGATCATTTTTCAAGTTGAAAGCGTAAAAGCCATGCATATGACAGATATCAGACATATCAAGCGAACTGAAACAAAGCATGATCATTGACAAGTAATCAAAAGCATATACCAGCTAGACTAAGTAAAGCAGTTCAATCATATAACAGAAGCAGGCTCAAAAGTGTGATATGTGAATATGTATGATATGAACACACACAAAAAGACTCAAGAAAGAAAGAAAGAAAACTGACGCAAAATATCCTAGAAAGGATACACAACACCCAAATCCCCTCGTAAACGCTCAAATGTAGACTGATCTAGGGGTTTGGTAAAAATGTCAGCCAACTGATGATGGGTATCAACATGAATAAGGTCAATGACACCTTTCTCATATTGATCCCGCAAGAAGTGAAAGCGCACATCAATATGTTTGGTTTTTGAATGGAGACATGGGTTTTTCCCTACACTAATAGCACTCGTACTGTCGCAAAACAATGGAACCCTGGTAGGAAAGAGCAACCCAAAGTCTCGTAGAGTAGAAATCATCCAAACCATCTGTGAGCAGCAGCTGGCAGCAGCTACGTACTCGGCCTCTGTGGTCGAAAGAGCAACTCCAGGTTGCTTTCGAGAAGACCAAGATACAAGAGAAGAACCAAGAAACTGGCAAGTACCGGAAGTCGACTTGCGATCCAACCGGCACCCACCAAAGTCAGCGTCCGAAAAGCCAGATAAATCAAGTGATGATGATGCTGAATAATAAAGACCTAGATCAGGCGCATAGGTGAGATACCTAAAAATGCGCTTGACAGCCTGCCGGTGAGACGCGCGTGGTGAAGACTGAAAACGCGCGCAAAGTCCCACGGCGAACTGTATGTCTGGTCTTGTTGCTGTTAAGTACAGCAGCGAACCTATCATCCCTCGAAACTCTCTCTCATTGACCTTGACACCGCTCTCGTCCTTGTCCAAACCCCCAGACGTGCCCATCGGGGTCATCTGCGGCTTCAATTCACCACCAAAGTCAAATTTCTTAAGCATGTCACGAGTATACTTACCTTGGTGGATGAAGGTGCCGTCCTTGGTCTGCTTGATCTGGAGCCCTAAGAAATACTTGAGCTCACCCATGAGGCTCATCTCAAACTCACTGTGCATCTGCTCAGAAAACTTGGACACAAGAGAATCAGTAGTACCGCCAAAGATAATATCGTCCACGTAAATCTGAGCGACTAAGAAAGTCTGAAGCATCTCTGAGCAGGAAAAGAGTTTTATCCACAGAACCCATCACAAAGCCCTTCCCCAACAAAAACTGCTTTAACCGGTCATACCAAGCCCTGGGGGCTTGCTTCAACCCGTATAAAGCTTTGTGCAACTTAAAAACATGTCGAGGAAACTTAGGGTTCTCAAAACCGGGGGGTTGCCTAACATAAACCTCCTCCTCTATGAACCCGTTCAGGAAAGCACTCTTAACGTCCATTTGAAAAAGCTTAAAACCCTTCGAAACGGCAAAAGCTAGAAGAATACGAATGGACTCAAGACGGGCAACAAGAGCGAAGGTTTCTTCAAAGTCAATACCTTCCTTCTGGCAATAACCCTGGGCAACTAGTCGAGCCTTGTTGCGCACCACAACCCCATCTTCACCTTGTTTGTTCTTGAATACCCACTTGGTGCCTATGGGGTTGCATCCTGGTGGCGGCTCAACCAGTGTCCAAACCCGATTGCGGACAAAATTCTCAAGCTCTTCTTGCATAGCATTAATCCAATTAGAATCAGAAAGAGCATGAGAAATGTCTCTGGGCTCAAAAGATGCAACAAACGCAGATTCAGCAAACACAGCGAGAGAGGCAGAAGAACGCAAAGTCCTCTCAGTCAAATCACCAATGATGAGCTCTGAGGGGTGGTCACGCTGAACTGCTCGGGTTCCCTGGTGATCTGAAGTCACCTCACCGGAGTCAGCAGCTGGCACCTCTGGACTCGACTGAAGGGGCTCGATCGAAGTGGAAGAAGTGATCAGAGGTCCGCCTTCATCATCAGTCGAAGTCACAGAAGGTGTGGGCTCTGCGGGGGATGCAGAAGGCCTGCCCTCAACAGCAGCTGGAGTATCCTCATCTTCCTCGAAGATGGACTCTCCGAGCTCATCATCACCAGAAAGCTCAAAAGAAGGAGTCAAAGAAGGCGAGGACTCATCAAAAGAAACCTCACACGTCTCGACAAGCAGCTGGGATTCGAGGTTCCAAACACGGAAGCCTCGAGAATGCAATGCATAACCAAGAAAAATACCATCCCAGCAACGAGACTCAAACTTGTCCAAATGCCCTCCCTTCTTGAGCACAAAGCACTTGCAGCCAAACGCTCGCAAGTGGGTCACCTTGGGCTGTCTGCCAAACCGCAACTCATATGATGTCTTACCAATGTAAGCTCTAAGAAAAATGCGGTTGGCCAGATAGCAAGCCGTGTTCATGGCTTCAGCCCAGAAACGCCTAGGAGTCCTGTGCTCATCGAGCATCGTCCTGGCCATCTCAACTAGCGTGCGGTTCTTTCGTTCCACAACGCCGTTCTGTGGGGGAGTGTAAGGAGAAGAAAACTGATGGTCCAGACCCTGATCACCACAGAAGCTGACGAACTGAGAGTTCTTGAACTCAGAGCCATTGTCGGAGCGAATTGCTCGCATCCGGCCATTGTTCTCATTCTTCAGCTTCAAAATCAGATCATGGACAAATTGAAAAGTTTCATCCTTAGACTCCAAAAAGAAAACCCACGAGAAACGAGAAAAGTCGTCAACAATCACAAGTGCATACCACTTCCCACCGACCTGAGCGTACCCGAGCTGGACCTACAGTGTCCAAATGTAAAAGCTCGCCTGGATACGAAGTCATCACCTGAGTCACAGGTGAGTGAGAAGCGGCAACCATTTTCCCATGACGACAGGGATGACAAACCTAGATCCTTCTCCATTTTAAGCTTGGGCAATCCTCGGATGAGATCCATAGAGCTTAACCTGACTAGCAGATCAAAACTCAAATGACCTAACCTCCTTATGCCACTTCCAGAGCTCAGAAGAGGATCCAGCAATCAAACAGCGAGAAGGGCCAAAAGAACTAGAGAAGTCAATTCGAAAAACTTTACCGAAGGGTAAAATCTGACAAACCAAAGACCCTCTAGTATCAACCACAGAAGAATTGCCCTTCTTAAAACGCACTTCCAAACCATCCTCAAGAAGTTGCGAAACAGATATTAAATTAAAGTTCAGATTTTTAACCAAAGCAACATTCTTTAAAGAGAAATGGTTTGAGATGCTGATTGAGCCTATGCCACTTACTTTCCCTTGACCGCTGTTCCCGAACGTGATATACTCTTTGGAGCTCGGGGGAGTGAGACTGGAGAACCATCTGCGATGTCCCGTCATGTGGCGAGAGCATCCTGAGTCCATGATCCAAACATCCTCCAGTCCCCGGTCCTGCACAATCAATGTCTGTAAGTGGGAGCAAATGGTCCGGCACCAGGTTTAGCAAAAGAGCTAAACCAGTGTCGAGCCATCTGCTCAAAAGATGGAAAGCGAAAACCATCAAAAGAGTTTGGACCAAAACGCGGCTCAAAGCGCGGTCCACGGTTCTTCCTAACCCTACGGCCACGAGGTCCAGAACCGTAGCCAACACGGTCTGGAACTCTGCCAGAACAAACACCACCAACCGGAGCACGGGTAGGGAAACCGTCTCCTCTACCACCACCTACACGACGCGGCCTGGCCTCTAGCCTCTCCCCGCGCCGAGGAACACGCAGTCTACCACCCCGCTGGTAGAACTGCACCTGATCACTACGAGCCCTCTCTGCTCTCTCAACCCGCTTCCTCCTGAAGCAAAACTCCACAAGATGCCCGTCTCTCTGACAAAACTCACAATGATAGGTAGGCTTCTTGGGATGTGGTTGAGGCTTGGGGTTCTTGGGCTTGGTAGTGTTTGGTGTGGTCTTCTTGGGCTGAGAGGGTCCAGGAAGAGAGTCTAGAGAAGAGTGGAGATTTTTGGGCTTTGGAACCCAGATAGGCTTCTTGGGTGGAGCTCTGGGAGTTTCATGGATTACTCCATCCTTGGGCTGACAAGCCTGGGAGGTCTCAGTGGAGTGAGTCTTGGGATACCTCTGCTCTGGAGTCATTTTACTCCACTCCACTGCCCGGCTGAGGGCACTCTCAAAGTCAGCCTTGGTGTAGGTGTAACCTACTCCAAACCCATCCTTCCTCTTGAACTGCTGGATCATCATGCCAAGCTGTGGCTCTCTGGCACTGATCCAACTCAGGATAGAACGGAGGTAAAAGTTCTCATTCTGAGAATCTGCTAGCTCCTCTCTCAAGGAAGCTAGAACCTCCACCTGAGACAAGCAGGTCTCACACTCACTCTCTACTTGGACAGACTTCTCGGCTTTCAGCTTAATTAATTCCATTCTAAGAGACAGGCAGTTCTCACAGACAGTGGGTGGAACTGACAGTGTCTCAAGCTCTAGCCTAGTCTGCGCAAGCTCAGCTCTCAACCTCTCTAAATCACCCAAATGCTCATTGCCCTTGGATTTAGCTCAGCTAAGGCAGCTAGATGAGATGGGCAATCAACACAGGGTGCGACGACAGTGGCTTGAGCATCTTTCAGCTCCAGCTGAGCGCTTTCAAGCTCAGTGGCCAAAGCGTCCCTCTCATCAACCCTTTCTGTGTACCTGGACTTTAAAGTCGACAGGTCACACAGAAGCACCTCACACTTCGGGCACTCACTGCTATCACCCAAGCAAGGAGAAGAGGATAGACTCTCAATCCTACCGTTGGCCACGGCAAGCTCACTCTCTAACTCGTCTATCCTTTTCTTAGCCCCCCTAAGCAGTTTCTCCCGATATTTTAACTCCTGACGATTGCTCTCAAGTAAATCGACAATTTCTCGCTCATAAGATGATACCTTGCTATCGTCGTCGTCGGAGTCGTCGGAGGAGCTCTTTTCTTCTCTATCCCCAAGAGCCATGGAGCAGAAGCTCTTGCGGGATCTTCGGCGCTGGTGTGTGCGGCTCTTCGGCTTGTCTCCGAAAGCCATGAAGCAGAGGCCCGCCGGATCATCCTTGTCCTTCCCCTTCTTGATGGTAATCTCCTCATCACTTGAGCTCGATGAAGAGGAAGAAGACGTGGATCTCTTGGAGTAGCTCTTCTCCATCTCGGCGAAGAAGGCCTTGTCGCGCTTCTTGTTCTCTCGCCGGTAGTCCTTCAGGGCCTTCTTGAAGAACCGGGTCTTCGGCTTGCCCTTGGTGAAGGAGGGGCTCTCATGCTTGCCGGAGTCGTGGAAGCTATTGCCGGTGCCCTTCTTGTATCCACTGCGCTTGGGGCAGTCGGCGATGAAGTGTCCTGGATCACCACATTCAAAGCATCCGGATTTTGTGCCGTGTCTTTTGAACATTCTTTTATCATAGACACGACGCACCCGGTTGTTAAAGAGACACAAATCATCATCTCCCAACAACTCAAGCTGGTCCTCAGTGATAGACATCAAGGAGAACCCAGCACAACTCACAGCAGAGGGATCAACAGAAGGTGTAGCAAGGGCCAGGGATTTTGATCCAGAGCCAGTGAGATTTGATCTCAACTGGATATCTACCTCAGTGGCCTTCAGCTTGCTAAATAACTCAGAAATGGTCAAGGTATCGTAAGAAGTGCTCTCAACGATAGATGATACCTTGATCTCCCAGATCTTTGGGTCCAAGGTATGAAGAACCTTGAGCGCCTGCTCATGATCTGAGACTAACTGAGCACCCTCAGCCTTGTTGTCCCGAAGCTTGTTAATGATCGACTGAAAGCGACCAAACAAGGCTTCAACAGATTCACCCGGCTTCTGTGTGAAGTTCTCATATTCACGCCGGTAGGTCTGATAGAGCCGAGCCTTGACCTGGGCTGTTCCCTCATGGTGTGCCTTGAGGGTAGCCCAGATCTCTCTCGCAGTGGAGAGATGACTCACACGCTCAAACTCAGTGGGACCTAATCCAGAAAACAAAATATTCACAGCCTTACTGTTGCTCAGATGCTGAGCAATGATACCAGCAGTACCGTGCTCAGCGACTGGCAGAATGACAAACGTGCTGTGAACGCAAATGTCCCATATGTCCGAACCCTGGCTCATGAGATAGGCTCGCATGCGAGTCTTCCAATAATTATAGCCATAGTCTTCCAAGGACGGGACCTTGCCAGGAGACGTCATAGTCACTACTGGGGTTTAGAACCGGTTAAGGTATGGAAAAACCCTAACCTCGCTCTGATACCACTTGTAGGACCGAAAGTAGCGACCAAGGGGGGGGGGGGTGAATGGGCGCCTTAAAAATTCTTTCGAATCAATGGCCTGTTCCCAATACCCAACGCACCTCAAAAATACTACGCAGCAGAAAATGAACCGAAGGCCTAAGTCTAAAGGTTTCTAACCTAGAAGCATCTGATGATAAACAGTGTGAAACTAAAGTTGTGCAACTAGGCAGATAAACAAGTTGTAACAGGCCTATACTTCTCAATGAAAAGATCTAAGTATGTATGAAGTGAAAAGAGAAGTTACTGTCCAAAGTTGTCTCCTGTTCGAAACTTGGCGAAGCCTCCTTCGCCCGTCGAAGTCTGCTTCGGAGGATGGTGACGGAGTCTGTCCGAAATGCCGAAGGTGACACTGTCTAGCCTAGTTCGAAGTGGTAAGAAGCGAAGTGTACTTCGGAGCGAAGTAAAACAGTGACGAAGCTTGGTTCGAAGTATGCACTTCGAAGACAGGACTTCGAACACAGCTTCGAACCAAAAGCTTCGGAGCAAGGTGACAAAGTCGGAGCCTGCTTCGAAGTGAGGGCTTCGAAGACAAAACTTCGAACACACCTTGAACCGAGAGCTTCGAAGCACAATCTTCGAACAGAAAATTTCGAATACACAAAACAGACGGACTACCTTCGAACAAAGTAGCGAAGTCTGTCACGCGACAGAAAAGAAAGTCCGAAGCCTACACTCTATCTTCGAACAGGGAAAGCTTCGGAAGGAAAATCGAAGGCTGACACTCCACAAAGAAATCCAAGCGAAGTCTATCAGAAAAGACAAACTTCGAACCCAACTTCGAAGCCTAACAAAGTGTGCACTTCGAACAGATAGATTCGGAGTATGCTAGTTCGAAGTATGCGATGCTGTCCATACAGGAGAAACTTCGAATCTAGCAACTCAGAAACAAAGACCGAAGTTCGAAGTCTAAACGAAGCCTTTAACGAGGTTCGAACGGAGACTGCCTCACGGAGTTGAGGGGCTTCGCACGGAACCGAGCTTCGCCAGACACACCAGAAAAAAGGCAAAAAGGACTGTCAGCTTCGATCAAAAGGCTGGGCAATAGAAGGTGAAAAGCTGCTACAGTACACTGTAGCTACAGCAAAGCAGTACTACTTGCAACCGCAAGAACTAGTACTCCCACCGTGAAGAACACTCCCAGCCGAAGAAGCTTCTCTTCAAGAATAAATTCAGCAGCCCGTAGGTAAGGCAATAACTCCCCAAACCGAACAAAATGCAAGCAATAAATTCACCAGGGACCAAAGCATTAAAGCATCCAAGAGATTTGAGTGAAAATAATGCAAGAACAGGGAGAAGAAGCCCCTGGCGGCGCACACAGGAGAGAGAAAACGGGAGACAAAGTGACCCAATAGGTGGATTTGATTTCAGCTCAAAAGGGTAGTCCAAACCCTAGGGATTGGGGTGCTATTTATAGGCAGCCCAACACTAGGAATATTCTACCAGCCCCTTAGGGTTTTACAGACTCAAAAATACAGAAAAAGACTCTACTGCCCTTAGGTATTTTTACAGACACAACTGACTGACTGTGGGCCTAGAGTAACAGATGACATATCCTGAAGCTATTCTTCTGGACAGTCGGATACAGAATCAACGGTTGTCAGTTTTACGCCGAAACTGACAAAGCCTCCACCAGCTTTGCACCAGGTACCCGGATTGGGCCGGCCCGACTCCGCAGCTCTCTCAGCCCGGCAATCGCTCACCGCCCGTGTACCTGAGTCAGTCCTGGTCAACAGCTTAGTGGGTCTTCTACTGCTTCTGGCCCATGCACCCGGATTGGACCAGCCCGACTTCGCAGCCTCCTCTGCCCGACAGTCGCTCGCTGCCCGTGTACCTGAGTCACACGCGGCCCATGAAACAGCAGATCTTCTTCTTCTCTTCAGTCCTTGTTGACTATCGTTGACAATGACTCATCACTTCTAGAGCCATGAGGCCCACACTATTCAGCATGGCTCCTCACGCCTACGCCTTGCGAGACCACACAGAGCGCCCACCACCCGACTTTTAGCGCCACACCGCCTCCTGTTCTCCAGCCGTCGACCGCCGTCGCCGGAGTACTCCTCCATCCTCGTCGACCGCACCTCTGCAACCGCAAGGACCACCCCCACCTCGGCCACACCTTCGCTGGCCAAGGAGATCGCTGGATCCCCACCGCCGTCGAGTACCCGTGAAGCCCTTCGCGTCTACCCTCGCCGCCGGCCGCCGTCAGCCGTCCTCCTTCGCCAACTAAGGTACCTTCGTGACCGCCTTGGCCTCCTCTTTCCGTTTTCGCATAGAGCTAGGGCCTAGCCCCCTCGTAGGCACCGTCGTCGCCGCACCCGAACCCCACCGTCACCGGAGACGAAGGGGGGGTATAACCCCCTTAGCGCGTGTCGTGCCGGATTAAATCCTGGCCGCGCGATCGCGATCGGACGACGCGCGTGAACCCACGTACGCGATCTAATCCGCACCGTCGGATCTGGTCAAAGCGTTACGTTTTAATCTCGCGCGTCGATTTCCATTTAAACCGACGCGCGATCTCGTGCGTCCACGTGGTACCCCTTCGCACGTTTTAATCCTGGCCGTCCATTGTCACTTACGCGTCCCGCCTCGCCCTCGCGCGTCGGATCTGGATCCGACGGTCCAGATCGACCCGGCGCACGCGCACAGTGCGCGGGTTCACCGTGGGCCTGGCTCACCGTGGACCCGAGGGGTTTAAAATTTGAAAATAAATTCCAGAAATGCTTTTAAACTTGTAAAATTCATATCTAATGCATTTGAACTCTAAAAATTACCATTCCAATTTCAGAAAATTCATAAAATTATTCTCTACATATTTATGCAATAAAAACAGTAGGTTTATTTTGACATTCTCATGTTTATTCAAATAATTATTCAAAAGCCTTTAGGATTAAAATATGGATTAAAATATTTAAACTTCAGAAAAATTTATATTAATTTCCTTTCTGTCCATTCACTGAAAACCACCAAATTGACATGAACTTTTCATTTCACACTTGTTTGAGAATTTAATATGACAATAATCACATTTAAACATTTGTTTTCTAAAGGACAACCCTTCATTTTAATCCCTTTAAAATTATTTATAAAATTCAGAACCTTAACCTTTGAGTTTATTTATTTTTAATCAAACCAACTTTAACTTATATGCTTGCAATGTAATGTTATATGGTTTGATTGAATGTGGTACTCTTTTTATTTTACTTTATATTAAAAAGACTACGACGTCGCCGAGGAGCCGGAGTACTTCCCCGAAGTCCCCCCCTCTCCCTTTGCTGAACAAGGCAAGTCACCAAACAATTCTCTTGAACATATTGAACCCATGTTTGAATTGACTATCGCTAAAATACATAGGTTATATATGCATTAGTCGAATGAACCCTTACATTATATTTATTTAGGATCCCCCGACCTTGATGTGCAACCCAAGCCATGCTATCTCGCCTAACCTCCTTGTCACCACATGATCAATGATATTAGCTAGTGTCCAATGTATTGACACGGCCGCCATAGGATAAAAATGAGTCGTAGTAAAATGGTTCTATTGTATGATCCCCGTCATTTCTTATCCTTGGAAATTCTGTTGGTGATGAGTCATGGTTGTGAGTGTATGCATGGTGGGTTCCGGGTGCAAGCTAGGGCATTGGTCAGTCGCACCCGGGGCACTATAAGGACCGGTCTGAGGGATCCGTTGCAATACACTTACGTACTAACCACAAGTCTAGTGGGTAAGTCCTAACTAAGGTATGGGTTGTTCCAAACCGAGGCCACCACTTGGAGATGGGTCAAGTTGCACCTGTGGGTGACTTGTACCAATGTGGCGCAAAAGGGGGTGCGACGTTAGCCGGGATGCGGCCCGGCGCGCCGGCGAAACCTAGAGCGGGTGGTTATCGCTTGGAACATCTCATATTGAGGTTTTGGCACGAGTTCCCGTGAAATGGGTCATCTCGTTGAGATGAGTGCGTGCCTTGTGGGTACAGTAGTACATCTCTGATCAGAGTCTTAAATCTTTTCGAAAAGCCGAGCCCACGGTCAAGGGCGGGTTGCGTGACATCCCCCAGTTAGTTTACTTTGAATATGAATGTGCATGATGGATTGACATGTAAGGACCGTTGTGCGAGGAGGTAAAACGTACTCCTCGAGTTAGTTGATGTTGGTGATGTTCATGTTTACTTTCCGCATGATTAAAATATGATTACACTAAATGCCATAACTGCAATTGCTTTATTCCGCATTGTTAGCCTTTATCCTTCCTTGTTTATTATCCTGCATTATTATTTGCATTCGCGGTGGCCTGTTGAGTACTTTTTGTACTCATACCCGTTGGACCCCATAGAGGATGCTTATCTTGAAGACGGTCTGGAGTAGCGACCCAGTCGAGAAGAAAGATCCTGAAGAAGAAGTTCGTCATGCCGCTGTTTACCTTTATTATTATCGTTTTTATTAAAACAATGTTGTAATAAATATGGTCTGCGTACCATGGATATTGTCGTATGTACGTTGTCGCATGATGAACCTCTTGTATTATTGTTTTTCTATGGAAATTCAATAATGTCTCGATTTTGTTAAATCGGGGCGCTACAGTTGAAGCAGTAACAAATTAGTTACAACCTACATCAGTAATAGAGATACGTAGTTTTCTTGGATTGGCTAGTTACTATCATTGATTCATTTAGAACTTCTCCAAGATCGCTAGACCCCTGACGAAGTTACTCCAGAAGGAAGAGAAATTCAAGTGGACTCCATAATGTGAAGAAAGTTTTCAGATTTTGAAGCAAAGGCTAGTGTCAGCACCATTGTTAACCCTACTAGATATCCATAGGGATTTCACGTTTATTGTGATGCATCTCGCTAAAGGCTAGGATGTGTTTTAATGCAAGATGGAAAAGTGCTATCTTATGCATCTCATCAGCTGCGACCCCATGAGTTAAATTATCCTACTCATAATATGGAATTGGCAGTAGTAGTTCATGCCTTGAAGATTTGGAGGCATTATCTAGTTGGTAATAGATGTGAAGTTTTCACGGATCACAAGAGTTTGAAGTATATATTAACTCAGCCACACCTGAATCTCAAACAAAAAAGATGGTTGGAATTGGTCAAAGACTATGATATGGGAATTCATTATCATCCAGGCAAAGAAAATGTAGTAGCATACGCCTTAAGTCATAAAGGATATTGCAATGCCTTCGTGTTGTAGAAAGAAGCACCAATGTTATGCCAAGAAATAGAGAGATTGAATCTAGGAATCACCACTCAAGCATATCTCACCACTCTAGAAGCAATGCCAGTGTTGACAGATCAGATTCGTGAAGCACAGAAAGAAGATCCTGATATAGCAGAAATCAAGAAGAATATGCGAAGAGGAAAAGCCTTAGGATTTTCAGAAGATGAAATGAGAAATGTTTGGTTCGGAGACTGTTTGTGTGTACCGAATAAGCCGGAGATAAAGAGTCCCATTCTCAAAGAAGCTCATGAGACATTGTATTCAATCCACCCTAGAAGCACTAAGATGTACCAAAACCTAAAAGAAAAGTATTGGTGGGTTAGTATGAAAAGAGAAATAGCTGAGCATGTATCTTTGTGTGATACTTGTCAGTGAGTTAAAGCAGAACACTAGAGGCCAACTGGATTATTGCAGCCCCTCAAAATTCCTAAATGGAAGTGGGAAGAAGTTGGAATGTATTTCATCACACGTTTACCCAGGACTCAAGCCAGTTATGACTCAATATGGGTAGTCATCGATTGTTTAACAAAAGTGGCTCACTCCATAGCTCTCAATACAAATTATAGTGGCCGTAAGTTAGAAGAATTGTATATGACCAGAATAGTATATTTGCACGGAGTTCCTAAGATGATCATTTCTGATATAGGAAGTCAGTTTACTTCAAAGTTTTGGAAGAATTTGCAAGAAAATCTTGGTACCCAAATGAATTTCAATACTTATTATCACCCTCAAACTGATGGTCAAATAGAAAGAGTAAATCAGATTCTTGAAAACATGCTTTGAGCTTGTGCTTTAGATTTTGGAAACACTTATGATAAAATTTTGCCTTACACCGAGTTTTCTTACAACAAAAGTTATCAAGCAAGTTTGCAAATGTCACCGTTTGAAGCCTTGTATGGTCGCAAGTGCAGAACCCCACTGCTTTGGGATCGGACTAGAGAAAGCTGAGTCTTTGTTATAGACATACTTCGAGAAGTCGAAGAGAAATTCAAGGTGATTCAGGACAGGTTAAAGGTAGCTCAATCTCATCAAAAGAGTTGTGTTGATAATCGTCATCGAGCTTTAGCATTTGAAGAAGGATACCATGTTTATCTACGTGTCACTCCTGTAACACCCCGAATTTTCAGAGAAATAAAAATACCTGTTATTATATTTTTCTGGAAATAATTAATTTTGAAATACCTTTAATACCCTTCTAGGCTTAAATGCACTAGAACTTAGATAAAATATCCAAACCAGGGGCTAGAAAATTTTGTATATGATCCCAAGGCCAAGATATATTTTTGAGAATTTTTACAGATTTTTATCACTCTTGGAGGCAACCAAAATATTTTAAACTAATTTCAGCAATTAAATTTATTCGCAAAGTGTTTTAAATAGTAACGGGCTCCTCCCCCCTCTTCTCCCTCCCCCGGCCGGCCCAGCCCACTCCCTCCCCACGCACTTCACTAACAGGTGGACCCCACTGGTCAGTGACCCTCTCCCTCCGCGTGCGCACGCCCGACACCTCGGCCCACCTGTCGGCGCCAACCCTCTCTCGGTCGAACCCAACCCCACCCGTTAGCCCCGCCCGTTGCCACACCCGCACACCCGTGCCCCGTTGACTGTGGACCCTGCTCGTTAGACCCGTTGTCGAGCTTGCGCCACTACCCCCAAATCTCACATGCCGATGACCTCGCCCTCAGATCCGCCTCGCCGGCCTCTCTCCCATTAAATTGGCGCCATCAATCGGTCCCCGGAGCCCCGCCGGCCGTTTCCCCTCGTTAATCCTCGCGATTACACCCCAGGATCGCGCTGCGCGTGCATGGCCGAGCCTCACCAGCGCCATTGAAGACCCCCCCAAACTTTCCATGTGTACACCGCCCGTTTTCCCCCGCCGGCGTCCCTATTTAAGCCCCTGGTACAATCGCATCCACCCCTCGCTAGCAATTGCACTGGAATCGAACAGAACGCCCGTCCTCCAAGTTTTAACACCACACCGCCGCCCCTACTCCAGTCACTTCTCGCCGTCGCCAGAGTCCCCCTTCGTCCTCGACGACCGCACCGCCATGACCGTAGCGACCACCCTGACCCCGACCACCACTCCATCGCTGAGGAACCCCGCTAGAACACCATCGCCGACAAGGGACCCGAACGCCTTCACCGCCCCCGCTCGTCACCGGCAGCAACCGGACGACCTCAGACCTCGCCAACGGTACCATCTCGACTGCTACGCTTTACTGATTCCGTTTTAGCCCTTAGATCCGGCCACCATCACTCACCATAGCAGCTAGGCCCTCGCCGTCGCCGGAGAAAATGACCGGCACGGGCTAAGTACCCGTGCCGTGTCGGATTCGATCGCAGCAGTGCGATCCTGATCCAACGGTGATGATTAAAATATCCGCTCGGTTTAATCAGATCCCTTGGATCTCAACGAAGTGGTATGATCTAATCTAAGCCATCCATTTATATTTAAAACCCGCGTTTAATCTGAGAAACACAATGTGTACCGGTTCGGCGTTTTAATCGTGGTCGTCCGCGTCCACTTAACGCCCCCGCCTCGCCCATGGCCACCCGATCATGATCCAACGATGGATCTGGATCTAGCGCACGCGCACAGTGCACGGTTTCATGGTGGATTCGGTTCACCGTGGACCGGCGACTGTTTTGGATTTAATTTAAATTCCAGAAATAGTTTTAAACTTCTAATATTCATATCTTGCTTATTTTAACTCTAAAATTAACCATTTCAATTTCAGAAAATTCATAATTTTATTCTCTACATGTTGGTACAATAAAGACAATAGGTTTATTTTGAGTATTTTATGTTTATTTAATAAAGTATTCAAATATACTTTAGGATAAACTCAAAATTTGTCCATTTCAACTTTAGGAAAATTTATCTTTTATCCCCTTCATATTGGTGTAAATGAAACACTAGGTTCATTCTGAACTTTTCATTTTAAATTAATTGGAAGTTTAAAATACATTAGGATACATTTTTATTCCTTTTTAGAAAATTCCTATCTCCATCAAAATTCATTTTAAAAATTAAGATAATAATTTCAGAAGCTTAATAACATTATTTTCCTTAATTTAACACAATCAAAACCTATATGCTTGTTGTGTGATTTTGGATTTTTTAATTGAATGTCATGTTTATATGTGTAGCGAGAAGACTACGACGCTGCCGAGGAGCCGGAGTACTTCCCGGAAGTCCCTCCCTCATCTTTCGCTGAACAAGGCAAGTCACCAAACCAATCTTTTGAGCATATTGAACCCAGTTTTGTTAAACTATCGCTAAAACACATAGGATATACATGCATTAGTCAAATGAAAGCCTTACAATATATTTATTTAGATCCCCGACCTTGTTGTGCAACCCAAGCCATGCTATCTAGCCTAAACTCCTTGTCACCATATTATTAGTACTATTAGCTACTGTCCAATGTATCAACACAATTGCTATAGGTTAAAATGAGTCGTAGCGATTGGAATCTACTATATGATCCCTGTTTATTCTTATCCCTGGAAATCTATTGGTGATAGAGTGATGGTTACGTATATGCATGGTGGGTTCCGGGTGCAAGCTAGGGCATTGGTCGGTAGCACCCGGGGCACTATAAGGACCGATCTGCGGGATCCATTGCAATACATTTCCGTACTAACCACAAGTCTAGTGGGTAAGTCCTAACTAAGGTATGAGGTGTTCCAATCCGAGGCACCACTTGGAGATGGGTCAAGCAGCACCTGCGGGTGGCTTGTACCAACGTGGCGCAAAAGGGGTGCGACGTTAGCCGGGATGCGGCCTGGCACGCCGGCGAAACCTAGAGCGGGTGATTATCGCTTGGAGCATTTCATGCTGAGGTTTTGGCACGAGTTCCCATGGTATGGGTCATCTCGTTACACTTTGGTGTTTAGGATGAGTGTGTGCCTTGTGGGTACAGTGGTACACCTCTGATCAGAGTTTAAATCTTTTCGAAAAGTCGAGCCCACGGTCAAGGGCGGGTTGCGTGACATCCCATAGTTAGTTTACTTTCACGAGTGTTGCATGATGATTTGACATGTAAGGATTGTGGAGCGAGGAGGGAAAACGTACTCCTCGAGTTAGATGATATTATAATGTCCATGTTTAATATTCCGCATGATTAAATTTGACTACACTAAATGCAATAGCTAAAAATGTACTTTTCCGCACTTTTAGCCATTATCCTTCCTTTGTTATTATCTTGTATTACTATTGCATTTGCGGTGGCTTGTTGAGTACTTTTTGTACTCATACCCGTTGGACACACAATTCAGAGGATGCCTACTATGAGGAAGATGGTCTGGAGTAGCGACCCACTCAAGAAGAAAGATCCTGAAGAAGATGTTCGTCATGCTATTTATTTTTGATGTTTATTTTATTTTTACACTTATGTAATAATGTGGTCTGTGTACCACGAATGATTGCCCGTATGTACATTGTCGCATGATGAACCTCTTGTATTATTGTTTTTCTTTGGAAATTCAATAATGTTCTAATTTCGGTAAATCGGGGCGTGACAACTCCTCTCCGTGGAACACTGTCGCGCCCCGATTTAATAAATCAGGACTTTATTGAAATTCCATAGAAAATCAATAAAACAAGACGTTCATCACACGACCACGTACCAGATGAGCAATCATTCACGGTTCGTAGACCGCATTAATACAAAAGTGAATGAAAGTGAAGAGAAACTAATAAAATCAAGGGTCCTAGATGAACGCCTCCTTCCAGTCTCGCCTTGACTGGGTCGCTACTCCAGACCTTCATCCTCCTCGTAGTAGATGGGCTCTGATGGTGTAAGTCAACGGGGTGAGTACAGATGTACTCAGCAAGCCACCGAATGCAAATATAATGCAAGATAATAACAAGGGATATAATGGCTAGTTTTGCGGAAGCAGCATATTTGTAAAGCATTAAATGTGAGCAATTTATTAGTACGGAAAAGTAAACATGTGAATGCATCATCATCTTCTAACTCGAGGAGTACGTTTTACCTCCTCGCACAACAGTCCTTACATGCCATGAATAACTCAATCCTTCAAACAATTGTAAACTAACTGCGAGTAGTCACACAACCCGCCCTTGACCGTGGGCTCGGCTTTTCGAAAAGATTGAATTTACTCTGATCAGAGATGTACCACTGTACCCACAAGGCACGCACTCATCACTTACACCAAAGTGTAACGAGATGACCCATTTCACGGGAACTCGTGCCGAAACCTTCCATATGGTTCCCTCCGACTCCACAACACCCTCTTATGGGTTTCGTATCGTGTCTCGACGTGTCGAGTGCTCACCATACCCCCCCCCCCCTTGAGCCTTCTTTGGTACAAGTCGCCCGCAAGCTTGCCCCTTGTACCCCTCCACTATGGTGCATAGAGCCGGAGTGTTCCACACTTCCAGTTAGGACTTACCCATTAGACTTGTGGTTGGCAGTGTTCTAAAAGGCGCTAGGCGCTAGTCGGGCGGGGACCAGGCGCCTAGCGCCTAGGGGCGCCTAGGCGGCGCCTAGGCGGCGCCTAGAGTTGCCTCCTTTTGTTGTGTTTCAGATGCTCCCCTCTCCTCATTCCCTCATTCTCCTTGGGCTGGCTCCCCTTCCCTCTCCTCCTCTCCTCCTCCAGACCCCTTCCCTCTCCTCCTCTCCTCCTCCAGACCCCTCCCCTCACCTCCTCCTCCAGCTCAGGAGCTCCTCTCCTCCTCGCCTCGTCGCCGGAAGCCGGATCTGGCAGCGCGCGCCGCTCGTCGCCGGATCTGGCCGCGCGCGCGCCGCTAGTCGCCGGATCTGGCCGCTCGAGCGCCGCTCGGCGCCGGATCTGGCCGCGCGAGCGCCGCCGGTCGCCGGATCTGGCCGCGTGCGTGCCGCCGGTCGCCGGATCTGGCCGCGCGAGCGCCGCCGGTCGCCGGATCTGGCCGCGTGCGTGCCGCCGGTCGCCGGATCTGGCCGCGTGCCTCCTTCCTCTCGCCGGATCTGGCTACCTGCTCCCCTTCCGCCGCCGGTTCCGGGCCGCCTAGGCGCCGCGGTCAACCGCCTAGGCCGCGGTTGACCCGCCTAGGCGCCCCCACCCGCCCAGCCAGCCTCCGCGCGGCGGTGGGCTGGCGCCCAGCGCCTTTTGCCGCCTAGGCGGGCGCCTAGAGCCGCGTTTTAGAACACTGGTGGTTGGTATGGAAGTGCTTTGCAACAGATCCCGCAGACCGGTCCTTATAGTGCCCCGGGTGCGACCAACCAGTTTCCGAGCTTGCACCCGGAACCCACCATACCTATAACTTAGCCAACTCTAACAGAGTCCAGAGACGAGAATAACGGTGAATTTCATATATTAGAATCCAGCTATCTACGACTCATTCTTATATCCTATAGCGGTTGTGCTGGTACATTGGGCACTAGCTAATATAATATTTGTAGAGTGACAAGGAGTTAAGGATCAATAAGCATGGCTTGGGTTTGCACACAAGGACGGGGATCTAATAAATATAAGTGTAGGGCTTGATATTTGACTAATGCAATATTAACCTATGAGTTATAACGATAGTTTATTAAAACATGGGCTCAATATGATCAACTGTTTCCACAGAGGTGGTCGATGACTTGCCTTGATCAGCAAAGGGGAATGGAGGAACCTCGGGGTAGAATTCCTGCTCCTCGACGAACTCGTAGTCTTCTCGATGCGGAAAAGTAAACAATACATTCAATAAACAGATAAAATCCACCAAATAATAAACATACATATTTGTGGGTGTTTTTATGTGAAGTAATATTTTAATATTCCAAAGTTTGGTATAAAACAGTAAAACTTAACTTTTTAGGATTTTCCTAATTTATTTTCTGTATTTCTAATTTTAACCCTAAGGGGTTTTTATTCATTTATTTATTAAAAATATTTTGGGTAACAGTAACATACTGTTTTTAAGGCTTTAATGTGTAGAGAATATTATTCTGGATTTAACAAAATTTGAATGGTGAAATTTGGAGTTAAAATGAGCAAGTTATGAATTTTCAAAGTTTAAACAATTTTCTGGAATTTTATTTAAACAGGAAACAGTCTCTGGTCCACGGTGAACCAGGTTCACCGTGAACCTGTGACTGTGCGCGTGGACCCGGGCGACCTGGACTGTTGGATCTGGATCCAGCGGCCAGATGCGAGGCGGAATCCTTTAAATGAAAATGGACGGTCCTGATTAAATCCTAGCGAACGGGTATGACGTGGACGCACGAGATTAAGTCAACGTTTTTAAGTTGAAACCGACGGCCGAGATCGCGTGGTACCGCTTTGACCAGATCCGAGGGCCTGGATTAGATCCCGAAGGGATTTAATCTTAGCCCTCCGATCTTGATCGAACGGCGAGGGGCTCGTCCGGCACGACACGAGCTAAGGGGGCGATTACCCCCTTCGTTCTCGGCTCCGGCGGTCCAACGGCGAGGAATTCCGGCGACGGCGGGGGTTGAACGGTGATGCCAAGGCCAAAAATGGAACCAGTGACGTGAGGGGAGCTCGGGCGTACCGGCGGTGGCGACGGCGGCGAGCGGATGGCGACCGGCGTCGACGAGGGGCGGAGGAACCGTTCGGGTTGGTCGGCGGTGAGGCGATCCGGTGGTCCTTTCGACCAACGGAGGCGTGGCCGAGGACGGGCGGATTCCGACGATCACGATGGGGGCGACGGCTTGGGCAGTGGCGGCTCGCGACGGCAGTGAGAGGTGGCCGGAGTCAAAACAGAGCCGAAGACCTAAATAAGGGCGGTGGCGCTCTGTTTATGCTCTAGCAGGACTACGGTGGTGTGGGCTGAGCGCGGTGAGGTCGAGGGTTCTTATAGGGGGTCGTCGGCGTCCAGATAGAAGGGAACCGAGGGTTTCCCTTTTCTCCTCGCCGGTGAACTTTCCTAAGGCTCGGGTCCTTTCTATGTGTGGCGAAAACGCGTGGCTATCGATGGAATGAGATCCCTGGTGATCGGAGAAGGCGATCCATCGGTTAATTTGGCGAAAATGAGCACGGGGCGACGGATTTAGAAGGTGGGGGTCGCCGGCGGGAGAGAGGGGATCCCTTTCCATCGGGGAAGAAGATCCTGACAGGTGGCCCCCACCTGTCAGTGGCCGAGCGTGAAGACAACGGTGCCGACAGGCGGGCCACGGTTGTCAGGGAGCGAGGGCGAGAGAGGGGAGGCTGACAAGTGGGCCGGGCGGGGCGCGGTGGAGGAGAGAGGAGCGGGGGAGTGCGCCGACAGGCGGACCCCACCTGTCGGTGGCACGCTGTTGGATTGGGCCGGCCTCAGGGTGAATTCGAGGTTGAGGCCCATTAAGGATTAAAATCTTTTCTGATTAAAATAAATCCAGTATTTCATATATTTGATTAAGGGTTGAATCACTGTTGATAAAAATTTGTAAAAAAATTCTTAAAATTATATTTTGGCCTCTAGTTTATCTCATAAAATTTTCAGGTCCATATTTTGAATATTTCTCCCTGTTTGGCTTTATTTGGGTTCTTTAGGATTTTATTTTAATAAATAAATCCATAATTGATTTAAATAATAATTTTCTTTTATTTTATTTGTTTTTATTTCTTGGGGTGTTACAAACACAATGATTTAACATGAGAGGAAAGTTAGCTCCTCGATATGTGGGACCATTTCGGATCACCCGTCGTTAAAGAGAAGTTGCTTATGAATTGGAATTGCCAAAATCTTTGGCCGGAGTGCACAACGTGTTTCATGTTTCTCAACTCAAGAAATGTCTCTATGTACCAAATGAGTAAGCCGACCACTAACAGTTGGAGATTCAAGAAGATCTGACCTATGTGGAGAAGCTTGTTCGTATTCTCAATACTAAGGAAAGAGTCATGAGAAGCAGAGTCATTCGTTCTTGCAAGCCAGCCCCCAACCCCTGAGTCCCAACTTGGATCAAGCACTCGGTAGTGCTGACCCCGACTCTTGAGTCTCTCGATCGAATTAGGCACTCAGGAGTGCCGACTCTTGAGTCCAACTTTCGACTACTCGGTATTCCTTTTCTTGTCATGGACCTTTGATATTTATTTAGGAATTTCCAGAATATTGATACGAGTCTTGTAACACCCTAATTTTTTTGAGAAAATAAAAATTTGAGAAATAATTAATTAAAGTGAGAAAAGAATGAAAAGAATTAAAAATCTTAAGAAATAATTCAAGTTTTGAGTTGGAAAATTTTTATTAAATTCTCCAAGTCAAAATAATATTTTAGGAGTTTTTTCTGAATTTTTAGACTTTCGCAACTAGCATAGTAATTACAAATGAATTTAAGTAATTATTTTAATTAAAAAATTAATTTTAATTCCCATTGGCTCGCCTTCTTCCATTATCTCCCTACGTCCTAGCCCATTCCTTTGCTCTCACTGACTAGTGGACCTCGCTTGTCAGCGCTAGCCTTCACCCCCATGTGCACCCTCGCTCTCTTTGTCCCACGGGCCCCACCCGTCAGTCTCATGCCCCACGTTCGCTGGTTGACCAGTGGACCCTACTTGTCATCCCTGTCGTGTCCTCGCCAGACTCTCGCCATAATCCCCCAAAATCTTGCCACTGCCGCCAAACCCTAGTGATGAAATCCATCCCACACCTTTGGACCTTATAAATGGCACAGCTTCCACCCCATGATTTTATTTCCGCCCTCCGCCCAGACGATTGCAATCTGAGTCACCCGCGAGCTCCAAAAACCTGCCATCTCTCTGTTTCCACTTTGTTCGCCCCGCCTTGCCGCCAGTGACCTCGCCCATCCTCGCCACCACCACCATCGTGACCGACATCACCTCCCCGTCCTAGGTATCAACTCTGTTCCACTATTGCTCATCGTCGGCCATCACCAGTCGCCGCTGATCATCAATTCTGGTATGATCATGAACCCCTTGTTATTCTGATTCCATTCCTGCCTTTATCTCACCCTGCTAACCCTCGCCACTGCTGCAATCGCTGCCGCTGTGCTTGGTCATTGCCGGAGAAGACGACAATGTGTCCCGCATGCCGAATTTAATCCTAGTCATCTAATCCAGACCATGTGGCCTTGATTAGCTTGCAACATGCCTTGTTCTAGTGCGTTCGTCGTACCAGTTTGTTGCCCCGTCGTTGGATCTCGATTCGTTGCCTCTCTTTGCTCCGATTCACAGCACACATGCACGAGTTCACTGTGCACTCAGTCTACCGTGGACTAAATTCAATTTGCAGTTCAAAAATAATTCCGGAATTGTTTCAAACTTCAAAAATTCATATTTTTCACATCCAAACTCCAAATTCATCCATTCAAATTCCATTTTGATCCTCATATTTTTCTCTACAACTTGAACTAATTTAATGACTTGTACTATTTATTTTTCTTCTTTTAATTGTGATTTCCTTGTTTTGTGTGCTTTTAGAGTTTGAAGCTGCCGAGGAGCCCAAGTCTTTTGTCGAAGAGTCGTCTTCGCCCTTTGTTGACCAAGGCAAGTCACACCCCCTTCCTTGAAAATGTTGAACCCATGTTTTAAAATTAATTATTGCTATAACCCATAGGAATTAATTACATTAGTCTAATTAAAACCTACAATTATATTTATTAAGATCTCGTGACCTTGTTGTGAAAACCCAAGCCATGTTGTTGATCTATTTTACCTTGTCTCCTTGAAACACTTCAAATATTAGTTAGTGCCCACGTATTGGCACACTTGCTTAGCTATGTTAGAGATAAGTCATAGACTAGATACTTTATTCTCTTTTATATTCCTTAGATATGTCTCATCTCATGGTTTTAAATGATAGAAGAAATTTTGAAAAATGGTTAAGTTCATGGCAATGGTGGGTTCCAGGTGCAAGCGAGTGCATTGGTTGGTATAGCACCTGTGGTATTATAAGGACCGATCTACGGGATCTATTGCAAAGTATTTTTGTACAAGCCACAAGTCTAGTGGGTAAGGCCTAATCGGACATATAGGTCGGTTTAGTAGGATGCACCGAGCAGAGGGTCATGAGAGTCAAGAAGAAAGGACACCTTGTTTCCTTTTTATTGACTAAACACTATGGCACAAAAGGGGGCTTACATTTCCATTGCTCTCGACGTCGACGAAACCTAGTGTGGTTGTCCTTCTGCTGAGATGATTTATATCAAGGGTTTTGGCAGGGTTTTGGTGATTGCAAGCTAATTTCTTGCATTGTGGGTAAATTTGTACACCTCTAATCAGAGTATAATCTTTTCAAAAAGTCATGCCCATAGTTATGGGCAAGCCAAGTGATGTTCTTCACAACTAGTCTAATAATCTGATTGTGAATGGTGTGCTATTTGAGTTAGTGGATGGTTTTTCATGTCATTTACTTTGTGTTAATTAAACTTGATCACTATAATTGTTTAATTACAAAATGTGTTTTATGCAAAACAAGCGATATGTCTATCCTTAGATATTACCCTTGTATTATGTTGCATTCGGTTGCTTGTTGAGTATGTTTTGTACTTATCCTTGTTGAATACCCCTTTTTAGATGTTGAGTTCGTTGAAGGCGAAGGTTTAGAGTAATCTGTCCAGTCAAAGAGCGATTCTAGGAGCAAGATGTTCATCTTTTTTTTAGAGTTTTCTTTTTATTTTTTACCTTCGGTGTAATAAAATAGCCTCTGAGCTGTATTTTGTTTTGTCGTAAGACATTATCGCTTGATGAACATTTTGTAAGTTGATTTTCTTAAGGAAATTCCAGCAGCTCCCTCCCCTCCCACCATTCTCCATTGTGTGAGATCTCAGCGTCACCCAGATCTTGACACCGCTCTTGCCCTTCACCCCCTCCTCTTTCATCATTCTCCCATGCACATGGATCTCAGTGGCACCCTTGGCTATGACCTGACACAACAACAAGATAGAGAAATTGAATTTGAAGAGTACACAATTGGTGTGAGTGATGGGCTTAGCAGTCCTATTTAGCCTATTGATCCAAGGACAACCTCAAATGAAAATAGGACCAAGAAAGCCAAGATAGTTGAAAATGAAGAGGATGGGTTGATTGTTGCATTCAATAAGGTAGGTGACAACCTTGGAACAATGATAACACAAATCGCCAAAACAAACAATGAGATGCCAGAAGATCTCTTCGATAGTGTGAATAGCTTTTCACGTTCAGGCTTTGATGACCTCCAAATATCTATGTATTATGCGCATCTGGTGACCAATCCTCTCATTTTAGTAATGCTTTCTATAATTTTCCATTCAACCACAAGTTACATTGGGTTTCTATGTTTGTTAGTGAGAGGTTGCTGGGATAGTAGAACGGTTAATTATAATATATGGGTCTTTTGCTAACTAAGTTTGATGTTAGAACTAAGTAGGAGGATTTGGAATAGATGGGTATTTTGCTAATTGGTTTTAATATCATAACTGATGGTCCTTTTGCTAAAGTTGTGCCTTGAACTTTCTATATTGTATAAGTCATAAACTTGATGCACCATGGAAAGCATGGAAAACTATGGCAAGCTATTGTCTATAAGCTTTCGACGTAGTATGCTTAATATATGAACTTGCTAATTACTCTCATGTTCTGGTTGTGGTTTGCTTCATCATAACTAAAGTTGTGTGCTTTACCAGTTCATTTTCTTATATAAGGAAGAGGAACAATCGTTTCTATTGTTATGGATGACTGATGTTGCATTTGTATTGTGCCTATACGCCTCTAATTCCACTTTGTTTAGACCTAGAGTTTTGTTTAGAACTTGATATTGTATCATAAGTAGAACCATGCACAATTATTCATTCTTTACATGCATGTAGCTTCATTTTTCTATCACGTTTTATATTGTAAATATTTGGAGGTAACCTCACCATATTTGTTAAAGGGGTAATCATAGACATCTGTTTCAACTCCATCCCTCTAACCAAATGATAGACAAAATCATCATGTCCCATTACATCACTCAAACCAAACAAAAAAGAGGAACCATTCCATCCCATAACCAAATAATAAATGGGATCAATCCATCCTATAAGGGTGCGTTTGGTTGAGGGGATGGGACTCGAATGGATGGGATGAGCCCATTCTTGATGTCGTTTGGTTGAGAATTGAGGTGGGATGGGGATATCCCAAGAGGGAATATTTGAGGAATATTCCACAAAATTGGAGATACTCCAGTCCCTAAAAATGAGAAAATTGTGCCATCCCACTTTTTCGTCATGACCATCGTTCGCTAAAAATTCCGCCACAGCGCACAACAGTAGAGCACAACACCGTCGAAGGGGTAGGGTGAAAGCCAACGACGTTGGGTTTGGAGGCACTCGAGGCTAGCAACCGGAGGCTGATGGATGGCGACAGGGGCACACATCGGCGCACATAAGGTTAGAACGAGCGATGGCCGGAGACTCTAGATCTAGGACAGAGCATCGGTGACAAGGCGAACCATAGGTGGGACATCGCCGGTGGGGCAGAACCGCCAGGGCAAGGTGGAGGCGTCGTCATGAGCGGTTGGGGCCAGAACCGCTAGGGGTGGAGTGGCTAGGGGACAGCGGCGGAGTCTCATGGGGCAGGGAGGAGTGGTCGGAGGTGGGGCAGAGGCGGTGGAGGCGCCTGGGGCGAGGCAGAGCGGTTGAGCGGGGCAGATGCATTGAGGAAGGGCGGAGCCATCGCAGGCGTCAGTTGCTGTTGTTGTTGCTTGCTGCCTCAAGATAAAGATGGATGGAGAAGAAGATGAAAATGAGAGCATGACAGATAGAACCCACATATGATAGGTGGGTCCAACATATGTATGTTCTAATGGTGTTAAAATTGACATCATCCCATTTTTCTCAATCCACTAACCAAAAAAAACTTAAACATCTTTATCCCTTGTAACCAAACATGAGATGAAACGATCTCATTTCAAAAAATTAGGATAAGACTATCTCATCCCACTCCACTTTGTGTCCGTACCAAACACACGCTAAATCTAAATCTAAAATGGACCGTCCTATACCTATACCTAGTCTAAACCAACCACATGTACGACACACCACAAATTCAGAGGCAACCAGTAAAACAAAAACAAAGCTTCTGCTTGGACAAACTATTTTAGTTAAAATTAAAATAATTAGTGATTGAGACCGCACAATCTGTACAAGTTCAAATAAAATGATTGCTGAGAATATCTGAGGCCATGCATGCAATCTAGTTACACATATTTCAATCATATTCATCAATATGTTTCCAAGAAGGTTCAACTGCTAGATTTAACACTGAAGTAACTAGACATGCTTGCAGCTTGCTCGATCAATTCAAACAACAAAATCAGAATTCTCAAGGCCAAAGGGCAGGAGATTACCCGCCGCACTGGAGCATGTCGGAGCTTTGGAGCAGGAGCTGAGATTCTCAAGAGTTTTCTTAAATAATACATTTTTATTAAAAAATTTAAATTTGGTATGTGGATGTCAGAATTTGCAAAAATAGATTTCTGTTGGGCTATGCTGTACCGATCTAGGCCGATATAGCCCTTTGAAAATTCATAGAGAATTCAAAATTTCAAAGCACTTCAAAAATTTCCCACGATTGTCTGTTGGGCTGCTTGCACTATTGCGTTGTAGGATGAGCTGGCCAAATTCTAAGCCCAAGCTATGTTTTGAGCAGAACAGGACGAACCGACTCATTAAAAAAATTATACAACGTTGATTTTTAATTTCCTAATGTTTAGATTTTAAGGTGTTTCTTCGGTCACCCTCAAACGCGTCTCCGACAGCAGCCTGAAGCATGCACAAATACAACTCACCCTCAATCTCGTCGACAAAAGACAGGAGCTTGGGCGAGCTCCCACTTCTTCTTGGAGAGCATACAAAATCTAAACTAAACTAATGATTATTCATGATTCCATTCATATTGGATCAATTCCCTATAGGCGGAAGTCGAATCTCTTTGATTAGGAACAGGAGAAAAAATCATACCTTAAATAAGACAACATGTTTTCACTATATCTAAAACATGAATAAAAGTGATTGGATGAAAGGAGGAGAAAGAGAAAAAATAGTAGTATAAAAAATTTATTATAGATTCATATCAAGAAACTAGGGTTGAGAATATAGTTTCTAGATATAGTGTCTTGCTTACATGGCAAAATAAGACTCCACCTAAGAAACTATGGGTTGGGACTGCCCTAAGTCGCTAACTCTAAACGAGTTAAATACCCTTATACAAGTAAATGTAATAGGTTTGATTTTAAGCTTTTAGCCACCCAAGTTTCAGTGGAAAAGTTAGAAAAAACCTACAACCTTGTAACTGCATATGAACAATTGAAGCAAAACAATATTTTCATATTCTGCTGATAGTCTCGAAAGTTGAGAATAATATGATGTCTTTGTGTGCTGCAGATCAATCTAATATCTAAATCCTAAATCTACAACATTTAGACAAATTAAAAGGAACAAGTAGCTCAATGACGACGAGCGGTGAGAACATAAAAAAGCTCAAAAAACAAAAGGTGGTCTAATTAACGAGGAAGAACTATTAATATTTTAAGTTTTCGGTCAGTAATTAATCAACTGCAACACTATCTATTCAGTACTCACGCTTCACTTTTTACGTGAGTAGCTAGTCCGCTGGTCTAATTACTCATTTTGATTAATTGAAGCTTTTAACTCTTTGCTGACTATAGTTCCTCCTGAATCAACCATGAACAATCTAGTGGAATTATCCTAAGAATAGGGCAAAATCTCCCCTAAGAAATACCTAAAAATTCTCCCCAAAACTACAGCAGCTAGAGGGATAGGAGTACAGAATAATAGAAATACCGCTGCTATACAGTATGTCTGCATGTACGTGGCTTGTAGTGCAAATGGACCAATAGATTGATTGCTCTCATTGTCTCTTATATACTTGTGTTCTTCTTCCTTCCCTTCCAGTTCACAGTGTTTATCTTCTCTCCATTCTCCGATACCTGCTATGGGAGACATCACATATGTATAATTGTGTTGGAGGATAGGTTAGAGGCTGAAGAAGTCTAATCAACCCCTATGTGGAGCGGCCTTCGGGGGAGGATGTGCCTCCGGATGCAGCGGCTGGAAGGGGGTGTTGTTCGTCGGTATCCATGGTAAACCTGGGCCTAGTCCCATTTTGTGTTAGATTAGTCATGGGCTAAGTTCCACACAATCAAAGAAATTTTTATAGCTCTGTTCCTCAAATCACTAGCCAAATATATTCAGATCTCAGTTTTTGAATCCGCGAAAAATATAGATCCATGAATTTGTTCTTTATTTTTTGTGAACGGGTTCATTTTTTAAAAACAAATTATAGAGTTCGAGATTATTTACCCACCATATTATTAACGACCGTACCGCTTCACATTTCTTTTTTGTTTACCGATCTCTGTGTGTGTTGCAGTCCACGGGAAACAAAAGGCCATGGCAACACGGCTACGGATGGTGCGCCGAGAGTGGTGGCAAGGGGAACCGACGAAGGTTGCTCTGTGCTCCTCGACGATCGAGATCAATGAGGGCGTAGCGCATAGGGTACTCGAAGGTGTGCGCCACCGGCCATTGGTGCAAATGTCGGATGTGGCCCTCGTACAGCCGCACGGCGACCACGCCACCGCCAAAGAGAATGCCGACAAGGGAGCAGAGGAAGAGAGAGTAGAGGGAGGGAAGCAGAGGAGGAAGGAGTAGAGGGTGGAGGTGAGGATCATGGTGGCTAAGAGCATCCCAACAGGTCATCCAAATTTGAACATCTATATTCTAATCTGGATATCCATCTAAAAAGATTCCCCCTCTATATTTTAACACACTTCAACAAATCATCCATATTACACCATCCGGATCATATTCTTCTATGTTTTAATAATATCTTCTAACTATCCTACATTTATATAATATTCAACCATACAAAATCAGATTGCTACTTGCATTGAAATGCTTTAAAATGATGCATGTTGGAGATAGCGTGAGGAGAGAGGCACGCCAAAAGTTGGCGTTTCTCTCTCTAATATGGATAGTCATCTATATTTGAAGGGTGGGATAGCTTGCCTGTTGGAGAAAGATTTTTTTTTTTTGGTAATTTTGAGGATGTAGACTGGGACAGATGTCCTGCTGGGTTGCTCTAAGGAAACCAGAAGTTCTTTTTTTGAATAATCTTTGTAGCATAGTCAAGAGTGGACGAAGGGTGATTTATTTGAGCGGGGAGAAAATGTAGGGCTCGCCGAAGACACGAGAGGACGGGGGACGAGGCCTGCGCCTGGCCAAGTCACAACGGCAACATGTGTTGTGCCCGTAGCCTGTGTTCGTCGGATGGGCATGAGAAAAAAATGAGAGGTTAACATGTGGGTCCCATTCAACTATACACTATAAATTCTACCATTTCTAATCTGAATCTACAAGCCAAACAAGATATCTGCTCTAAAAGGGAGTTATAAATGAGTAAATGTTAGCAAAGCAAAGGTCCCAAAGTCCCAAACAGAGCCATATTTTCTTCTAAAATATGTGCAAATCGACCAAACCAACCCGGCGTGCCTTTCTAAAGATAACTGGAAATTCGTAAGTTTCAGCCAAAATACATTAACTGCGGTTTCAGACACTAGTCTCCATCTGTTTGTATTTTCTCAATGAAATGGAGGAATTCATCATAGGAAACATGTTCGCCATCAATCAAAGATGCAATCCGCATTGAAAATTTTAACTTAAGGTTGCTTCAAATTCAGGTTCAACTTTTAGGCAAACAAAAAAATTCAGGTTCAAATTCCGGTACAGAACTGCAAACTAACAAACCCTAGTGCCACCAAAACAAGCTCTAGACAATGGCATTTGCCGCACTAGCAATCCTTGGCCAGAGATCAGCGCACTCCTTACCAATGGGTCCAGTGATAGCAGATCCTGCAAAAGAATACAAAGTGATCAACAAATTATCGCCTAGTAATTGACGGTGAACACTTGGGTGTTTTAGTAGTATACCTTTCATCTCGCCCTTAGGATTCACAATCACCCCAGCATTGTCTGCACATCATATTCACAACAGACATCAATTCAATAGGATCTAATTTCAAAGGGCTATATTGAAATTACACACAATAAAATAGGCAAGGCAACCACACATATATTACAATGAACAAAAAACATTGTTGCGAAAACATCAACATCGCTTCATATAGATTTCAGGCAGGAAAACATGATACACCAGTTTCTTTTGCATTGTGGACATCCTGAAGAGATAAAGATAGAGAGGGAAGACATAGCTAAAAGCTGGATCTAAGTAGGCACAATGGATTATGGACACATAAAAAATGCAGATCCAAATGTACAGGAGTGCATAGAATAAAATGACATAAAACAGTCAGAATGAATAAAAGCTGTAAGGTAAAGTGCTACAATTCATGGCATTTGAATGAGCGATGCCACTACCCAAGGTGTTGGAATATGTGACCACTTCCAGATGGAGGAGCTCTTATGAAGATGAAATCCTTACAAGAAAACCTCTACACCCAAAAAATGCTTTGTCTGTGACGTTTGCTTAGTAATATGCAAACATGTGTATGTTTGCTTCACAAAAGAGTGAAGGACCTCATGGCCCTCCAGTCAATGTGTTTCCAATGGCATGTAGTGCAAGCCCACAAATAAACAGAACATAACAAGTCCTGAAGAACAAAATTTTAGCAATGGACCTATACAGTGCACACAAACTAGTAACACATTTCACCTTGTGGTACACAAATTATTTTGGAAAAACAACCTTAAAAAATTAGGACTACCATCATGGTAAACTATTTGTAAAGATCATGGTTCCAACAAAACTCTGCCGAGAGAACCATCTCAAACATTTTGCGAGGAACAGCACCAATATAGAAAACATCTGAACTAAGCTTTTATAATTTATACAAAAAGAAAAGTTCAACGAACTAAAATTCTGGGATGATCTTTGGTATTTCTGGTAGATTTGGCATGGGTTGAAGCAGAATCAGCCCGCAAAGAACCCAAAACATGTACTTACCCAAATGTACAACATTATCAAACTTAAAACAAAACCATTGTACTAGCCTTTAAGAATGTCTATTGTGGTATCATCAAACAAGCACAAAATATATCATATACCTCCAATCATGGGTATTCGACGCAATCAGCATTCTAAAATAAGGAAATCAAGGAACCCATAAGGAATAACTTGACCCTTGTCACTAATCGAAGCTATGGGTTAAAAGGATAACATTAAATATGTAATAAAGGTACTACAAATTCGCAAACACACGAATTTATTATAAATAGCAGGATATGTAGCCGGATCGGAATGGGCAGATGGTTGTAGCTCCGTTACCTTCGAAGTACATGTAGACACCGTCCTTGCGGCGCCACGGCTTGCGCTGGCGGACGATGACGGCGGGCATGACCTTCTTACGGAGGTCGGGCTTGCCCTTCTTGACGGTGGCCATGACCATGTCGCCGACGCAGGCCGACGGCAGCCGGTTGAGCCTGCCCTTGATGCCCTTCACGGAGATGATGTAGAGGTTCTTGGCGCCTGTGTTGTCCGCGCAGTTCACCGTCGCCGCCACCGGCAGACCCAGCGACATCCGGAACTTGTTCCCCGCCGTCCCACCCCTCCCTGCGCCATTTCCGGCACGCGCACACACCGATTCAGCGATACATGACATAAACAGCAGAGGAAGGAGACGAACCACACACAGAGAGAAAGAGGGAGAGAGAGAGACGGCTTGTACGTACCGCGCTTCGACATGGCGGCGGCGCGAGGAGACGAGGGTCGTTCTAGGGTTGCACTGGCTCGGCTACTTATAGGGTGAGAACAATGTGGGCCTTAAGTGTTTGGGCTTTTGATTTATTATTGGGCCTATCAACTTAGTTAACTTAGTTTAGTTTAGAGTTTAAGGTAGTGTTTGGTTTGGTATACGACAAGAAATGAAATGAGATGGTTCGAAACAATCTCATTCATTAAAAAATTAGTACAACACAGTTCATCATCTATATGGAATATTTTGTTTCTGGGAATAATTTAGTTCTATTTAATTCCACCACATCTCTTGAACTAAACAGATCATTTCATATCCAGAAATCATTCTATTCCGTCGTACAGGACCAAACATTGTAGAAGATAAAGCACTTAGCAGATAGTCCTATAAAGTGGGCTTTGCTTACCTCAATGATCCATAACGATGACAGCGTGCATAAAACACGTGTTCGGTAAAAACTCACGCAATATCCTCAAATTCAAATTCAAATTCAGGTCGGTGAAAACCGTGGGTTTCAAATTAAACAAGTGCTCAAATTTATGGAGTATCCTCAAGTGGGTTTCAGGACACTTTGAAAATTCGTAGAAATTCAAAAGTTCAAAACACTTAAAAAAATTCTCGATTGTTTGATGGGTTGCTTGTGCTGTTGCGGTGTATGATGGGTCGGTCAAATTAGGAGGCCAAGCTATGTTTTTGAGCAAAATATGTTAGGCCGACTCATTAACAGTTTTAAACAAGACTTTATATCATATGCACAAATGCACAAGATCGATCGTGGCTCTACATTCAAAAACTAATGAACATAGGTTTGAACGGAGCTTTTACAAATTTACATGAATCGAGAAGCGAGGTGCACTATGGGTGGTGTTGTTGTTTTTTTGGATGAAAGGACAATAGGCTTTGTGCATTTGTGCACGGAGGGAGTTTTGTGTACAGGAGAATGAGCCTTTAAACAATGTTGATTTTTAATTTCCTAAAAATAGAACACTTTGAAAATTTGTAGAAAATTAAAAAATTTCAAGACACTTCAAAAATTCCCCACAATTGTTTATTGGACTGCTTGCGTTGTTGCGTTGTACGATGGACCGGATAAATTTTTGAGTAGAATAGGCCGGATCGATTCATTAACATTTTTAAACAATGTTGATTTTTAATTTCTTGAAAATATAACCTTGGAAAATTCGTAGAAAAATCAAAATTGTAAAACACCTCAAAAATTTCTTACGATTGTCTATTGGGTTGCTTTCGTTGTTGCGTTGTATGATGGGCCGGACAAATTCAAAGCCCGAAGTTATGTTTAGAGTAGAATACGCCGACTCATTAACATTTTTAAATAATGTTGATTTTTAATTTCTTGAAAATAGAACACTTTTAAAATTCGTAGAAATTTCAAAATTTCAAAACACCTCAAAATTTTCCCACGATTGTCTATTAGGCTTTGTTGCGTTGTATGATGGGCCAGACAAATTTGAAGCCCAAGCTATGTTTTGAGTACAATAGGCCAGACCGACTCATTAACACTTTTAAACAATGTTGATTTTTAATTTCCTGAAAAATAGGACACTTTGAAAATTCGCAGAAAATTCAAATCTTCAAAAAATTACCATGATTGTTTGTTGGGCTGCTTGTGCCGTTACATTGTATGATGGGTCTGCTAATTCTGGAGCCCAAGATATGTTTTTTTGCAAAATAGGACAGACCGACTCTTTAAGAGTTTTAAATAATGTTGATTTTTAATTTCATGAAAAATAGAACACTTTGAAAATTCATAGAAAATTCAAAACACTTCAAAAATTTCCTACGATTATATATTGGGTTACTTAAGGTGTTGCATTGTATGATGGGTCGGACGAGTCAAGACATGTTTTGAGCAGAATAGGCCGGACCAACTCATTAACAGTTTTAAACAATGTTGGTTTTTAATTTCCTGAAAAACACTTCAAAAATTTCCCACGATAATGGTCCAGACGAATTCGGAGCCAAACCCATATTTTGAGTAGAATAGGGCAGACGTGTCAGCATTTAGGGATCGAATTTCCGAATACATGGAGCGTATAACGTATTAGTCCCATGACCAGTGGCTAGTACATGTATCCATAACTTTGTTATCACATCCATACAACATACATATACGTAAATATATAGTAAGGTTCTTAACTAAAACAGTAGATATGTCATACATTAGAGATAGGCCCGATCGACCACATAAAAGAATTGAAACACAGCGGAAAAGATAGTAAAAATACAAAAGTTCTTCGGTATGTCCATCTACCAAGACCACACATGCAACTGACTAGGAACCACAATAGAAAGAGCTATCATCGAAATTCCCATAAATAGACGTAAAATACTCGTCGTTAGACATATCGCTCCCTCCCTGTATCAAAATCTAAAAGAACATCCATACAAAATGAGTTAATAAATAAACGTATTGACAAACACCTACCTACACCTTAGGGAGACATATTTTTAAATGAAAGCTGAGATCAAAGAGAGCTGAATTTGTGGTTTATTTTCAGATAGTAAATAGTAGTAAGTTGCAACAAAATTTATGATAGTAATAGCACATATGTAATATTATGACACCATATTTGTGTCCTCCATGGCAACAAGTAAACATTTCATTCTCAGACATTCCGACAAAAGAAAGTCAAACAACATTTACCATCATACTAAGTTTTATCATTTCCCTTGCAATTCTCTACTAGTATCGCTTCAAAATAATGTTTGTTTAGCTGCTCGTGCTGCTGCATTATACGTTGGGTTGGCCAAATTCGAAGCCCAAGCTATGTTTTGAGCACAACAGGCTGGACCGATTTATTAACAGTTTTAAACAATGTTGATTTTTAGTTTCTTGAAAATAGAACACTTTGAAAATTCGTAGAAAATTCAAAAGTGCAAAACACTTGAAAATTTTCCCACTATTTGAATTTTTTGAAAAGATATATTATTTTGAAAAAAAATCTATGGTCCACACACTCAAAGAATTTTTTCATTCATATATTCATTTTTAAGTTTACAAAAACATACTTATATTTTTGAAAATCTACATAATAGCATCAAAAAACACCCAAGCAGGTAATTGGATATATTTTATTCTATGAATTTTTGTTCTTATGTTACAAAGTTGAGTGGTGTTTACTTTTTTGCCACGTCCTATGTGTTTGACAACTGAACTCAAGAAACACATATCATACACTTATATGGAGCAAAAAAACAAATTACACCAACTTATGTATAGCATGAATGCAAATCTCCCTTGTTAAATTTTAACAACTACCAAACCAACCTGGCTCGCCTTTCTAAAAAGAACTTAAACCCGTGGAGTGATGTTTGCATGCGATATGGGATTTGTTACCATGTATAATTTTTATCATATACCACATAAATAACCGGTATATATACCATGCAAATTCAGATTTTCCAACTTATTCATTGGAAGTATAATTGGGCGCCATAGATATAATTAAGTATCACATTTTTGTGTCATTTAAAAAATTGCAAACTTACCCCGTAGAAGTTTCATTTACATTCCTTAATTATTTTGTTTCTTATCTTACTTAAATAATGCACGAGCACATGCATCAATGTAATATTATAAATTGTGGTTTACATGACACCTATAATTAATTTCAAATTATATACCTACCAAATATAATATGGGTGCATGCTATATCACTATACAATATAAGTTTTGATTTCTTCGTTTCTATTCTTAATTTATTCTTTACTTATATTCGTCATTAACTTTCCTTCTTGCATTTCTTAATTACTTAAATGCACGGGTACAAACCTTTGTTGCATTTCTTATTACTTAATCATTTTTTTACTTATTTTCTTTCTAAATGCACCTAAATCTCTTGATTTCTTTCTAAATGCACATAAATTCAGGTTAGGTGGAAACTATAATTAATAGCGAATTAAAGTTGAAAACAAGCATGTTGATTTCCACGATTTCTGTTGTCTTTGATCCGTCGACTGCCGCTGCTGCGATGAAAACCAAAATTTTTATAACTATTTGTATTATATTTAAAAATAAAAAAAGAGTACAAGAGAATGTATGGATTTTGAAGTCATGGTGCCCCGTTTGGTCCAATAGCTTGAATTTCGAAACTAAATTTAAATTTATATTTAGTTTATTTTTGTTAGTTTTATAGTATATCCCATTTTTGAAATTTTCCAAATAGACTAGTAACATTATTTTTAAAAATTAAATTCAACAATCAAAAATACGCTTCTATGTTGCAAATTGGACGGCATTGTTTCGTGAAATAATAACGATGCTGATGCCGTTTGTATATGTTAAATAAATTTAAATTAATTATATACGATTGTTTCACGAAGTCAGTCTAATGAAATTGCAACCACACAATTAAAATTAATGTACAAAATGGAGTCGTCATAGACATTGCAGTGTGGACGAATTAACAAGGATTTTATTGGATAATGAAGCAAATTAACAATTTTGCAATCTTATTTCAGATCAAAGCTAGCTAGGACTGACCCTTATTTGTGATAATTAAGCTACGTTGCATTATCCACCATAGTGCGCGGCGGCGGCACGGACGTCGTCGTACGCCGGCGATCTATATTATTGGTCGGTCGGTCATCTCGTCGACGTCACATCATGGAGCAGGAGCCGGCGTGGTTCTCATCGCTGAAGTAGGACGGGGTGTAGTGCGGGTAGTGGGGGCGCGTGCCGTCGCCGTCGTAGTACTGCGAGTTCCTGAAGAAGGAATCTCCGTTATGCCGCGGCGCCCGTCGTTGGGGTGGAGCCGAGCTGGCGCTAGTGGGTGCCGGCCGCTGAGGCGGGGGAGCAGAGGAGCTGTCGGCCTGCTGCGGAGCCGGCGCCGCCGGCGGAGGAGGTGGGGTGGAACTGTGCGGTGGCGAGACCGCAGTCGTCTTCTTAGTACAGCAACTGAACATGGTGACCAGTACGTGACGATAGGTTACTCCAAGTGTAGATGCCGTCGAGGTGCCACCTCTCTTCACGAACTCCTCGATCGGTCGTAAGCTTCAACTGAGCAAGAAACAAAATAGATGCATGCATCAGGGTTAGCTACGTACGTATGTACCTGTATACGACGTACAAATGGATTCTTCTGCTCATCGCAAGCATGCTTGTGTACGTGCATCAACTAAAAGGTTTCTTCATTCTCACCTTGCAGCAGCACTAGAGCATCTGCAGTTGATGGGAGTGCGATTAGCTGCACGGGATTATATAAATTGAAAAAAGAGGTGAAATATCTTTTGGACGGGCGTTAATTTTGTTAACATGTATAATTTTCATTCCATATTTTGTTCGATTTCCATATTTTGTCATATACCGCATAAATAATAACGGGTATATACGCATGCAAATACAGATTTTCCGACTTATACATTGGAAGTATAATCGGGTGTGCCATATATATATAATTAAATATCACCTTTTTGTGGTTTAAAAAATTTGCAAAATTACCACTTAGAAGTTTCATTTACATTTCTTAATTATTTCGTTTCTTATCTTTTATCTTACTTAAATAATAATCCACTGCCGCACATGCATGCATTTTATGTAAATTCTAGTTTACATGGCACCTATAATTTATATCAAATTATACCTACCAAATATATATAATGTGGGTGCATGCTATAATATTGCTATATATACCGTATAAGTTTTTTGATTTCTTTGTTTCCATTCTTAATTTATTCCTTACATTCGCCATTAACTTTCCATTGTTGCATTTTTTTTACTTAAATGCACGGGTACAAATCTTCCTTCGTTGCATTTCTAAACCTTATAAAAAATATGTTTCTGAAAAATTCTAAATATACCTCCCATAAGATTTAATCACTTTCCATACTTGATGGAAACTAAAATTAATACCGAATTAAAGTTGAAAACACCATTTAGTTACTTTCCATACTTGCTGTGCTATATTTATGGCGCGAAAAAATTTCCACGGATTTCTATTGTCTTTGATCCGTCGATGCCGCTGTGATCAAAACCAAAGAATTTATAACTATATTTGTATTATATTTAAAGACTAAAAAATATTATAAGATAATGTATGGATTTTGAAGTAATAATGGTGCCCCGTTTGGTCCAATATTTTGAATTTTGTAACTAATTTTATATTTAGTTTAAAAGTTTTTTCGTTAATTTTGTAGTATATCCCATTTTTAAAATTTTCCAAATAGATTATAATATTATTTTTATTTTTTTAAAAATAAATTCAATATTAAAAAATCGCTTTGGATTCAGTGAGTATATCCATTTATTGTGCCCCCATTACCTCTAGGAGAAGAATAATTAAAATTAATTTGAACCATTGATTAAATATATTTAAAATAATTAATTAAAAAATAAAATGGACTAAACGACTTGATTATAGAAATCAAAGTTTGTTGATTATTTATTTTTTATAGTGTATGCAAAAATTAATATGGTAGCATGAGAGGAAAAAAATTAACTGTTGTATATATATGGGCCCACACATATTTAAAAAACATTATACTAGATGTAATAAATCACAAAAATTAAATTTGTGTTTTTGGATCATAGAGATTAGACAGTCCATAAAATTTGGAGACACCATAAAATTCTCTCTTTCCATACAAATTGGACGACATTGTTTCGAAAAAAAATGATGCTGATGCCGTTTGTATATGTTAAATCAATTTAAATGAATTATATACGATTGTTTCACGAAGACAGTCTTACGAAATTTCAACAACACAATTAAAATTAATGTGCAAAAGGGAGTGGTAGACATTTCAGTGTGAACTAATCAACCTTCAGTAGCAATTCCATTCTGCATATCGAATGGCTTTCAGTAGGATTATTGGGTAATGAAGCAACTAACTTAACAATTTTGCTAAACTTATTTCAGAACAAGCTATGGCTGATGCTTATTTGTGCTAATTGAGCTAATAAGTTACATTATTCATAGAGTAGTAGGTAGTGCGTGCGGCCGGCGGAACGGGCGTCGTCGTCTTACGCCGGCGATCTACATTATTGGTCGGTCTCGGTCGTCGTCTCGTCGAGGTCACATGATGGAGCAGCCAGGCGCCGGTGTGGGAGATCTCATTGCTGAAATAGAAAGGGGTCGGGGAATAGGGGTCGGCCGTCTCTGCGGTTGTACTCCGTGTGCCTGAAGTAGGAGTTTCCTCCCTGCGGTGGAGCCCCTTGCTGGGGTGGAACCGAGCTGGAGCTGGCGGCTTCATGCCGCTGAGGTGGTAGGGCAGAGAAGCTAGCGGCCTCCGCCTGCTGCGACGGTGTCGGTGCCGGCGGCGGAGGTGGTGAGGGTGGACCACGCCGCGGTGGCGAGACCGTAGCCGTCTTCTTTGTACAGCAACAGAACATGATGACGACGTACCAGCAGGGTAATTACTCAGGTGTAGATGTGTAGTCGATCGGTGCAGCTAGCCACCTCTCTTTCACGTACTCGTCGTCGTTCACCACCTCGCACGTAAGCTTCAATTGAGCCAGAAACAAGATAGATGCGTCATGCATCATGCATCAAGGTTAGATATATACCACGTACTAATATGGCTTCTTCGATCTGCTGATCGCAAGCATGCATGTATGTGTACATATCAACTAAAAGGTTTCTTCGTTCTCACATTGCAGGCTTGCACTCTTGCAGCAGCTTGCACTAGATCGAGACCATGCATCTGCTTTTGCATAGACTATGCACGCGCGAGGTTATATAAATCGAAAAAAAGAAGTGAAATCAGAGAGACGGTGATATTTGCATGAGACACGGGCGCCTATGTTACCATATATAATTTTTATTTTCCTTCTTAAAAATTACAAATATACCTTGTATATTTTATTCACGTTCCATATTTTGTCATATACTACTTAAACTGTTTAAAAAAGCGGGTATATACCATGCAAATTCAGAATTTCGGACTTATACACGGGAAGTATAATTGGGTACCATATCACATTTTTGTGTCCTTTAAAAAACGGCAAACTTACCATGTAGAAAAGTTTCATTTACATTTATTATTTATTTTTGTTTCTTATCTTATCTTACTTAAATAATGCACGAGCGCATGCATGCATGTCATGTAAATTCTAGTTTACGGCGTGTATGGCACGTACGTATAATTAATTCCACATTATACCTACTATATATATATATATATATATATAACGTGGATGCATGCTATTTTGCTATACAATATAAGTTTTGATTTCTTTGTTTCCTTTTTCTTAATTTATTCCTTACTTACATTCGCCATTAACTTTACTTGATGCATTTTCTCCTTACTTAAATGCACGGTACAAACCACCATATGAAAAAAACTAATTTATCAAAAATTCCAAATCTACCGTTTAATTTGTAAGATTGAAAATAACCATCATCTATGGGATTTATGGCACAACAAAAATTCACGATTTCAGTTGTCTTTGATCTGTCGACTGCCGCTGCGATCAAAACCAAAAAATTTATAACCATTTGTATTATATTTAAATATTATAAAAGAGTACAAGAGAATGTATGGAATTTGAAGACATGCTGGCGCCCCGTTTGGTCCAAGTTTGAATTTTGAAACTAATTTATATTTATATCTAGTTTAATTTTTTTTCGTTAATTTTGTAGTATATCCCATTTTTAAAAATTATATTTCCAAATAGACTAGTAACATTATTTTTTTAAAAATAAAATCAAAAATCAAAAATCGCTTTGGATTTGATGAGTATATATGCATGTATGTCGCAAATTGGACGGCATGCATTGTTTTGCAAAATAATAATGATGCTGATGCTGCTTGTATATGTTAAGTCAATTTAAATTAATTATATAGGATTAAAATTAAAATTAAAATTAAAATTAATGTACGAAAGGGAGTCGTCGATGACTCGTCGTAGACATTGCAGCCGTGTGGACGAATTAACCTTCAGTAGTAATTCCTGTTAGTATTAGCTCTCGGGGAGGAGAAGGGGACCGAATCCCTCTCCTCCCTGGTAATTCGGAATTAGGCTAACTAACCCCGCATGTCAAGCGCCCTGATCGGGGGCGCACTCCACTAACCTGTTGAAGGGGCCCCCATCGCACAGCACATATATATAAGGAGTTCGTTCTGAGAGAAAGACGTCTACGTCCTAAGTCACCCGATCTATGGTTTTTGTGCTGGAGCGACGGGAAGCCTCCCTTCACCGTCAATCACCAGACTTCGACGCCACGGACACCATCGCCACGGCGTTCCCCTCCTTCCTCGGCAAAGCAGAGAGGTACGTCTTGCCTAAGCTCTACCCCACTAGTTCTAACCCTAGACGAACCCTAAGACCCTAAGTGTACGATTTTCTATCAATGGTATCAGAGCCGACCTAGGGCTAGGCTAGTTAGGGGTAAGGGTGGTGTCGGATCCCCTTGACCCGCACCACCGCCGCGCCAAGATCCCTAAGAAATCTGACTAAGACGCCTCTATGAATTCGTAAGAATAGGTGAGAATGGGGCTAGGTTTTTCCTTGGGGCAAAACCCCCCATGTCCCTCTAAGAACCCGGCACCTAAGACCCCCCCTGTTGCCCTCTGTTTCCCTTGGAAGAACACCCCTAAACCCCTAAGGAACCCTTCGGGTAAGACCAAGAACAAACAAAAAAAAAGGGGGGAATGGGGAAACCGGAAAGGAGCTCAGATCTGAAAGTTAGGGTTAGGGTGAAAACCCTAACCCTAACCCTAGGTAAGAAAGGGTTTCGGGTTTTCTTACCTTGGACCCTCGGGTCGTCTAGCAGCCGCCCGCCGGAGGCCAGAGACCGCTCCTCGCCGCCGCTAGCCGGAAGTGCGGGACTTGGCCGAGTGCGCGCCACCGCGGACCGCCTCGACGGAGTGCCGCTCACCCTCGGGTGAGCGCGCGCACCGGCGAGCGGGCCCGCGATGGCGCCTTTGGCCGCTTAGCTCCCCCCTCTCTCCCCGGCCGCTGGCCCGCCGCCGGCTCCGCTCGCGCCGCCATGCGCCGCGCGCCAAGCGCCGCAGTCGCCCTCTCGCTCGGGTGGGGGAGGGGAAAAGTGTTTTAGGGTTAGGGTTTTGCCTCGGCCGAGAAGGCTTTTTATCCGGGCGAGGTTCACGCGCAGCCGTCGGATCAGATCCGACGGCTGGCAATGACCGGACCGGAAATCAGCCCAGGCGGGGGCGCGATTTGGCGGCCCAGGCCCAGGTTGCGGCCTGGGTGCGCTGGCGCGCGCGTGGAAGCTGTGGGCCGGACCTAATTTTCCTTTTTAGGCCGGGCTAAATCAGTGTTTTGGGCCGGAATTGATTTCTGAATTTTTAGAATTAAGAAATTGATTTTCCAATTAAATATTATCTGAAAATTAAGAAAAATGCCCAAAATTAAGAAAAGATAAGTTTTCTGCGGGGAAAATTTTGTATAAGTTTGTACAGACTCAGAAAATTTATTCTGCATTTTGCAGCATTTTTTAGGTACTTTTATGATATTTTCCTTATTAAATTTAGTCTAAGGACTATATTTAATTGAGGAATATTATTTTAGAGTTTATAATTAAGTTTAATTTTCAGAATTTTATTACTGTTTTAATTAGTGTATTAATTAAGATTAAGTCTTCCGCTGTGCATACACTATTTAAAATTACTCAGTAATTTTGTGTTTCAAAGCATTTTTAGTATTTTAGTGATATTTATTTATTAAATTTAGTCTAAGGACTATATTTAATTGAAGAATATCTATTAGAAATTTTGTTTAAGTTTAAATTCAGAATTTTCATTACTGTTTTAAGCAGTGTATTAATTAAAATTAAGTCTTTTGTTGGGAATGTTTAGATTAAGTCTTTCATTACACTGTTTAAAATTAGTACCATGCTGTAAATTCAGAATTTTATTACTGATCAAGCAGTGCATTAATTAGTTTTAAGACTTCCGCTGCGAATACACTGTTTAAGATTAGTACCATGTTCATCCTATTAATTAAGTAGCATTTATTCTGTCAATTAAATTTGAACCAACGAGATAATTTAATTTGGCATTATAAATGTTGAATTTTGTTAACATAGTGATTTTATCTCCTGACCAACGTTGGTGATGAAATTACTGTGGTTCAGTTGAATTGATCCTATTTCTGCCCAACGGTGATGTAGAATTAATTCGCCTTTTAAGTTTTAAGCATGTCACATGTTAATTTTGACCAACGTTAAATTTTCATGTATCATATTATGTCTGTTATAATATACCTTGATAATGTTCCTTATTATAAATGTGCTAAGTCATAATCTCCGGCATTGAGTCTCTCAGTGGTAAGAACTACGGTTCCCGGAGATGAGATATTAAGATAGCGATTGTGCTATAGGACATAGATCTTGCTTTAATGCTTGATTGTCTAACTAAGCGTGCGAAGCCCATGATCTGAGAGAATGAAAGCCAAGGGGCTTTTGTCATAAGGTTACGTGACTTCGCCGAAATAAGAATAAAATAAGACATACAGTACTAAAGGAAATCAGTGGAAACACAAAATGTATTATGATTAAGAGCTCCTTATGGAGCCAATTAGGGGTTCTATCCCACGTCATGATACTGCAAAGAGTATCTGAAAGTGACTTTTCTAAGGCGTATGCTAGCACGCTTATTAAGAAAAACTTAGTAAGTTTTTGTGACATGGTTTTCAAAGCTGAAACCCATGAATAAAGAGCTCGAGGATGATATTATCGTCCATATTATTATGATGTCACACTAAGGTTTTATGATCATTTTGTGATCATCTACAACTCACAGCTGAGAAACCATGTTGAAGAATATGGTTTTGATATTCCAGATGTGATGAGTGATTGTCAACGGAAGTCAAAGAAAGGGAGAGATGAAGACCTGCCGAGTCTGAGGCGCATGTGACTCAGGTACACGGGCAGTGAGTGACGGCCGGGCTGAAGGAGCTGCGGAGTCGGGCTGGCCCAATCCGGGTACATGGCTAGGAGCGGCAGAGGATCCACTGATCTGTTGACTGGGTTTGACTCAGGTACACGGGCGGCGAGCGATTGCCGGGCTGAGGGAGCTGCGGGGTCGGGTTGGCCCAATCCGGGTACCCGGTGCGAAGACGGTGGACGCTTTGTCAGTTTCGGCGTAAAACTGACAATCTATCATTAATTCGTTTTTAGGATATTAATAATTAGTTTTTAAGTTTAGAATATTTTTATTCGAGTCAGTTAATTTTTTTAAGAATATTTTAGTAATTTTCGGAATTTATTTTAGAGTTAGGATATTTTACCCGAGGGTAAAGTAGTCTTTTCATGTATTAGGATTTGCCTATAAATAGGCCCCTATCCCCTTAGGGATAGATGACTGTTTTATTAGATCAATCTACAGTCCACCGCAGTTCTCCATCTGCTATTTTTCGCTAGTTTGTTTCTCCTCATACCCGTGCAGCCGGGGACATCAGATCGGATCGGCTACTTCGTCTTCGCAGCCATTGCGTCCAGAGCTGTAGGCCAGACGGCGCAGCAGCACACGGTGGCAGTCGTTCGTCATCACGCACAAGAATCCAAGACAGAAGTGCAGCAATATTTTCCTGTTTTCCAATCGTTGATGACTAGACGCGTGGAGGCAATGTATCGTAGTACTAATTGAAGGCAAAGCCTTGCCTGGCAGTTTTGTTTTTGTGTTTGGTTCCTTGTGTGGCTGTAGCACGAAGCTGTTTGCAGCAGAGAGCCGCCAGGCATTTCTTCCATCACGAGCGAGCGGGGCCCTCATCCTGGACACGGGAAGCCAAGCCTTGTTTTTCTTCCTTGTTTGCACGCAAACCGAGAAGCTAATTGCTACGCCTGGCCAAACTTGAGGCATGGCCGAACGACGAGATCCCGCGGCGACATGACGGCGTTGCCGAAGAATTTCCGGGCAAGCGAATCGAGAAAGCCAACGGCGCTAGGATCGAGATGACGAAGGTAAATTTTTAATCTCCTATTTTTTAGTAGATCATTTTTAGAGATAATCATCTGTTAATTTATTAGTGAAAAATTTATTTAAAAATATCTTGGAAATTTAATCTGCCTAAATATTTTTTCTAGCATATCTTTATTTTAATATCCTTTAATCTGATCGTATAAAATTATTAGTTGCAACATTATTTTTATTCTAGATTTACCTGAAACATTTTAAGTTTATTTCTAAATAAATTTCTGTATGATTCATGTTTTTATTCAGTTGATTAATACTTCATTTCTAGACTGCAATATAAATATTCAGTAGTATATTTCTAGTATCAATTTTATTTGCTGCAGTACTTCTATCTAGTTTATCTCTAATATCATTTTAATTGGGACACCGGTTATTTTTAGGCTGAACAAATTTATTTTCTGCAGTTTGCTTTGCAAATATTATTTGTCTGGTTTAGTTAATTTGGGTAGTGGGATTAAAATATAGTTTAGCAAGAAATTTTTAGGCGCCCATTCACCCCCCCTCTGGTCGCTACTTTCGGTCCTACAAGTGGTATCAGAGCGAGGTTAGGTTTTTCTATTATCTTAACCGATTCTAAACCTAGATAGTGACCATGGCGTCTTCTGGTAAAATTCCATCCTTAGAAGCTTTTGGCTACACTTATTGGAAGACTCGCATGCGAGCATACCTTATGAGCCAGAGCTCGGACATATGGGAGATTTGTGTTCATCCTAATTTCACGATAACGACTATTGCTGCGGATACTGCTGAAAATGTAATTACTCAGCATCAAAATAATAGTAAGGCGGTCAACATTTTATTTTCTGGTCTAGGTCCTAGTGAGTTTGAGCGTGTTAGCCATCTCACCACTGCTCGTGAGATCTGGGCTACCCTCCAGGCACACCATGAGGGGACAGCTCAGGTCAAGGCTAGACTATATCAGACCTACCGGCGTGAGTATGAAAATTTCTCACAAAAGCCGGGTGAGACTGTTGAGGCTTTGTTTGGTCGTTTTCAATCGATCATTAACAAGCTTCGCGTTAACAAGGCCGAGCGTGATCAGCTGGTCTCGGATCATGAGCAGGCGCTTAAAGTACTCCATACCTTGGACCCTAAGATCTGGGAGATCAAGGTTTCTTCTATTGTTGAGAGCGCGTCCTATGATACGTTGACCGTCGCAGAGCTTTTTAGTAAGCTCAAGGCCTCAGAGGTCGATATTCAGTTGAGATCAAATCTCATTGATTCTGTCTCAAAGACTCTGGCGCTAGCGACACCGTCAGCTGATCCTAATGCCATGAGTTGTACTGCTTTTTCCTTGATGTCTATCTCCGAGGAACAACTTGATACTCTAGGAGATGATGATCTGTGCTTGTTTAACAACCGGGTGCGACGTGTCTATGATAAGCGAATGTTTAAGAGACACGGCACAAAATCCGGATGCTTTGAGTGTGGTGATCCAGGTCATTTCATCGCCGACTGCCCTAAGCAGAAGAATTACAAGAAGGGAACCGGCAACAACTCCTACAACTCCGGCAAGTACGATAACTCCACGAAGGGCAAGCCCAAGACAAAATTCTTTCGAAAGGCTCTGAAAGACTACAGGCGTGAGAACAAGAAGCGAGACAAGACCTTCTTCGCCGAGATGGAGAAAAGATACTCCAAGAGATCCTCGTCTTCCTCCTCGTCTTCAAGTTCAAGTGATGAAGATATCATGATCAGGAAGGGGAAGGACAAGGACAATCCGGCGGGCATCTGTTTCATGGGTTTCGGGGACAAGCCGAAGAGTCGCGCACGCCACAGCCAAAGATCCCACATGAGCTTCTGCTCAATGGCTCTTGGGGAGAAGAAAGAAAAGGACTCCTCCGACGACTCCGACGACGACGATGAGAAGGTTTCATCCTATGAACAAGAAGTTGTTAATTTATTAGAACAGAACAGTCGGGAGTTGAAGTATCGGGAGAAACTGCTTAGAGGGGCTAAGAAGAGGATAGATGAACTTGAGAGTGAGCTAGCCATGGCGAATGACAAGATTGAGAGTTTGTCTTCTTCCCCTTGCTTGGGTGATAGTGGTGAGTGCCCTAACTGTGAGGTGCTGTTGTGTGACCTGACGACTCTTAAGTCCAGGTACACAGAGAGAGTAGATGAGAGAGACGCATTGGCCACTGAGCTTGAAAGCGCTCAGCAGGAGCTAAAAGATGCTCATGCCACTGTTGTCGCACCTTGTGTAGACTGCCCATCTCATTTAGCTAGTATAGCTGAGCTGAGAGCCAAGAGTGATGAGCAGTTGAGCGAGTTAGCTGGAGTGAGAGGTGAGTTGGAGCAGATTAAGCTAGAGCTTGAGACCTTGTCAGTTCCATCCACTGTTTGTGAGAACTGCTTATCCATTAGAATGGAATTGATCAAGCTAAAAGCTGAGAAGTCTGTCGAAGTTGATAAAGAGTGTGAGATCTGTTTGTCTCAGGTGGAGGTGTTAGCTACTTTGAGAGAGGAGCTAGCTGATGTTCAGAATGAGAACTTTTACCTCTGTCGGATCGTGAGTTTGATTAGTGCTAGAGAGCCACAGCTCGGCATGATGATCCAGCAGTTCAAGAGACAGGATGGTTTTGGGGTAGGTTACACTTATACCAAGGCTGATTTTGAGAGTGCCATTAGTCGACCAGTGGAGTGGAGCAAGATGACTCCCGAACAGAGATATCCCAAGACTCACTCCACTGAGTCCATTAAGGATAGTCAGCCCAAGGATGGAGTGATCCAAGAACAACCTAAAGCTCCACCTAAGAAGCAGATATGGATTCCTAAGCCTAAAACTCTTCACACCTCTCTTGATTCTTTACCTAGACCCTCTCACATCAAAGATGATTCACCCAACACCACCAAGCCTAAGAACCCTAAGCCACAACAACATCCCAAGAAGCCTACCTATCACTGTAAGTTTTGTCAGAGAGACGGGCATCTTAAGGAGTTTTGCTTCAGGAGGAAGCGGGTTGAGCGAGCAGAGAGAGCTCGAGGTGGGCAGGAGCAGTTCTACCAGCATAGTGGTAGGCAGAGAATCCCTCGACGTGGAGAGAGGCTAGAGGCCAGGCCATGTCGTGTAGGTGGTGGTAGAGGAGACGGTTTTCCCTACCGTGCTCCGGATGGTGGTTTCCATTCCGACAGAGTTCCAGATCGTCATGGATATGGTTTTGGATCTCGTGACCGTGATTTTAGGCAGAACAGAGGACCGCGCTTTGATCCGCGCTTCAGTCCAGACTCATATGATTCCTTTTGCTTTCCTACATACGCGCAGATGGCTCGACACTGGTTCAATACTTTTACTAAACCTGGCATTGGATCGTTTGGTCCCACTCATGATTATTGATCGTTTTTTTTGGGAGTTGTGTATTTTTTTGGATATTTTGAGTCATCTTTTCATTGGTATCAGTTTTTTTATTTTTTATTGAGTCTTTTTGTGTGCGTTCATATCATGCATAATCATCTATCACATTTTGAGCTTGCTTCTGTTATATGATTAATCTGTTTTACTCTCTCTAGCTAGTATATGCTTTTGATTACTTGTCGATGATCATGTTCTGGTTCAGTTCACATGATATATCTGATATTTGTCATATGCATGGCTTTTATGTTTTAAAATTTAAAAATGATCACCATTGCTTTTGGTAACTAGCATGTGTAGGCTGAATGCTTTCGCTATCTGTTACATGCCTTGTAGCTAGATCCTTACTTAGATACAGATATGCAACTTGGACATTTATATGCTTTAAATATGCAAAATGTGCTTTAAAATGATAAAAATTCAGAAAAATGGAAATTTATGCATTTTTATGATTATTAGAAAAGATCCAGGTGGGTTTGCTTTGTCGCATTGCATTGTTCTGGACTGCTTACCATAGCACTTTGGTATGAACTAGGACGGTGTAATGTATGCCAAGACCAATGTCTTAAGCTTCTAATGGTCAAGATCTGGCCTAGGCTTGACTTGGTCGGTTAGCATAAGGTTTGACATGCAAATAACCCCTGGCAGAAATGAAAAACAAATAATCTGAAAATTTTAAAAAAGATGACAAGTTTGCTGAAGCACTTTGTTTTTGGATAATGCTTATCTTGGTAGATATCAGTTAGCTTTTGCATATCATGCTTTACTTTGCTTGTTAACTAGAAAATGTGGTGATGTTTTTGTTTTGCAAAAATCGAAAAATGCGTGCTAATGACTTTCTTAAGATATCATCTATTGCACTGATCATGTCATGTATCTTAGATAGTATATCTTTCGCTATACCTGTTAGATGTTGTTATTGCAGTTAATCATATCTAAGAAGCATGCTTTTCACACTCCACCTGCACCCCATCTGCATTTCAGGGGGAGTTCGTGTTTATGTCTCTTTAAGTGCATTTAGTCTCACTTGATGAGTCCAATTGTCAACAAGGGGGAGAAATTTTGGAGTTTACTTTTTAGTTTCCTTATTGGCAATTCTGAGATTTGCACTTATTTTTGAGTCTTTATTTTTGGTTAACTATAATGATCGTTTTCGTGCTTCTGTTTGGCTTTTGGTCATTAGGGTTAAACTTTTTTTTCTTTCTTCTGTTTTGTTTTGTTTTGTTTTCTTGTTTCCACATGTTTTGCAGGTTTTGGAGATGAGCTGGAGAGGGTGTTGACAATGCACTCATCAAGGGGGAGATTGAGAAACCATGTTGAAGAATATGGTTTTGATATTCCAGATGTGATGAGTGATTGTCAACGGAAGTCAAAGAAAGGGAGAGATGAAGACCTGCCGAGTCTGAGGCGCATGTGACTCAGGTACACGGGCAGTGAGTGACGGCCGGGCTGAAGGAGCTGCGGAGTCGGGCTGGCCCAATCCGGGTACATGGCTAGGAGCGGCAGAGGATCCACTGATCTGTTGACTGGGTTTGACTCAGGTACACGGGCGGCGAGCGATTGCCGGGCTGAGGGAGCTGCGGGGTCGGGTTGGCCCAATCCGGGTACCCGGTGCGAAGACGGTGGACGCTTTGTCAGTTTCGGCGTAAAACTGACAATCTATCATTAATTCGTTTTTAGGATATTAATAATTAGTTTTTAAGTTTAGAATATTTTTATTCGAGTCAGTTAATTTTTTTAAGAATATTTTAGTAATTTTCGGAATTTATTTTAGAGTTAGGATATTTTACCCGAGGGTAAAGTAGTCTTTTCATGTATTAGGATTTGCCTATAAATAGGCCCCTATCCCCTTAGGGATAGATGACTGTTTTTATTAGATCAATCTACAGTCCACCGCAGTTCTCCATCTGCTATTTTTCGCTAGTTTGTTTCTCCTCATACCCGTGCAGCCGGGGACATCAGATCGGATCGGCTACTTCGTCTTCGCAGCCATTGCGTCCAGAGCTGTAGGCCAGACGGCGCAGCAGCACACGGTGGCAGTCGTTCGTCATCACGCACAAGAATCCAAGACAGAAGTGCAGCAATATTTTCCTGTTTTCCAATCGTTGATGACTAGACGCGTGGAGGCAATGTATCGTAGTACTAATTGAAGGCAAAGCCTTGCCTGGCAGTTTTGTTTTTGTGTTTGGTTCCTTGTGTGGCTGTAGCACGAAGCTGTTTGCAGCAGAGAGCCGCCAGGCATTTCTTCCATCACGAGCGAGCGGGGCCCTCATCCTGGACACGGGAAGCCAAGCCTTGTTTTTCTTCCTTGTTTGCACGCAAACCGAGAAGCTAATTGCTACGCCTGGCCAAACTTGAGGCATGGCCGAACGACGAGATCCCGCGGCGACATGACGGCGTTGCCGAAGAATTTCCGGGCAAGCGAATCGAGAAAGCCAACGGCGCTAGGATCGAGATGACGAAGGTAAATTTTTAATCTCCTATTTTTTAGTAGATCATTTTTAGAGATAATCATCTGTTAATTTATTAGTGAAAAATTTATTTAAAAATATCTTGGAAATTTAATCTGCCTAAATATTTTTTCTAGCATATCTTTATTTTAATATCCTTTAATCTGATCGTATAAAATTATTAGTTGCAACATTATTTTTATTCTAGATTTACCTGAAACATTTTAAGTTTATTTCTAAATAAATTTCTGTATGATTCATGTTTTTATTCAGTTGATTAATACTTCATTTCTAGACTGCAATATAAATATTCAGTAGTATATTTCTAGTATCAATTTTATTTGCTGCAGTACTTCTATCTAGTTTATCTCTAATATCATTTTAATTGGGACACCGGTTATTTTTAGGCTGAACAAATTTATTTTCTGCAGTTTGCTTTGCAAATATTATTTGTCTGGTTTAGTTAATTTGGGTAGTGGGATTAAAATATAGTTTAGCAAGAAATTTTTAGGCGCCCATTCACTCCCCCTCTGGTCGCTACTTTCGGTCCTACAACAGCGAGAGTGTTGGAGTTTGTAGATGCTGATTTCAAACTATGTATAAGAATTAAGAAAGCACACAATGATTTAGGTCATAATGTGCAACATGAACAAAAGGGGAAGAAGCATTATAAGACTTGTTCTAATTATGCTAAGGACTCCTCTTATAAGTTTGTAAAAAGGAACATGATGTCCTGAAGGATTTCTACAGACATTGTAAGGAGGAACACCACATGAAGGAATATGTGGAGTTTCCAAAATGGATGAACAAGAATGGTAATAGATGAATTTTCGCACTTAGAAATAAAGTCTTTAAGTCTTGCTTTCAGCATGACAAACTTTATTTATTTTCTCAAGATGATTTTATCATCTGAGAATAATGATAAGAGCAAAAGAATTGATGACGTATTTTCGAAATTATGGTACTATCTAATAGGCCATATTTCGAGGGGGAGGATTGAACGTTTAGTCAATTCTTCCACTTTAGTTTCTTTAGACTAAGTTTCATGCATATGTTGTATTAAGATAAATACGTCAAATAAATTAAGAAAGACGCGAAATTAAGTTTAATGATTGTAGTAATTTTTATCTCCTGACCAACGTTGGTGATAATGTTATTACATTTAAGCTCAATTGATTCTAATTCTTCCCAACGGTGATTTAAAATTAATTGATTAATATTTATCCAATCTAAGAGCGATCAGATCATAGCGATCAGATCATTAGTTGCTCTGGATAAATTTAAGATGTTTTTAAGGCTCATTCTTATATCAGCATGATCTAAAGTTTGAAAGAGTAAGATCTGACCGCGCTACGGTCAATATACCCCGTATGGCCGATTTCTTGAACTCTTTTGCGCAAGGTTCTATAGAAAATGGCAAAATAGCCCGGTATCTTATACCGGGTGTACCTTAGCAAAATAGAGTGGCTATAAGGTGCACTCGCACTTCAGTGGACATAGTAAGTAGTATGGTAAGTTATTCCACTCTACCGATTAATTTGTGGATGGAGGCATTTAAACCACCATTCATAATTTTAATTGGATCCTTAATAAGTCTGTGCCTAAAAGCACCATAAGAATTATGGACAAGACGATAACCATTTTCTAAATTATTTTAGAATAAGGGTATGTCGTCCTGCTAAGGCTATATTTTAACCCAAATATTAATAAGTTAAAGTCCTAAGATAGTAACATGTCAATTTTATTGACTGCAAAGATAAGTCTAAGTGATCTCGTTTTGTAATGTCCTAACAGACATGTTAAGTTTGTAGAAACGAGATATGCATTTTTAGAAGATGCTTTAATCAGGGGGAGCACGATACTTAGAGAAATTAATCTTGAAGAGAAGTGGGTTAGTGAATCCACTCCTATGATTCAAGAGCAATTTTCTATGTACATGTGGTAGTGTCCCTTTTGTCCAACACTTGAGTTTGGACCTTCATTAGCGACATCTATTGTACATGAGGCTTCTGTTGTTCAGGAATCTACATTTCTAGGTGATGCTAATGAAGAAGTAAAGGAACAACTCTCTAACTTAGTACATAATGTGCCAACTCAGATAAGAAGCAGATTAAATGAGATATTTTGTATGTCTTATTTAAGGATTCTTTAAGAATCATTAAGGCACATTATGACTTAGAACTGCATCAGATTGATATAAAGACGACATTTTCAATAAGTTTTAAATGAGAATGTCTATATGACACAACTAAATGTTTTGTCATAAAAATGAAAGGAAATTTTATGATACCGTTTTATCTAAGTCCAATGGACTTAATAAGTTTTTAAGTAAGGGTATCTGAAATTTAATTAGACCATTAGAAAATTTTGGGTTTTATTAAGAAGAATGAAGAGGACAATTGCGTTTTGTCTAAGTTTGAGAATGGGGAATTTATTTTCCGAGTTTAGCATGTGGATGACATTCTGCTGCAAGTGATAATGTCCATCTACTATTAGAAACTAAGAAATATTGTCCTCTCATTTTGACATTAAGAACCTTGGAGAAATTTTCCTATATGTTAGGACTAGAGTTTCTCTAAGATTACCATTAAGGGGGTATTAAGACTGTCGCATACGACATACTAGAAGATATACTGAGAAAGTATATAGTATGCACGCGTATGAGCTATCGCCTGATCCGATAGTCAAGGGTGATAAGTTGGGAACTTTTAGTATCCCAGGAACCAATATGAGATCGATCAAATTAGATTGGTTCCATGTGCTTCTGCTGTCGGAAGCCAATGAATGCTCAATTATGTACTCGCCCTGACTAAGTTTATACCGCCGGAATGCTTGGCAGATATCAGAAAATCCAGAAATAGATCACTGGATTAAATTAAGAAAGCCTTGTGATTTATATAAGGCACAACGATCTCATGCTAATGTATGAAAGATTAAGTAACCTAGCGATTGCGGGTTATTCAAATTAAGACCTTGCAAGATGAGTGAATGCTAAGTAGTCCACATTAAGTTGTGTATTCACACTCGCAAAGGGAGCTGTGTCGTGGAAAAGCTCCAAACAAACTGTGAAGGCATTCTCCACGATGTATGCCGATTTTATAGTATGTTATGAGGTCGTCGGACAGGCACTATGTTTTAAGAAATTTATTCCGGTTTTGAGAGTGGTCGACAGCATTTTAAAACCACTTAAGTTATACTGTAACAATGAGTCAACAGTATATTTCTCCTATAACAACAAGAAGTGTGTTGCTGCCAAACACATCTAAGTTAAGTGTTATATTGTTGAGGAGAGAATCCAAGATCAAATGATAAGTAGAGCATATAAGTACCAAGCGAACGTTTGCGGATCCGCTCACAAAAGGCTTACCTCCCAATGTGTTCAGAGAACACTTAGTCGACATGGGTTTAAGGTAAGCCTATGATCTATGGATTTATAAGGGCCCAAAATGAGTTGAGAAACTGTTTCAAAATGGAAATGTGCATTGTAGTTGTTGAGTCATATAGTACGTAACTGACTATTATGATGCAGCATGCTCTATGCATTGATCTATATTGGAATAGGTGTAATGTTAAGTTAAGTTAAGAACTAAGTCGAGATCTAGGGGGAGAATGTTAGTATTAGCTCTCGGGGAGGAGAAGGGGACCGAATCCCTCTCCTCCCTGGTAATTCGGAATTAGGCTAACTAACCCCGCATGTCAAGCGCCCTGATCGGGGGCGCACTCCACTAACTTGTTGAAGGGGCCCCCATCGCACAGCACATATATATAAGGAGTTCGTTCTGAGAGAAAGACGTCTACGTCCTAAGTCACCCGATCTATGGTTTTTGTGCTGGAGCGACAGGAAGCCTCCCTTCACCGTCAATCACCAGACTTCGATGCCACGGACACCATCGCCATGGCGTTCCCCTCATTCCTCGGCAAAGCAGAGAGGTACGTCTTGCCTAAGCTCTACCCCACTAGTTCTAACCCTAGACGAACCCTAAGACCCTAAGTGTACGATTTTCTATCAATTCCACTCTGCAAATTGAATGGCTTTCAATAGGATTATATTGGATAATGAAGCAACTTTAACAATTTTGCAATCTTATTTCAGAACAAAGCTATGACTGAAGCTTATTTGTGCTAATTAAGCTTCGTGAAATTATTCATAGAGAACGTAGGTAGCGCGCGCGGCGGCACGGACGTCGTCGTACGCCGGCGATCTATATTATTATCCTCGTCGACGTCACATCATGGAGCAGGCGCCGTTGTGGTTCTCATCGCTGAAGTAGGACGGGGTGTAGTACGGGTTATAGGGTTGCGTGCCGTCGCCGCCGTAGAACTGCGTGTGCTTGAAGACGGGGTCGTCCTTCGGTGGCGTCCATTGCGGGGGTGGTGGAGCCGAGCTGGAGCTGGAGGCTGCCTGCTGCTGAGGCGGTGGGGCAGAGGAGCTGGCAGCCTGCTGCGGCGCCGGCGCCGGCGCCGGCGACGGAGGAGGCGGGGGAGAACGACGCCGCGGTGGCGGGACCGCAGTCGTCTTCTTAGGACAGCAACTGAACATGATGACCAGTGTGATTACACTCCAAGTACTGTAGTTGTCGTCGAGGTGCAGCTTCCACCTCTCTTGACGAACTCGTCGGCGTTCACCTCCTCGCACGTAAGCTTCAACTGAGCCAGAAACAAAATAGAGGCATCATGCATGCATCAAGGTTATTAGCTATATACCACGTACGTACTAATGGCTTCTTGTTTATATAAATCGAAAAAAATTGAAATCGGCGGGAGTGAATCTTTGAATGCGGGCGCGCGCCTCTATTATATTACCATATATGTATAATTTTCTTTATCTTTACTTCTTAAAAATTGCAAATATATTCTATACATGTATGTGTTTTATTCGGCTTCCATATTTTGTTAATTAAAGTAACGGGTATATATATCCAAATTCAGATTTACCTGACATCTATAGTTAATTCCGACTTATACACGGCAAGTATATATAATTGGGTGCCATACCATATAAATATCACATTTTTGTGTAGTATCGTTTAAATAAAATTGCAAACTACGACGAGGATAGAAGTTTTATTTATATTCCTTAACTATTTTTTATTACTTAAATAATGCATGGATAAATATAATGTCACGTAATTAAATTCCGGTTTACATGGCATCTATAATTAATTCCAAATTATATCTACCAAATATAAATGTGGGTGCATCCTATACCGTATAAGTTTTGTTTTTTCCTTTCTTAATTTATTCTTTACTTACTTTCACCATTAACTTTCCTTGTTATATTTCTTACTTAAATGTACGGGTAGCAATAAACCATATGAAAATTTAGTATATTCTTAAAAATATTATAAATATACCATTTGTAAGATTTAATCAATGTACTTATTTGTTTTCTTATTAAATACACCTAAAAATTGATTTTTTTTTAAAAAATAATAATATTTTTTTAAAAAAAATCAAATCTGTATTGCCAGATCAAAATTTTGCAAAACTAGAGTGCGGTCGGCGGACGAGAGTCGACTCAGGGCAAGTCGGCTCTTGGTCAGCCGACTCGTGCCACATCAGTAGGAGTCGGCCAACCAAAGGTGCGTCAGAAGATTAAAAAGGAGTACAAGAGAATATGTATGAAATCTCTACTATTATAATGCGTCCAATTGGTCTAGAGTCATTCGTCCCTCTGCATCTCTTCACCCGCACTCCGCTCGTCTCGCGCGCACACATGCAGCATCCCCACAGGAGCGCGTGCGCCGCGCCTCCAACCGCCTGCATGCAATACGGAAGGCGCGTGCATGCATGCTGTCCCGCATGAGTGCCTGCGAGCAGCTTCCGCATGCACTACGTAACTAACTGTGTGAGAGAAAAAAGAAAAGAAGAAAAACAAAAATAGAAAAAATAAGAAAAAAGAAAAAATATACTTTTGTATTTCAGTCTTTTAATTTATGTATTTTGCGCGGATGTATGAATTTTGTGTAAAAAACCTTAGATTTTTAAAAAATAATGTAGAAACATGATTTTTGCAAAAAAACCTTTTACAAAATAATATTTTGTTGCAAATCACAGGCATCATATATATATGTTATATATATGTATATATTAATCAGTCTGAGTATGTAATTTCCTACACGGCACAATCTCTTTCCTAGCTACTTTACAGTCTTTACTCTACGTGCATGTCCGTCCATGCACGTACATATGCAAGCATATTCCATCTTCATGGCAAGATATATATACACACGCTATATTGAGAAGAAGTCCTTGTCGTTTGCATTATTTCAAATTCGTATCGTGTTTATTTCGTAAAAAAGATTGGAGAATGTGATTAGCGTGCAGTTTTTATATGTACTGACACCTTGCATTGTCGTTCACGTCTTTAATTTGTTGGGGAAATTCCTTCGATACTGGAAAGGAGGTTGTTCCCTTATATCTCTCCCTATACTATATATACACATATTGGTTATTATAAAAATTTCTTAAAATAATTGACATCGTATGTAGTGTGTGTGTAGTGTGTGTGTGTTTACCTCTTAACAAAATTTAAAGTCTAAATCCAACGCACTCATCGTGAAACAATGAAGTCGAATCGAACGTATGAATAACGTGTAGTATTCACAAGAATGCCATTTCATATCTCAATGTGTAAATCAAATTTATAATTGAATTTTGGAGAAATGGCATGTCACTATATTTAAAGACTAAAAAAGAGTACAAGAGATTAATGCATGAATTTTGAAGAGAGGCGGTGCCCGTTTTGTTCAGTAGTTTGAATTCTGAAACTTAATTTTATAATTAGTTTTAAAGTTTTTTTAATTTTTTAGTGCATACCATTTTAAAAAATTATAAGTAGACTAGTAACATTATTTTAAAATTTTAAATTCACAATTAAAAATCTATTTGGAATATAATTAATTATATACGATTGTTTAGCGAAGTCAGTCTAGTGAAATTTCAACCACACAATTAAAATCGATGTTCAAAAGGGAGTCGTTGTTTGCCGAGTGTCTGGGGATTTGCCGAGTGCATTTCATCGGGCACTCGGTAAACCAGTATTTGCTGAGTGTTCCCGAAAATACACTCGGCAAACTATTTACACTCGGCGCAATTTCATGTTTGCCGGGTGCCACATTGAAGGCACTCGACAAACATTTTGAAAAACCCGGTGCCTCCAGAAGTCCTACCGCTGTTATAACGGCAGAGGAAAAAATTAGGGTTTATCGAGTGTCATTAACAGGCACTCGAAAAAGCCTAGTATTTGCCGAGTGCCACGTTAGGCACTCGGCAAATATGGTCGGCCACGTGTCCGGGTTGCCTGCTTTGCCAAGTGTTTTTGAGTCCATGTCATATTTTAAACATGTTTTGAACTTGAAATTATTTTGACAGCCATAATTCAACATTTTTAATCCATGGAAAATTTTCATATTTTCTGAGTGAGTTTGCTGTTTTTAATTAATTAAGTGTATTTATGTGATTTAATTCGAAGTGGGTCAAATTTGAACTGCATGTACATGAATTAATGACTCAAATTGTAGGAAAATCATATTTATGTTCATGAGTCCATTTGTAATCTTTTACCACTAAATATATCTAAATATTAAAAAATCTAAGTTACGACACTCGGCCGGCAACATGGAGCACCAATGTTTTTAATTATAGAAAATTAAATTGAAGCCTAAAAAATATGATACTTGACATGGGGTTATTATATCATACATATATACTATGATAAGAATTTTATAATGTTTCAACAAAATTTGCATGTACAACGTTTAGAAATTGGAGAATCTTCGAGAATGTTTAGGAGTTTAGGGATGGAATGATTTAGGTTTAAAAGCAAATTGATATTCAAATCTTTGTTTGAACTTAAAACTTTTTGTACTACTAAAACCCAATGTATCTTATACCATGCCAAAAATTGGCATTTTTAGGGCTAGTTTGCTATTTTTAGTTAATTAAATTTCTTTATAGAATTTTAATTGAAAGATCTCAATTTTGAAGTACAAGTGCCTTAAATTTGTTTATTTTAACTTAGAACATTTTCTAAGATGAAAACTCAGTGTATATTATATTATGCCAAAAATTGGAAATTTTTACTGACTTTTTTCTATTTTAGGTTTTTTTAAACAAATTTAAAAACTTTTGCCAAGTGTTCAAAATTAATGTGAGATTCTGAGCGTTTCTAGCATTTTGGGTGGCACGTTTCTGGGTGGCTTTGCCAAGTGCTATTTTATGTGGCACTCGGCAAAGCCACAATACCACATGTGTGCCTGTCCCTTGCGTGGCTTCATCGAGTGCCACACGGGACACTCGGCAAAGCCACTTCGCCGAGTGCTACGCGAGGCACTCGACAAATGGCCGTCACGTTGCCCTCACTCGTTAGCCCCCTTACTGTACCGAGTACCGCATGAGATTCTCAGTGAAGCCGATAGGGCACTTGGCAAATTGTTCGCTGAGTGCATGATAAAAAACACTCGGTGAATCCCTCTTCGCCGATAACACGTCTACCGAGTGTGTTTTGCCGAGTATGTCACTCTGCAAAGTCGTCGCCAAGAACAAACAAAACTCTGTCGAGTGCCTGCAAATTAAACTACTGTATTATTCCCGTAGCGAGACATTGCAGCGTGTGAACGATTTAACTTAACCACACTAGTAGTTCCAGTTTGCAAATCGAATGGGTGCTGTTTGATTCGGATTATTGATTTATTGGATAATGAAGCAACGATTTTGCTAATTAAACTTATTTGAGAACAAAGCTCTAGGACGACTGACCAATACTTATTGGGGAAATATCCTGTGCAATCTGCAATCGTGCGATCTGATGCATCCAATCAAAATCCAACGGTTACAATATTTTTTTACTTTTTTCATCTGTAACCGTTGGATTTTAATTGGATTCACCAGATCGCACAATTGCACGATTGCAAATTGCACCTGATATTTCCCATGCTTATTTATGCTAATTAAGATACGTTGCATTCATAGATTATTAGTCGGTTGGTCGTCTCGTCGAGGTCACATGACCGAGCAGGCGCCGGTGTGGTTCTCACTGCTGAAATAGGAAGGGGTCGGGGTATAGGGGTCGGCCGTCTCTGCGGTAGTACTGCGTGTGCCTGAAGTAGGAGTTTCCTCCCTGCGGCGGCGCCCCTTGCTGGGGTGGAGCCGAGCTGGATCTGGCGGCTGCCTGCTGCTGAGGCGGTGGGGCAGAGGAGCTGGCAGCCTGCTGCGGAGCCAGCGCCGGCGCCGGCGGCGGAGGAGATGGGGGAGAACGACGACGCGGTGGCGAGGCCGCAGTCTTCTTCTTAGTACAGCAACTGAACATGATAACCAGTGTGATTACTCCAAGTGTAGACTTAGCTTATAGTCGAGGTGCAGCGAGACCACCTCTCTTGACGAACTCGTCGTCGTTCACCACCTCGCACGTAAGCTTCAATTGAGCCAGAAACAAAATAGATGCGTCATGCATGCATCAAGCGGTAGAGACCATCGATCTGCTTTTGCATGGACTATGCACGCGCGGGCTTATATAAATTGAAAAAAGAAGTGAAATCAGCTGGAGTAATCTTAGCATGCGACCGAGGACACCTATGTTACCATATATAATTTTTATTACTTCTTGAAAATTGCAAATATACCTAGTATATTTTATTCACCTTCTATATTTTATCATATACGGCTTAAAGGAGCTGGTATATATATACCATACACATTCAGATTTTATGACTTATACGTGGGAGGTATAGTTATTGGGTGCCATATCACATTTTTGTGTTGTTTAAAAAAAAATGCAAACTTACCGCGTACAAGTTTCATTTAATTTACATTCCTTAACTATTTTATTTCTTACTTAAACAATGCACAATAATGTGGGTGCATGCTATTATAATATTACTATATCATATAAGTTTTGATTTCTTTTTCCTTTCTTAATGTGGGGCACTCGGCAAAGCACGCTAGTGCCACGTACCCCCCGGACCCCCTTCGCCGAGTGCCACGTGGGGCACTCGGCAAATCTCTGTTAACGGCCCCCCGACCGTTAGCCGGCCATGTTTGCCGAGTGCTACGCGTGGCACTCGGCAAAATCTATATTGCACTCGGCAAAGAATTCATCGAGTGCCCGATAAAATGCACTCGGTGAACCCCCCACGTCGCCGACAAGGCTAGTGCCGAGTGTGGCACTCGGCGAAGCCTTTGCCGAGTGCAAAAGAGGCTTCGCCGAGTGCCCTAGGCACTCGGCAAACATGCACAGTCCCGTAGTGTCTTTACTTACATTTGCCATTAACTTTCCATGTGCTGCATTTCTTACTTGAACGCATGGGTACAAACGGTATGAAAAAATCTTATGAAAAAAAATCTAAATATACCGTTTTTAAGATTTAATTAATTTTCGTGCTTATTTTCTTCCATGATTTCAGTTGCACTACGGGAATAGCCCTGTTTGCCAAGTGCCTAGGGCACTTGGCGAAGCCCAGAATGCACTCGGCAAAGGCTTCACCGAGTGCCACACTCGGCGAACCCCACTCGGCACTAGCCGTGTCGGCGACGTGAGGGTTCGCCGAGTGCTTTTTATCGGGCACTCGGCGAAGTCTTTGCCGAGTGCATTATAGACTTCGCCGAGTGCCACGTATAGCACTCGGCAAACTTAGCCGGTTGACGGCCGGGGTGGCCGTTAACGGGCTTCGCCGAGTGCCCCACGTGGCACTCGGCGAAGGGGGTGTGCCGAGTGCCACGGGGGGCACTCGGCGAAGGGGGCTCGGGGGGGGGGGGGCACGTGGCACGTGGGGCTTCGCCGAGTGCCCCACGTGGCACTCGGCGAAGGGGGTGTGCCGAGTGCCACGTGGGGCACTCGGCGAAGGGGGCTCCGGGAGGGGCACGTGGCACAGGGTGGCTTTGCCGAGTGCCCCCATGGCACTCGGCATACCCCCTTCGCCGAGTGCCACGTGGAGGCACTCGGCAAAGCCTCTCCAGAGTGCACAGAAACGTGCCACGTGGCACGTTTCTGTGCACTGTAGGTGGCTTTGCCGAGTGTAACACTCGACAATTTTTTTTTTAATTTTTTTTTTCATTTATTTCCTGCATATTTCATCCCAAAAACACATTCAATCACAAAATGCATCACAAATTCACATTTATTCACAAAATTTGCCCCAAAATTCACATTGAATCACAGATATTCACAGAAATCACATACACTTCACTCAAATCACATTTACATCACAAAATTCACGATCACATCACAAATTCACGATCACATCACAAATTCACGTTCACGTCACAAATACAAGTTCAAGTTGATACAAAAGTTAAGTTCGCGTTAACGGTGACAAGTTCAAGTTCATTAACAATTTCATCACGGCAACTCACACCACACCTCACAAATTATCATTACCTCTATGACCAGTGTGTGGAGATGGCTGCGTGTTTGATCCTGCTGCCGATTGATGAAACTGAAAAAAAAGAAAAATAGTTAGAACAATTGTATATAACTAAAACGACAATAACAATATTAGAAACTCACATTGCCGCTCTGTGGAGTCCGTGGAGATTGTTGAGGTTGAGGAGGAAGTCCAGGCAGACCCATATGACCTGAGAAAGATCCACCCATATGCGCAAACCACTGCTGCATCTGGGTCTGCATCTCGGCTTGCATCTGAGCTTGCATCTGAGCCTGCAGCCGAGCCTCCATCTGGGTCTGCCACTCGGTCCTTTGTGATCTTTCTTCATTTAGTTGGGCCTACAAAACATTAATTCACAGTTAATGTTCTCAAACAAACAAATTGAAGTATTCGATGATTGATGAAAATGAACTAACCTGTAGATCAGCAATCAGACCCATAGATGTGTCTCCGCGAGGGCGTATACCTGGACCGGAGGTCGAGCTCCGAGCTCTCACCTCAGATAGAGTGGGGGTACTACGGGTATCAATGGCACCGTCGCCCATCAAATATCGCCCATGTCTCTTTCCTCCTCTAGCCCTCATGACCACCTCGCCATCAGTGTCATGTGCGATTGGGTCATAATCGGCGCCATGCACTTCCCTTGCCATCTCTGAATAGTCTTGGAGGCGTTGATATGCATTCCGATTAGTGTACGACTCAGCGGGGTCATTTGGATTGTAAGTATTGCCTTCAACCGCCCTCCTTTTGTGAGCCAGAGCATATGCCATGACTTGGGAGCATTCCTGACCCGCATTGGTCGTTGACTGAAACAAGAAGATAGTTAGAGTTATATTATGCAATTAAGCGAAAAAAAGAAACATGTAACTACATACCCATCTCGCCCTGAACTGGTCGAGGTTCAGCGAGCCTTGATGATGTGCTGCCCCCGGCATGAGTAGGCATCGCTGGCGGCATGCCTCGTGACTGCTCTGCCACTCGGCAGAACACCACCTATCAACAATTTGGCCCCAACACTCAAGATGAGCGGCACACCACTGTGGAGGGACCTATTTGATGCAAGTGAAGTTGTTAATGACATAATATTAAGTATTACAAGATACACGAGAATACACTTACCATCATGTATTCCTCTCGTGTCAGAAAGGTGGTCCGGGCATCCTTTTTGTTCTTCCTCTCTCGACGGTGCTGAGCGCAGAAGTCAATAACAGCTTGAATGCGCGCCTCATAATGCATGTCGGTGACAAGCTTCTTGGCGGCTCTATTAATAACTGCGGCAGCCTGATCCGCATACCCCTCATCACATCTATAAAAATCCTGCATATATATGTAAAGAGAATGTTATATGTTTTCACATGTTAATAGTATTGACACATATATTAAGAAAATAAACTTACCCAGAGCTCAACCCTGACTCGATCGGCTAGGTGGGCAAATTGTCTCCCTTCTCGGTCAGGGGCGTCCGGCGCACTTTCATAGTGCCTCCATGAGTACGCCGGCTCCGTCCTCCCATCCAAAGATATCAAACCAGGGAACTTTTCCTTGATAAGAAGCCCGAGGATACCGTTTACATGGCGTGAGCACTCACGACCTCCTCGTTCAACCATAATCCAGTTCCTATCCCGATATCATTAAAAAGTATTAGTATATATTAAAAATTAAACTAACGAAAAGAATATATTATAGATTTTGTACAACAACTTACCTATTTCCATCTGGTCGAATGAGCGGACGATCAGCTACTGCCACTGGTCGCCTCGGGAGTGACGAAGGACCACGCAACCACACTGCAGCCGCTTCTGTAGTCTGCTCCTCTCCCTCTGCCCCAAACTCCCCACCCTCTGCCCCCACCTCCTCCTCCTCCACCACCCTAGCCTTCTCCTCCTCCTCCTCATCCGGCACATAATCATCGTCGCGATGGGATGCCGGTATATGGCTAGTTTCACTCGAGGGCGCGGGTGCCTTTCCTCTCACTGCTGACTTCTTCGTTCTCCTACCTCGAGGTCTAGATGAGGACCCGACCTCATCTTGAGAGGGAGTGGATCTACCGCCTTTTCCTACTACTGCACTTATTAATTTCTTTAAACCCCCCACCATATTTCAATCACCTGCTACGAAAAAGAGTAAATCACTTTAGATAAACCGTGAAATGTGTTCTAAATGCATTTATTCTAAAATTAAACATAATTCTCATACAACTGCTAGAAATAGTCATCGCCGTCTGGATTTGCTGGATCATATGTATCGTCATCACTATCACGTGATATGATGTAATCGTCCAGCTGTTCAGGAGGTGAAATGTTGTCATCACTTTGAGTGCTTGAGTGCAATCTCTCTAGCAGTTCTAAGTCTCTTCCATTATGAATCTCGTCTCCTTCGTCGGCATCGGCACCACTTTCGTTATCTACTTCCATCGTCTCCGTCAAGTCAATAACAAACATGCCTGGTAGCCCATCTTCTTGAAAGAACTCTCCGTCGTATGTGTTCGGGTCTATGTTATAGTCTTCGTTGTTGGGAACAGGCAGTTTACCGTGTGGCGACACCTTATACACAACATCCCAACCTTTAAGACGTGCGACGGTTTTGCACGGGTAATAGAGATAGTAAACTTGTGTTGCCTGTTGAGCCACAATATAAACATCTTCACTCGGCAAGGTGGTATCTTGACGAATTTCTATTAAGCCAAGTTCGGGAGTCTGTCTCACTACTTTGGGATTGAACCAGTGGCATTTAAATATAACGGGGTTAAGAGGTTTGCTCCCATCAAAACTCAATTCGTATATTTCTTCGAGTCGTCCATAGTAGTCAACCCCGTCTGTGCCCGGAGTAAAAACTCCGGAATTTGTGGTTCTTTGGTTAGGTCGGCTCTGTTCATGGCTTGTTGTGTGGAAACGATAGCCATTTACGTCGTAAGCTTTGAATGTCTTAACCTTGTAGGCACAACCATTCGCAACTTGCCTCAACTCGGAACTCATTGTCGTGTCGATTCTTCCCTATAGGTTTAAACGCGATGAACATGTATATTAGTCGCATATAAGATATAATTGAAAGGTATAACTAACTAAAAGTTAATTTGAGAAATACCTTAGTTTTGAACCAAGAAATGAAATTGGGATTGCCATTTCCCACACCATACTTAAGAAGGGCAGTGGATTCCTCAATGTTAGCCTCCCTCGAACCACGCCAAAATCGTCGATGAAATTCCTCAATGTACGGTTCCACTTCGGAAAGGTTTGTCAGGACATACAACATAATCAAACGCCACTCTTCATGCTGTAAGGTCTTGTTAGCAGCACCACTTGCACTTCCTAGTTGGCCTCTGAAGATGCTGAGATTTGATTCTTCTTCTGGAAGATTGTAACGGGCAGGTGGATTATGCACGCTTGGAAGATTGTCCGCATAATATCTAGTTGTGAAGTTTGACACCTCCTCCAAAACATATGCCTCAGCTATGGATGCTTCAATTTTGCATTTGTTCTTACATTTATTCCGAAGAATCTTTTGGAATCTCTCAATTGAATAGCACCAACGGCTCTGAACCGGACCTCCCATCCGGGCCTCATACGGAAGGTGCAATATCATATGTTGCATCGGATTGAAAAAACTGTGCGGAAAGATCTTTTCTAGCTTGCATAATAACACGGGCGCTAGTGTCTCCATGTCTGCTACCACGGTGTGAGACAACTGTTTAGCACAAAGTTGACAGAAAAAATTGCTCAATTCAGCTAGAACTCGCCAGACATCCTCGGGGATATAGCCACGAATCATGACCGGGAGCAACCGCTCAATCCATATGTGATAGTCATGACTTTTGAGTCTGTTTATTCGCAGAGTAGCTAAATTAACTCCCCTCTTCAGATTAGCTGCATAGCCATCAGGAAACATCAATGTTTGAAACCACTCAAGTACTTCCCTCCTTTGTCCCCTTGTTAGAACAAAATCAGACTTTGGCTTCGTCCAGGATTTCCCGCTTCTAGGAGGTATCATGTCGAGCTTATGTCTGTTGCATATAGCCGCTTGATCCAGTCGGGCCTTGACATTGTCTTTCGTCTTCTCAGGAATATCCATGATTGTGCCGAAAATGGCCTCGGCAACATTTTTCTCAGTGTGCATCACATCAATGTTGTGCGGAAGGAGAAGATCATCGAAATAAGGAAGATTCCATAAACATGGCTTGTGAGTCCATGCATGATGCTCACCATATCCGATAAAACCAGCTCCTTGTGTATTAATTTTCAAAGACTCTAATTGAGCACGAACATCGGCTCCGGTCATTTTAATTGGTGCTGAACCTTTAACAGACACATCTTTTGTAAAATTCCTCTTATCCTTCCTGAATGGATGGTTCCGAGGAAGGAATTGTCGGTGCTTGTCAAACGAGGAATATTTTCCACCCTTAGCTAGCCAAACGAACTTTAGAGTCGACCGACAAATCGGGCATGCGAACTTCCCATGCACGCACCAGCCGCAAAATATCGAATATGCTGGTAGGTCATGTAGAGAGTACATATACCAGACATGCATTCTGAAGTTTGTCTTTGTACATCGATCATATGTCAACACACCGTCTTCCCACGCATGGACCAAATCATCCATCAAAGGCTCCATATACACACTCATATTTTTCCCCGGGTATTCAGGCCCTAGAATTATCAAGGACAAGAAAATATTCTGTCGTTGAAAGATGATGCCGGGAGGAAGGTTGAGGGGAATAACAAACATTGGCCAACAGCTGTATGCGGCAGCCGTCATACCATATGGATTGAACCCATATGTTGCTATAGCAATTCGTACATTACGTGGCTCTCACTACTACAAACCGTCACTGTAGTGGCGTTGGGCAAAACCACTGTAGTGGCGGGCCATTAGATGCCCGCCACTACAGTTGCTGGTGCTGACGGCAGCACCAGCGCCCGCTACTATTGTTGGTAAAGTAGTGGCGGTCGGTGCTGATGTCATCCCGGACCGCCACTATTGTACCAATAGCAGTGGCGGTCGCTGGTGCTGCCCGCCGCTGCTAATATGGCCGCCACTAAAGTATTGATGACATCACTTGCGACCGCCACTACTATTCTAGCTATAAATGCGCAGCTTCTTCCTCCCCGAGCTCTACTGGAGTTCGCATTTAATTTTGTCCGTACAATGGCGACAAAAATCTAGATAAAGAGGGGGGAGGCTTTGTTTTCGTTTCTTTTGAAGGATTTCATTCTAGGAGGTAAATCCATGCCGAATCTCACATTTATTTTGTATTTAATCATGTATACAATGAGTTATTAGCGTTTTTCTAATTTAGGGTTTGTGAATAGAAATTTTCAAATAATCTTCCATTTACAGTGTTACCTTCTCCCAAATGAACAAATATGACCCTCCTCACAATTATTCATCACTTGTATATTGATTTACGTCATTTTAATCTCTTTTAAATTTGATTTATGATTATAGATCTAGAGTTATGTTGTTTGGAGAGAGAGAAACAATTATAGTTAATTTATTTAATAATTTTTTCTGCTTAATAAGTAGTTTTAATTAAAGCATTGAGGATTTTTAATTAATGTTGTTATGAGCGATAATAAATCAATATATTTTCAAATTGTAAATTACTAAAATTAACAATAATGATTTTATTAATATTTTTTCAAATAATATATGTTTTAGATGGAGCGCAGGTCCTGGATGTACTCGTCCAACGACGGAGATGTGGTGGCATATTTTAACAGAGTAACTGAATTTACTGAAGCTGCCGCACAATATGCTTCCCGTCAGAGTGAAGAGGCAATATATTGTCCTTGTAAAGTTTGTAAAAACGAAGCGATGTATCCGTGTTCTGATCGTGAAACCATACGATTTCACTTGTTGTAAAATGGTTTCGTGAAGAACTATTATATATGGACGAAACACGGTGAGATCGGCCAAAATCCTCCTGAAGATTCTGATGTGCCGCAAGATGCTCATCAACATAGAAGAGGTTGTGATCATACATCCGACATAACACATGATGATGTTGATCAACATGATGATGATGACGCCTTTGATGTGGAGGAACTGATGCGAAATGTTGCGCCTGAGGTGTTGTTGCAGAGAACTACAACCAAAGGATACGATAACTTTGAAGCACTTGACAAAGCATCAAAAAACCTTCTTTACGAGGAACGCCACGGATGCGATAAGCAGAATACTGTGTTGTACACAATTCTTGAGCTTATGAAACTGAAGGCCAGCAATGGATGGTCTGACACTAGTTTTTCAGATCTTTTACAACTCCTAAAAAGGTTTTGCCAAAACCCAATGGTTTACCATCTGATACGTACCAAGCAAAGAAGATGATTTGTCCGTTGACTTTGGGCGTTCAGAAGATTCATGCATGCCCGAACCACTGTATCCTATATCGAAAAGAGTATGGATTGTTAGAGAGATGTCCGCAGTGCAACACGAGTCGATACAAACGTCCAAATGATTGTGTGGAGGACTACAATGACCACCAGAAGAAGAATAATAAGAGGTTGCAGAAGAGGAATAAAAATGTTATTGAAGACCATCCTGGAAAAAAGATGGAGAGGAAAGTTCCAGCCTTAGTAATGTGGTACCTACCAGTGATTGATCGCTTGAAACGTATGTTCTTTAATCCTAGAGATGCTGAACTATTAATCTGGCATTTCGCTGGGCGAAAGAAGGACGGAAAACTTCGACACCCTGCGAATGCTAGGCAGTGGAAATCATTTGACCTGGCCCATCCAGATTTCTCGGACGATCCTAGAAATATCAGGATGGGGCTTAGCACGGATGGAATGAATCCCTTCGGTGAGATGAGGAACCCACATAGTACGTGGCCAGTCTTTCTATGCTTGTTCAACATTCCATCATGGTTGTGCCATAAAAGAAAATACCTTATGCTCACTACTCTAATTTCTGGTCCAAAACAACCTGGCAATGACATTGATATCTTTCTAGAACCTTTGATGGAGGATATGAAACGTCTATGGGAACATGGTGTCTGTGTGTGGGATGAGCACAAGAAAGAGCACTTCAATCTAAGAGCCATAATCTTTTGCACCATAGCTGACAACCCAGGACGCATGTCCCTAACAGGACAGGTTAAAGGAAGACATCATGTGTAGTGTGTGTGGACCAGACAGAATCTATGCATCTTCCATCATTCGTTAAGACGATATATATGCGACACCGCAGATTTTTACCAAAAAACCACAAATATCGAAGAAATAGGAACCATTTCGACGGTACAATCGAGCTTGGACAGCCTCCACGAAATCGAGATGGCAAATTTCTATTCGAAATGGTAAAGAATATCAAAGTTGTTTTCGGAAAGAAGAGGAAGAAATCTGAAAAAATTTCAAAGGACGCTCCATTTAAAAAGCAGTCGATCTTCTTTAGATATTTGCCCTATTGGAAGGAGTTGGAGATTGGTCATGCTATCGATACAATGCACGTTGAGAAGAATGTCTTCGAAAGCACTATCGGTATTTTGTTAGACATACCGGG
>JAAALK010000080.1:12928297-13097906 GCA_019279435.1 Zizania palustris
CTGTTCACCACCGCCGTTCTTCTCCGGCGGGTTCTTTCTTCTTGCTTGCTATATTTCATCGCTTTACGTTCAGGCTAACAGAATCCTCTGTTAACATGGCGATTCATACGTGTCTTGGAGGTGTTCCGACAGGGTTCCACATCAAATTCATCAAGGATAGGCATTTCAGAATATATGTGGCTTGCAAAGACATTGTTCTGTTCATGGCTCGCCGGAAACGTTTTCTGTCCTCTTGTTTCGATATTTACTTTCACCTTTGGAGAGACGGTGGCACCAACTGGCCTCTTGAACGTGTTAAGTGGGAGCACGAAGAACTTGCCAGTTGGTCCATCCCTCCCTCCCTCCGACGTTTTCAGGTTCTCTAACTCCCCTTCAGTTTTTCGCTTCCACGCTGAGGATCCAGCTTATTTGGGCTCCAAGAACGGTTTTTCAAATTTGAATTCTCCTTCTCCTAGGGTGGCGTGCTCCTTTCTTGTTGGCTCCATACTTGTTCCCATCCCTAGCCCCCGTACCTCTCGACGGGAACTCTTTGATAGTCGTAAGTCCCTCACTTCCATCCTAGGCCCCTTCATCAGGCTCTCCCTACCTCCAACTGCTTCCACCACACGCTACTCTTCTAGCACTCCCGCCCGAGTTGGCCCCCGTCAGTACCCTGCCACCTCTACTACCACTCGCCTAGTCCCAGTAAAAAGTATCTTCAACCGCTTGCACAGTGCCTTGTCTCGCTCCCTCGCACGCAGTAGTCCATCAGACATCCCGCCTGTCGTATCAACTCCGATAGGCATTAAACATAGGCACAATTACCCGTCAGGACCTTTTTGTCGTATACCCCCTAGTCATTCCCTTTGCCTCAACCTCGGCTCCAATCGCTGGCTTGAGAAAAAAGCCCATTCTCCTTGTGCCCCTCAGTACTACTCGGACACTGCTCAACTCGTCTCTGAAGCCCTAGCCATTGTACCTACTAACTACTCCTTCGCCTCAGCTCCCCCCAACATCCTCCCCTTCCTCCATGGCTAACTTCTCGATTGACCCAATTCCCTTCATCCCCAGAGGTGGCGTGCTCTCGGATGGCGGCAGGGAGCCTCGTCGGCGTCGCAATGTGGTGTCACTTTCGTGTCCGCAAATCAAGAAACATGAGGACATGGCGATCGCCATCTGCGACAAACACTTCGATGCTTTGGAGCGCTAGGAATTTCTACAAGTGATTCACCACCACATTACTCAAGTTCCTCACTTTCAGGTACTCCGTTATTGCATTTACCCTATAGGGGTTGGTATCTTCAAACTGGGTGGCATTTTCCAAAGGGATAGCTTGGTCTCTTTCGGACCCAACTAGATTGGCGATAGAATGGTTAAGTTTGTTAGGCATGATGAAGCTCCTAATCACCACAACTCTCCGGCCCCTCGCATTGGTTGGATAATGTTCTTGGCATTCCCCTTAGATTTCAAGAAGTTCACATTTCTAGAACAAATTGTTGCCTCCTTCGGTAAATTGCTCTATTGGCACTCGGAAGACACTAGTCTAGCTAGAGTAATGTTGAAAGTTCTGTTTGATAGCACAATTGATATCCCACACAGTATTATAGTAAAATCTTGCCACTCCATGGATGGAGAAGGCCGCTCTTGGACATTTCCGATTTTCATACTCAACAATGAGCTAGCCAATAGATTTCCAGCGGACGAAGATGACCTCCCACCCAATGGGGGTAACCCTCATCCTTTCAATGGTGAGGTCTACCTAGGTGAGCCGGCTTGGGTGTAGCAATGGGTCGACGACCAGATGTTGAATGGTGCCTTCCAAGGTAATATTGCTGCTGGTAATGAACCGAACGTTGAGAACATGATTGACGAACCAATGGTTGGTGAGGATCTTTGGGAACCATGGTCGGAACACCTGTCGTCCGCACCGCAGGTTGTGCATCCCCAAGAGGAAGTCAGCATCCAAGTCTCGGCGGTCTCCAACCCTCTCAACAGTGGCTTAACGACCATTTCAGATGCCAACAACACCAATACAGTGCCATCCTCACCTGCTGTGGATGGTTCCCGACCCCTGCGTTCTAGGGTTCCCTCGCCAATCAGATTCCCCAAACCGCAAATTAATCTAGTTTACAAGCCCGGTAAGGCCAGAAGTTAATCTTTTTGTGGTTGGTTTGCACCGAAGTGCCCGAATTCAGAACAAGCTAATGGGCTTTAGGGTTCCATTGTCTTCCCACCAAGAATCTAATGCCCCCATGCAGGATGCGCTAAAACCGGGACCCAAAGGGAAGGAGCTCTCACTTCCTGCTGAACCCACAGTCCAGGACTTTGCGAAGGCCACGACAATTGGTATGGCATTTGCCACTGTGCAGTCCACTATTGTGGTTTACTTGCAGCTCAAGTAACAGAGGACAAGCTCATGGTGGAGTCCCAGGTGGACGGCCAGCTAGTCCCAGTTACACACTCTCAGGATGTTGACAATGAAGCAGCTTAATCCCTCGATCCTCAAGAAGCTTTACCAATGTCTGGCAGACTTTTGTTAGCCCTATAATATGGCTAGATCTGGACTCGTTATTTTGTGTATGGACTATGCTTTGGTTAGCCGTGGTGATTCACGTTTGTCGGCAGTGGGTATTTCGAATGTTTTAAATCATCCTATTCAAGTCATTGACCTTGCATGGCTCTTTTGCCAGACGTGCTCTCCTCAGCACCCATAACTGCGTTATTAGGTGGCATTGCTCTCGTAAATCTACTTTTATGGGTCGTTTGCTAAGTTGGACCATTTTGAACTAGAACATCCGGGGCCTAAACTCAACAAGGAAGCAGCTAGCAATCAAATCCATCTTATCAAATAAAGCATTCTCTATCTATTGCCTCCAAGAGACGAAGCTCACAGAGGTAGACCACTCAACAATTCGAAAGTTTGCACCTAAGCGCTTCGACAAATTTGCCTATTCTCCATTTTCAGGAGCGTCTGGAGGAATTCTAGTCGGTTGGATCGGTTCACGTTTTATGGGCAAAGTGATATCAAGCAATTCTTCTAACCTCATGATAGCCTTTACATCGACAATAAATGGTCATTCCTAGTTCCTAACTGCCATTTATGGGCCCTGCCGAGAACCTGATAGGACCCATTTCCTAAACTGGTTAATGGACTTGAATCTAGCGGCCCAACCGGACTGGATGCTATTGGGAGACTTCAATCTATTTTGATTCCCTCATAATCGAAATAAATCAGCGGCGAATTATTCATCCTCTCACAGATTTAATGATTGTATCAACAGTCACGGGCTCCTGGAAATTCCATTGTCTGGTCGACAATTCACTTGGAGCAACATGCAAGTCGACCCACTCCTTGTTCAATTAGACTGGTGCCTCACCTCACCAAATTGGATAAGCTCTTTTCCAAACACATCCTTCACAGCGATGGATAGATTTATCTCGGATCATGTCCCTTGCACAGTTCATATTGGCACTACAATTCCTAGGTTGTTTCTATTTAGGTTTGAGAACTTTTGGACTTCAATGCCAGGTTTCCTTGATGTAGTGGCTGCTGCCTGGGATGGATCACCTAATTTCGTCAATGCAGTTGAAATCATCGCTTTTAAATTAGTTAAACTTTAGAAGTGTCTCTGGAGGTGGAGTAGCCGTATTGGGAATTTGGAAGCTTCTCTCAGGGCTTGCCATGTGATCATTGGTGCTTTAGACTCCCTTGAAGAATTCAGGCCTTTGAGCACTATGGAAAGCAACTTCAGAAGAATTCTCAAAGAAAAAATTGAGCAAATTTTGCTCATTAAACAAGTTTATTGGAAGCAGAGGTACACGTTACGATGGACACAATTAGGAGACGAAAACACAAAATTCTTTCATGCCACAGCCACGGACAGACTTCGTCGTAACACCATTTCCTCCATCACTCTTGACAGTGGGTCCAAGGTATTCTCTCAGGAAGATAAGGTTGAGGCAGTGTTGAATGCTTTTCTAAATAGACTAAGGTTTTCAGCAAAGACTCCGATAGAATTTATCTCTCCCATCATCTGCCACCGGATTGACAACTTGGAACTCTTGATTGTCCCATTCTCCACCTCGAAAATTGATGGTATCATCAACTCAATGTTGTTGGACAAGGCACCAGGCCCTGACAGGTTCAACGGTCTCTTCTACAAGTCATGTTGGGGCATTATCAAGAGGAACTTCCATAAGCTCTGTGAGGCTTTCCACGCAGGTGACCTTGATCTAAGATCGGTTAACAACTCTTACATCACTCTAATCCCCATCACTGATCTCTGATTTCAGGCCGATCTCACTAGTTAACTTTACAATCAAACTAATTACAAAACTTCTGGCTAATCACCTAAAGTCGATCATGCAAAAGGCCATGCATAAGAATCAATATCGTTTCATCAAAGGCCGGTCAATTCAAGATTGTCTTGCTTGGACGCTTGAGTTCACTCACCAATGCCACCGCTCTAACAAACCTGTAGCATTGTGTAAGCTTGACTTTGAAAAAGCTTTTGATCTTGTAGAGCACTCGATCATTCTCTTCATGCTCTCTCAGTTGGGTTTTCCTCGAACCTGGATCAAATGGATCATCGCAATTCTAAGCTCTGCTCACTCAGCAATTCTAATCAATGGAGCAATTGGAAAAAATTTCGACTGTACACATGGGGTTAGACAAGGCAACCCCCTATCATCACTACTTTTTGTCATTGTGGGCGAGCTTCTTCAATACATATTGAACACAGCTACCTCTAGGGGAATTCAGACTACACCGTCATGCCACTTCCAGAAGGACTTCCCAGTTATTCAATACGCTGATGATACTATAATCTTTGTGGAGGCCTCACAGCTAAACATTTATCGGCTTGAGTGCTGCTAAACTCATACTCCCTCTTCACTGGGCTCAAAGTAAACTTATCAAAATCATGCATGATACCACTCAATGTCGACAACACTGACGCCGATATCCTGGCTGCAACTTTTGGATGTCCGATAGGTGCACTTCCAATGTCGTATCTTGGCTTGCCCCTCGGGGTCACAGCTCCAAGATTTCAGGACTTCAGCACGCTTATTGCTCGGATTGAACGGCGCCTTGCGGCCACATCCTTTTGGCTTTCTTCGGTAGGGAAATTGTAAATTGTTAATTCGGTACTTTCATCTATGCCCACATACACAATGAGCATGTTCAATCTGCTAGCAAAAGTAATTCATCTCTTGGACAAGGCTCGACGCCACTGCCTTTGGAGGGGTTGTTGTTTTGACACGGCTATCAAGCCCCTGGTTAAATGGAAAACAGTATGTCAACCCAAGGGGAAGGGAGGGTTGGGTGTAATCAATCTTAGAGCACAGAACAACGCACTCATGACGAAGCATCTCGACAAGTTCTATAACAAAAGAGATTTTTCGTGGATTGACGGTCAGCTCATTACCGTTCAGGCTTGTTACCCCATTTGACCAACGGAAAAGGGTCCGCATGGTGGAAAAGGCGTTTTAAAATTGTCTCCTCTGTTCTTGGCCATGTCCAAGCCCCATACAAACATTGGCTCAACGGTTTCGCTCTGGTTCGACCTTTGGATGGCACAACCTTTACATCTAGCCTTGCCTAGGCTCTTTACTTTTGTCAAGCATAAGAAATGTTCCCTATCTAGTTTCTGCGGTCGCTCGAACTTGTCTAGACATTTCTTTCTTCCGTTATCCGAGGAAGCCATGATAGAACTGGCTCAACTTCAGACACTTATTGCCTCGCTAAGTTCTGAACTGGAGGCCACTAACTCTTGGACCTACATTTGGGGCTTAGGATCTTTCACGCCCCACGGATTATATACCTCGACATTCAGGCATATGACAATTCTTCCTGTTTTCAAATGGTTATGGTCATGTCATTGCTCAAACAAATTAAAGGTCTTTTTTGGCTTCTCCATGATAGATTAAACACTCGAGACATTTTACGTAGAAAACATCTTATTCTGACTAATCACAATTGTCACTGCCTATTGTGCCCCGATCAACAATTAGAAACATCTTGCCATCTCTTCTTCGACTACGCTTTTAGTACTGTTTGCTAGGCTACTCTGGGGCTATCTTGGCAATCCGGCACCTCATCTTCACGAAGGATCATCTCGGCCAAGCATGATTACTACTGGCCTTTCTTTATGGAGCTTATCATCGTTGGCGCCTGGGCATTGTGGATTCACCGCAACAATTGTATCTTTCAACACCAAGCTCCCTCTATTAGGGCGTGTCTGCTATCCTTCAAACAGTTATTGGCCCTGTAGGCCATAGTTGTTATGGCGTCGCCATATCGTCGCCATATCGTCGCCATATCGCCGTGGCGGAAAATTGCAATTCGCCACGCCACGCCATATCGCCCGAAGGCCTATGGCGAGCGCCACAGGAGTGTGGCGTCGCGTGGCGCCCGCCACGGCCATGGCGCCCGACATACAGAAGGGAGAGAGGAGAAAGCGAGCAGCACAGCGAGGCGCAACGAGGCTGGACGTGGCGCGGCCAGGCGTGGCACGGCCAAGCGCGACGAGCGACGCGGACGGGCCATGTGCGGCGCGGCCAACCGCGACAAGCAGCGCATGACACGACCAGGAGCGCCGGTGCGGAAGATGACGGAGAGGAGGGAGAGGAGTGCAGCGGCCGGCGGCTGAGAGGGAGGTGAGAGAGAGAGGGGGAGGGGATTGTGTGGCAACGGCTGGAGGGAATGGGAGGTGAGAGAAAGGGAGGGGTTAAGAAAATTAGGGTTAGGAAATGGACTTTAAATGTTCAGACTGGGCTTTAAATGGGCTATTGGATCAAACTTATAAAACAGATTATTAAATGAACATTTAAATATAATATTAGACACAATTTTATATATTTTATTGCAATTTTAATTATATATTTTTATTTTATAAGATATATAAATTAACATTATTGCAACTTGATATGAAATTGCTATTTTTATAATACTATATTACTATTCTTATTTGCAATTTAGTACTTATATATTGATATATTTTTTAAAATCCTTAAATTCTATAAGCTATTTTTCTATATTGGTCGCCACGCTGATGTGTCTATGGCGACGCCACGCCGCGCGCCATAAGCGCTGTAAAGTTGTGAAGGTGCTAGGTCGCCGTGCATCGCCGTAACAACTATGCTGCAGGCGCAACGCTGCAAACCAGCGTGTAGAGAATCTTTGATGGCTTGGCCATCGCTTTTGTAATCTACTTTAGCTACTAGCAGCTTGCCCCCCCCCCCCCCGCTCTCCTCTTTCCCTCTAATCTCACTGTTTGTACTCACTTTGGCTATTAATTTATAACCTCAGTAGGAGCATCACCTGCTGGTTTTATCAAAAAAAAAAACAGAGCAGGTACTAACGTATATCTCAGCTGGATGTTGGTCCATGCAAAATTAAAAAGAGATTTACCTGTGATCTGCATGCAAAATTTCAAAATGGGCTCTTTCAGATTGCCTCTCACGAACAGACATTGATGATGAGACCAACATGGCAATGTCACTGTAGAATTTGCTGCAAACAAAATACATAAAGTGTTAGTGCAAATATGTACCTAACCTCAGAGCATTTAATGATTTGAAGGCACCAACCAGGTTAGTCCACAATTAAACCCCTAAGGAAAAAAGCCCCGTGACATGCCTAACTTACCTTGTCAGGTCATCAGGATCAACACCTGTCCAATTGACTTCTTCAATTATTTCATAAATGTACTTTGTTCTTAATTCATACTCCATAGACTCAAGCAGACCTAAATCATCCGTTAGAAATGAATCTCCTTCATTTACAGCAAAGACCTGCAAGGTAGGAAATAGCATAAAACATAAACTACTGAAGCTGCCTAGAAATCAGATGGATAAAACTTTTATCATGAGCATAGATTCACAATATAGGTCAGTAGTATACCCACTGTCCACTGGCATACTGCTCTAAGCAGATAGGGATGGCAATGGCTAATAGGTATTGGTGAGTTGGTGTATTAACAAATAAATGAAGGTGACAAAAGCTTACCCGTCCATTGGTAATCACAGCATTGCTACCAAATTCAAGCCCCAATTGCCCAAATAAGAAGTCAGACAGCTGCACAACCAAAGAAATAAAAGGTAATATGTTTCTGAGCAAATTTGATAAGAAACTGACAGCACTAATTCACCAAAACGTTCTAAACTAAGGAAAGTTAAAACTGGTCTTTGTTGGCAAGTTAAAATACTGTCTTGTGTGTGTGTTGTGTTTGGGGGGAGGGGGGGATGTTAACAAGGGGTTTGGTTTGAATGGTTAAGCTGGTCCTGAACCAGCAGTGAACTGTTGGAGGTTGGCAAGAAACAGCCAGATATTACTCCAAGTATCTACCTACGATCATAGGATGCACTCTGCCATGAGTCATGAGTGCATCCCAGGAATGAGCAAAAAGATTAATGTTTGCATGCAGCCTGGTTTCTGCACGTTGAGCTCAACTCTTACAAAAATTGAGACAGGGTTCAATCTGTGTTCAACATGATGCATCCACATTATGATTTCTTGGGGATCTTAAGGTGCTGAGCAAGACCTGAGCCATATGGCTAGAGATTATGACATTATGTAATTAATACAGCTGTAGATCTCATTCAAATCAAGTTTGAACTAGCTCTAGCACCCATAATGGATATTTAATTGGTCAATGAGGCTCACATAAGAATTAAACTGAGTTATCAAATAAAGAAAAGATATAATGCCCTTGCACAATTGCTCAGGTCAGTTCAAGCCCTTAATGTATATATTTTTTGAGTCAAATAAAACTGTGCATACTAACAATTTAGCTAAAGAGACTTTGACAAAGAGGAATAGAAACTCAGATACAAACCTTATCCATCCCTTTGAGAACTACATCTGGAGAAAAACTTGTAAACCACGCTTTATAATTATCAACAGGCAATCCGGTCTCAGCAGCTAAGCTATACACCTTTTCCATCATAGTGCTAATCGTATCACGACTATCACCAACCCCAGAAGAGGCAGGCATATGTTGTTGACCTTCATAAATTTTGCAGAGCCCTTTCAGGAAGTCCAGTACCTTTTCATTGTAGCTAAGAACAGGGAATCAAATCCAGATCAGAGACAATCTTGATGTACAGTGGTAAGAGTGAATAAAACAAACTACACACAATTCTGCATATCTACCAAAAAAATGAGCAGCAAACCTGAAAGACGAAATTGTTCTATCAAAGATATCCTTCATATGTAAAATAGGCGATGGATTATCATTGCGAACATAAAGTAGCAGACCAACACGGGCTCTATTCGACCCAGACATCTAAATTGTGTCAAAAAGAAAGGCACTATCATGAGAAAACAAAATAAATAACATATTAGAATAGAGATGATAGGAAATTGCTGCATCTACCAGGTAATTTATGGCCTCATGAAGCAACTTTATCCCAATCTTCAAAGAAAGATCAACAGCAACTAGATGAGTCACAGGCTTTGCATCATCTGTAGCTGCAGACATATTTGATTGTGATGTGTCAATGCTGATGATCATTGGTGGTAGATTACAAGGTACAGGCAAAGATAGTAGGAACCGTACTTCCATGAGAGTGTAAATAAGTAATGTCATGAAGCACAGAGTCTCCCTGATAATACGACGGAACTAACGAGACAAATGTCTTCTTCTCAGTGCTCTTACCAATAATCTAAGAAGAAAAACTCTATGGTTAACATGATTGAAAGCCAACATATTACGTTATTCAGATATATGTGTACTTACTGATGGATTGTACCGCTTGTAGCTACTTTCTGACAAAAACTTCTCTAAAACATCCGTATGGGACTGGATATGCCCATAATATACTTGTTCTTGTATCCTAGGAAGCTCTTCATTCATAGCACTCATGGTTGCATCCTTTAAAAAAGTATATAAACATAGAAAAAGGGTAGCATGATAGTTATAACATTAAAAGTTCTATTCCATTGCTGCAGAGCAAAATAAACACTACAGAGTACAGGCACAGAATAGACAAGTTATTGTGCTTAAATTAAATAGTATGGAGGCCAGATGCTACCAAAGCTTAAGTTGAATAATTAATTACCTCACTTGATTCATGCACAAGTCCATTCATCAATAGGCAACACTGGAGTTTATACAACCCAAGTTTGTGAACAAAACGAGAACTTTCTTCAGCCTCTTGCTTGTGCATGTTCTCTTTTTGTAACTTAAGCAGTGCATCTTGAGGATGGGATTTAGCACTTGATCTGTACATTATAATATATAAGTCGAACAAGGATAACATGCTAAATCTACTTGGGCATTTATCTTTTTCAACAGTATATTAAATTCAGTTAACATGCTTACAATAATGAATCAACAAATGCCCCTTCAACATGATGAGCCTCCACAGACTCTTCATTATAATCATTGCCACTGTTCCTTGATTTATGTATCTGTAGAAGACAATATCACTAGATTAAAACAGTAGGAAATGCACAACATCTACAGGCCATAGAAGTGGCAAGACAATTAAATGGTGAATATAACACAAAGAACATGATCATTGTTTCACTAGTGATATTATAGATGGAAATTGTAACCCACCCACATCAACTATCTTATTCAAGGAACAACAATATGCAACATAACCATAGGCAAATGCCACTTCCCACTGTATTCTAATTTCTAAGAAAACATGTAACTCCATCAACAATTATCAATTTTCTGAAGAAAAAAACATTGTACAAAGATCATGGAAGGATATTATAAAACAAATCTCTATTTTTTTACTTCAGATGTAAAACAGGTGAAAGGGTCATTCAGCACAAATAGAAGGAACCTCTTCTGCGTTTTTTCTAGCTTTGCCAATTCTGATCAACAGTCTGAATATTTTTTATACTATCACTCAGCACAAAACTTAACGCAAATGTCATTACTCATGGGAAGGCAGTGAGGGTGATAAACACACAAAGAAGAACCGTATGCTCAAAGGTAGAGATAATATGCCAAGATCAAATTCTTTTAGGCATCAAATTGGTCTAGGAATCTATACAGAAAAAATATGTATTCCATTGATGATACACTAGTTTTTTATGGCAGAAGCTAACTTCTTTTAATTTACAACTGGGAAATCAAATATGTTGCATTCACTCACATTGCTTAGGAACTGGTATGCCAAGTGGTTTGAGTACGTCTCCTTGATGTACAAGAAAAGCCTTATTATCTGGATAAAGGAGGGAAATAGAAAAAATGATGCATCAATGCCTTGTGTGAGCGACAACTTAAAAAGAATAGTGTCAAAAAATAACAGGAATAATGAGACAATGCAATTAAGATTAATGCAGTGTAATCTAGGAGCATGAAATGTGTTGCATCATATTGTAGGATGAAGCATATCAATACATTTCATATCTTACATTCATCCAATGGCCCGATGTTCTTACCTTCTAATTTAAAAAGGCACATCCACATACTAATACACACCTTCTACTGCTGTGTATCCCTTGCAGTTCAGAACAAGTGTTTGTGGACCTACTAATTACAACATTCTGCTACTAGGCATCCCTATAATTATAATCTACTCGGACGTGATTGTCCTGTCAATGGAATATATGGGATATGTTCTGGTCTTCTGGAAAGTGGTAAGTTGAGACAAATAGAACTATCGAACAAGGGAGATGCAAGGACATGGTATGTAAATTGTTTACTTATCAACTGGAAAATTAAAGTGGGCACATAGCAATCTTGGATAACATAAATATCTATTACATTTTGTGATGCCCAATTAATATCATATAATGTAAATGAATCCATAATTCCTTATATGTTGACGAGCATGACTCCTCTAAAAAAGCTGGAGATCAAGATAACAATGCATAAATGAAGGTACTTGTGTGCTTATTTATTATTTCACATGACCAGTGCATTGGTAGTGAACAGTAACCAAAAATAGGTAGGAATAATCCAAGGAATTGTGGTGCAAATCCAGTGTCCTGCTCTACACATCAAACAAAAACCTATAAAGTAAATTAGGAGACGATTACCAAAATAGAAATGTCCTCCTCGATCTTAGACCCATCATTTAATGGGAGATTACCATCGTTTTCTTCAATAACACTAATGAGTCTTGAAGAGTACATTATAATGCCAAACCTTACAGGAACACTATCTTGGTATAGAGATAAAATCATGTCAATGGTCTGTAAAGATTTAAGGGGAAATGGAAACAAAATGTTTCAGTTTAAAAAGTGTATGAAGGCAAAAACATAAATTAGAAAAGGTAAGAAAGCCACTAGCCTCTGCACCACAGACTGAAGCAGGATCAAACACATAAACAGCATGGAACAGATTTTTGCGGATGTAATGCATCTGACCAGGGAAGACTGGCATCAATAGCTGCAAAGGAAGAAGCAATTAATAATAGTAATTATTAATTTATTAAGGTAATACGCAGTTGTGCATAGTTGTTATGGCGACGCAGTGAAGCATGGCGACCTAACATCTTCATGACTTTACAGCGCTTATGGTGTGTGGCGTGGCATCACCATAGACACATCGGCGTGGCGAACAATATAAAAAAATAGCTTATAGGATTTAAGGATTTAGAAAAAATATATCAATATATAAGTACTAAATTGCAAATAAGAATAGCAATATAGTATTATAAAAATAGCAATACAGTATCAAGTTGCAATAATGTTACTTTAGATACCTTATAAGATAAAAAATATACAATTAAAATTGCAATACCACATTTAAAAGTATGTTTAATATTATATTTAAAAGTTCAGTTAATAATTTATTTATATAAATTTGATCAAACAGCTCATTTAAAGTCCATTTCTTAACCCTAACTTCTCTCAATCTCTCCCACTCCATCTCTCTCACGTCCCTTTCCCTCCAGCCGTCGCACAATCCCACTCCCCCCTCTTTCTCACCTCTCTCTCCAACCGCTGCACCCAGCACCCCTGACCCCTCTTCCCCTCCTCTCCCCCATCTTCTGCACCAGCGCACCCAGCCTCGTCGCGCCGCGCTCGGCCTCGCCGCCCGCCGCTCACGCCTACCGCGTTGCGCCCAGCCTTGCTGTGACCCCATGTCGTGCCCTCGCTTTCTCCTCTCTCCCTTCTGTATAGCGAGCACCATAGTCGTGGCGGGCGCCACACGACACCACAGCGGCGCCACGCACCTGTGGCACCCACCACAGACCCTCCAGCGATATGGCCTGATTGGCGTCTTGTGGCAAATAGCAAATTTCCGTTGCGACGATATGGCGATGCCATAACTATGAGTTGTGCGATGCAATTTAACCAGGAAATGCAGCAAAGAGAATGCAAACAACCAAATAGATGTACGTAAGAAAAACACTAATTATGGGCTTCACATGGATAATCAATAAGAACATCTATAGTAGTACAAACTAAAAAAAATAAGTGTTGACCAATATGAACCATTTAAGCTAAGTTTGAGAATCAACAGTGAACGTATCATTTCATCATACTAAAACAGGATTTCAGTGTTGTAGATTATATCTAATCAAGATATCTTGTTTATAATGATTATAAGGACATAAGCTTAATTCCCTCATGTTCTTAAGCCATGGAAATAGAAGGTTGTAGGACCTCATTTGACTTGACATAGCAAAGAAACATTCAACTAAGAATTTGCAATCAATGGTGTTGATAAAAAGAGAAAAGAACAAAACCTCATTGATGTTGCTTCTCCACCTTTTATACAAGGCATCTTCCTCCAAGTTATTAAGATAATGAACGTAGGAAGACCGGAAGTCAACACGGAATGAATTAGACTCTGAAGGTGGAGCTGCTGACAGGATCTTTTGGATAGCACTTTCAGGCATCTGGTAGGCATGGCATTAATTACGAAATAAGTTGTACCCCATAATATATATATATATATATACCCCATATACTCAAATGGAACAAGAGAAAAATAAGAATAAAAGTCAAATATGTTTGCCACAGGATTTTATTACTAAGTAGAGACATTATCATCATTATGCTCATAACATGGCAATTCACATCATAAATATCCAATATTGTAAAAGACTAAGATTTTAAAATAAAAATGATCGTCTAAGAACCAATTATGAAATGGATATATTATTCAAATATAGCCAAGAGATATCCCATACACCCTACTGCAGATCAAAAATGTTCTAGTAGACTTTTTCACATAAAATCATATAGCATTGCTGATATAAGGTTATCAAGACATATATATAGTGGTAAAATTCAAAATCAAATGCAAGAAAAATACAAAAAAGAATAAAAACAAATTAAAACTAGCAATGCTAAAAAAGTAAATGAACATCAGGTGGTAAAATTAAAAAACAAATGCCCAAAAAATATAAAACGATGATAACAGTAAATGAAAACCAGCTATGCTAAACATGTAGATGTTAAAGATAGAATAGAATGTGTTGCTGTTTATTAATGTAATCTAATATTCCAGGAAAGACCAGGATGGTCAGGTTATAGATAGAAATACTATTTTAATATATAGATATAAACCAAGACTGAATAGGCCTGGGATTCCTCTTGTAATACAATAATAGTTGTAATCTGCCCTAGGCGTTTTAGCCCTATATAACATGAAGGGATCAGCAGAGATCCTTAAGGCCAAATATTAGAAACTTTTCAGCAGATAGTATCATGAGTCAAAAGTTTCATAAGTGAAGCATCAACAAATGATGGGTAACATCATCCATATAGAGTATCCTACAATTCTAATCAGTATTCCAAGCTTTGCAATTTGCAAAAAGAAGCAACCAGGTAATCAAACTAGCTTTTGCCAACAAGGTTCAATCAGATTCAATCAACCTATAATGGTAGACAGGAACTCATGCACTCATAACTGGGATCTTAAGAATAGTACTACCTCTGTTCTCAAATAGATGATGTTTTGGACATCGACACAGTTTTCAATGCACATCCATTATTTTTTATTTAAATAGTTATAGTATTACAAATATACATATATGAAAGTATTTTTCATGACAAATCTACCGATACCATTTTCACATATTAAATCCTAATGTTTTTAATTTATTAATGATCTAAAATTTTGAGGTTTGACTGCATGCGTTCTAAGACATCATACTTTTGAGAACAGAGATATTAATTGCCAAACGTAATTCTTTTTGAAGGAGCCAAGGACTACCCAGATAACAAATTTAATAGCACATTTATCAAGATTCACCTTTAAATGGATGAACTGATCAGCCAGAGATAATTCCTTATGGACCATGTCCATTAATCTGTCAGATAAACCATAATCAAATTTGTATTAGTCAAACATGATATTCTTGCAGTCAGACAGAGAACTGGTACCCATTACAACATAAGCGATAAAGTTCAGAGTCAGGTTCATCCCAGAAAAGGGATAAAAGATAAAACCAGACATAAAGTTGTGAAGACAGAATAAATAATCAGAATTGTTATCTGGGAAGTGTGGTAGAACATACAGGTAAAGATCAAGATCCTCAATATTAATCAAAGCACCATTCAAAGCCATCAATGACTTTCCAGGTGGAACCATTCGCTGATTTGCAATTATTTCATCTTTGATGGAATCGTCAGGCTGTACAAACATGAAACTGTTATTAATAACCTTCAGGTAGAACTAGTTCAAATGATGTATTCAAAAATCAAAAGCAAAGTTTTCATCTCCCAACAAAACATATTCATAACCAATAGTTCATTACTTATGTGTGCATATAGATGTCTAAACAGAGCTCAGAACACCCACCTTCATCCGTGATAGTGAAGAAACTATACTGGGGAAATTTTGGTTAATTTCCTGCATTGACTGTAAAGGATCCGATGCATGGAGGATTTTTTGTGCTGTCTGATGACCCAAATCTGTGGTATGGAGAATATCACAAATAAAAAAGGTGTTCCTATACCATTGAGTGATACAATTTTGTAACACAAATAGAAATAGAATCATGAAACAATGTCAGGACTGTTCATCAGCTTATCACAACAACACCTTTGAGTTCCCATACTTCAAGTGTGTCAGACACTGTTGATGACAACAGATATTCTCGGAAGGCCATTATCTCAGAATTTAACTCTGGCTTGCGTTCCTGGAGACCAATACACAGGAAAAAATAACTTTAATACTTATTTATTTCTGCATCACAAGAAAGTCCACATAGTTAAGCTTTTATTGACTGAAAGGCAGACCAAAATCTTGGAAAATATAAACCCTCTGACTTCTTGACTGAGATCTTCAGTCTTAGGATCTTCCAGAGCAACACCTGGGAGGAAAACACTGTTCATTCAGCATTTCAAATTTCAAAAATAATAAAATATAATAACATGCTAGTCTTCATGGTGTCAACAAAACACATTCTGCCCAACCAAACTGATGGGAATTATATTTCCTTCTCAACTACAGTAGTTTATTCCAGAGAAAAGGGTGAGGTGCAGGTGTACTTTGGAAATTCATAACAGGCTAAATAGGAACTGAGGGGTAAGTGCTGTTTGTAGATAAAAATGCCTAGGAGAGTACCCTTCTTTACCGCAGTGTCATCCATGGCCTTGTATTCCATGTTCTTGAGGGCAAGTTCCACCCCATAACCACTCAAAGTGACAGCATCTACAGCACCAATTGAACCACAGAAACCAGATGTAGCTTGACATCCAGATGGCAGGACCTGACGCAGAGCATATTTTACTTTTCCCTAGCAACAACATATAGTGTATATTAGAAAGCTACAGCAAAGTAAAAGATGTTTTTTTAGAAAAATGTGATACAGAAAAAAAATAGAGAACCAATGCAAGAAGCAATAGCAAAAGAACCAAAATGTTGATAGCAGTTATTCATTACCCAAACTATAGAAGAGGTATTCATGAATCATGAGTCATGACTGATTATATAGGTAACTGTACCACATTTTGAATTAATAGAAGTTCATGAATCATGACTAAATGCGAAAGGACATTTAATATGCAATGCCCTTCTAATACACCTTATGATCTTTATCTCTCTACTTTCTAAAGTTGGTTCTTTGCTCAGGACCTCAAATGCTGTGAAATACATTGGAAACAGCCAAAAGTATGTTACCTGCTTTGATGCTTCTGCCAGTTGAACATGTAGCTCTTTGAAGCATTTTGTCCCAAAAGCCCCATAAAATATAGCAATTGGAGCAGTAATATTTGACTGAGGATATATATGGTCAAAGTCAAAGAGTTCAAGTTGTTCAGTAGAGTCCACAGCTCTGTTGAACAAATACTGAGTTTCACATCTATAGCCCTGAATAAAGAGATGAAACAATAAAAAGGTAGAAGATACTTACAGTTCGCCCAACCCATCAATCCATTTACGTAGATCAGCTGAGTTGAACAATAGAGCACTCCCTGTGTCTACCCAGCAGCAAGTTCCTTTCACAGCCTCATGAAATCTTTCCCCAGTACCATGACCAGAAATTTGATCCACAGAGATGTCTTTAACAGGAACAGAGGACAATGACTCCTCTGCAAGCTGCCTATAGAGCACTAACCTAGGCGATGCTGACCGAAGGGTAAGAGAGAACTCAAAAATCGAAGCCAGCGGCTCACTCAGAAGTAAGCGGGCATCCTCAACAATCTTCTGGACACAACATTTGGCTGTTAAACATTCAGATGCTTTGTCGAATTCCTTCCAATGGTCAACAAAGTCCCAAAATAGATCCTTCCATTCTTTTGAAAGCAGTTCACTGACAAATGCGGTAACATAAGGCATATTAAATACCTCTTGGAAAATAACAAGTAGCATTAACCAAGTTACCAAGTAAAAGCAATGCTGCAAAATGCTCATATACAAATACTAGAAACGTTTGTGTATGTTTCCTAAGACCAGCAATGGTCACACTGAAAAGCAAATAGAGAAACAGAAATTTACTTATGTCCACCAGCTTAGTTATTATAACGATGTGTATACATTGATCAGATCCACATTGCAAATATGGCAGTTTTTAGCATTTTGAGCTATATACTGGCTTATCCAAAGCATAATAAAATCAGTGACAACTAAGAATTTGGGTACACATAATAACACTTGACCTCATACAAAACATACGAAATTACAAACAATCATCCCCGACAATGTAAACTCATTACTCTCTTCTATGTGAACAACTTGATACTAACTATGTATAATAAGATTCAATTTCACACAGGCAGTGAAGCAGGCACAAAAATCCAAATGTGGAACAATAAATCAATAATACCAAAAATCAATAGTAGACCCCTGTCAAAAATAACATTATACCAAAAACCATGTAAAAATCTAGTTTTCTCTAAATAATGTATAATTTAGAAGATTCAATTCGGCAAAAATCGCTGGGATTTGAATCTAGGTGTGTCTCAATGTACAAATCCCGTTCCACAACCATAACGCACTAGTAGTACGGAGTAGTAGAATTAAGCTACTAACAAATTGTGAAAAAAAAAACAGTAGTCTAAACAAGGCGCGTTTTCTACTGGGTCAAATACATTTATTATAAAAAAAACTAAGCATGCGTTCTTCACGATAAACCCTCCTCAAAAAACAAATTGAATGAGAACCATTAAAACCGAAATCGAATTGACATTTCCCGACCAAACAGATCCACATATACCAGAAAATCGAGCAAAAACAACACTCGCCTGGCTTCGAGCAGCAACGGCGTGCCGGCCCACTTGGCCCGGAGCGCCACCTGCACGTTCTTCTGCCGCCGGATCTCGGCCGCCTCGCCGCCCGCAGCGAGCCATGCCACAAGCACCACCGCTACAAACGCCGCTGCCGTCGTCCCCGCCCCCGGAACCCGATATCGGGCCCCACGCGACACCGCCGCCATGAGGAGAGGGGGGACGCGCCCGCGGCTGGTCCGGAGTCCGCGCCGCTCCGATCCGACAGCCTACACGGCGGAGGAGGAGGCCGCTGATCCCGGCATCAAGATGGATTCCACGTGGGATTTGGGGCTGGCCGCCGTCGAGATGCGGAGCGCGAGGTGGGGGGAGCCTTAAGCCGGAGACTTGGAAGCCGAGGGTGCAGCGGCGTGGGCCGATTGGCTTTATATTAAGAGATAGCGACAACCGTTGGATCAATGATGGACAGACGTGATATCAATTATGATGGCCCAACAAGATTTTCTCGTCTTTGGGCCTCCCTCTCCCCCTGTTCATGGGAAAGTACTTGAGATCGCTTTAGATATTGTATCAATTGGGCCGGCCCAATATGGCTACAGTTTATTCTAAAGAAATTTATTTGTATTGTCCCAATCCCAAAATATAGCACTTTTTTGAATTTAAATTTTATCTCAAAATTATTTTCTGCTATACTGGTAGCAATAATTGTCAGGAATTAGAATCAATTACTAGAAAAATAAAATCTTTGGAGTTCTCATGAAGAAGACAGAAAGGTAGCAGATGTGTTTAACTGTAATTTAGAGGAATGGCATATGAAATACTTGGGTATACCTATTAGCTTATCCAAACCCACAATGGTAGAATTTGAAGGGGTGGAAACAAAGGTCGAGAAGAAACTTGCTACGTAGAAAACTAGTTAGCTCTCCTTTGGGGGAAGATGGTCTTTGACCAATACTTGTCTAAGTAGTATTTTTATGTATTTTTTATGTGAGTATTTTTTTATTCCTGATAAAGTTATTTGGAGAATTGATAAAATAAGGTGCTAGTTCTTTTGGTAGGGGGTGGAAAGCAAGAAAAGGTATCATCACACAGTGAATTGGCATGCTTTTGTGTGCTCCAAAAGACATGGGACGACTAGGTTTTATGGGTCTGAGAGCTATTAATCAAGCTTTATTATGCAAATAGATATATAATATGGAAAATAATCATCAGGGTTGTTGTCAAGAATATTATCACAGGTACCCTCTGTCGCGCCCCGATTTAATAAATCAGGATTTTATTGAAATTCCATAGAAAATCAATAAAACAAGACGTTCATCATGCGACCTCATACAATACGGGCAATCATTCACGGTTCGTAGACCGCATTAATACAAAAGTGAATAAAGGTGAAGAGAAACTAATAAAATCAAGAGTCCTAGATGAACGCCTCCTTCCAGTCTCGCCTTGACTGGGTCGCTACTCCAGACCTTTATCTTCCTCGTAGTAGACGGGCTCTGATGGTGTAAGTCAACGGAGTGAGTACATATGTACTCAGCAAGCCATCGAATGCAAATATAATACAAGATAATAACAAAGGAGATAGTGGCTAGTTTTGCGGAAGCGAGTAATTTGTAAAGCAATTTAATGTGAACAATTTATTAGTACTGAAACATAAACATGTGTATGCATCATCATCTTCTAACTCGAGGGGTACAGTCAGCCCCACCTCGCTCAATAGTCCTTACATGCCATGAATAACTCAACCATTCAAACAATTGTAAACTAACTGCGAGTAGTCACACAACCCGCCCTTGACCGTGGGCTCGTCTTTTCGAAAAGATTAAATTACTCTGATCAGAGATGTACCACTATACCCACAAGGCACGCACTCATCACCTACACCAAAGTGTAACGAGATGACCCATTTCACGGGAACTCGTGCCAAAACCTTCCATATAGTCCTCCCCGACTCAACAGCACCCTCTTATAGGTTTCATATGGTGTCCCGACGCGTCGGAGCCCCACCATACCCCCCCTTGAGCCTCGTCGGTACAAGTCGCCCGCAGGCTTGCCCCTTGCCCCCTCCACTATGGTGCATCGAGTCGGGGTATTCCATACTTCCAATTAGGACTTACCCATTAGACTTGTTGTTGGTACGGAACTGCTTTGCAACAGATCCCGCAGACCGGTCCTTATAGTGCCCCGGGTGCGACAAACCAATGCCCGAGCTTGCACCCGGAACCCACCATACTTATAACTTAGCCAACTCCAACAGAGTCCAGAGACGAGAATAACGGGGAAATTCATATACAGAATCCAGCTATCTACGACTCATTCTTTTTATCCTATAGCAGTTGTGCCGGTACATTGGGCACTAGCTAATATAATATTTGAAGAGTGACAAGGAGTTAAGGCTCAATAAGCATGGCTTGGGTTGCACACAAGGACGGGGATCTAATAAATATAAGTGTAGGGCTTGATATTGGACTAATGCAATATTAACCTATGAGTTATAGCGATAATTTATTGAAACATGGGCTCAATAATGATCAACTATTTCCACAGAGGTTGTCGATGACTTGCCTTGATCCGCAAACGGTGAAGGTGGAACCTCGGGGTAAAACTCGGGATCTTCGATGGTGTCGCAATCTTCTCGATACGGAAAATAGACATGACATTCAATAAACAATCCAAAAGAAATCATTCATGCAAGCATACAAGTTGTTGTTGGATTAAGTAAAGGCGATAGTCTTAAATTCTAGGAAATTATTTCCTAAATATTTAAGATTGGTTTTTAAAGAGATTCCTGAATTTTATAAATTGTCTTAAGCATTTTACCCTTAGGGGTCTTTACTTTCCTATTTAATGGTAAACAAAAGTGTACAAAGTAACCCTACCATGTTGGTTGGACTAAAATAGTGAGAAGAAGTTATTATGTCTTCTGAAGTTATCATATAAGTCTTTATGATATATTTATAAAGTGTTGAGTTTTTATTATAATAATTAATTACTTATCCTAAAAGGGCTTTTGCAATATTATTTAATAGAATGGAATGGGCAAAATAAATATTCTATTTTTATTGTATTAAAAATAGTGAAATGGAGTAATTAGGTCCTCTGAAATTAATAAATGAGTTTTTAAGGGTTTTTATGAATTATTTAATGAAGTATTAATTAAATCCTAAAGGGGAATTTTCTTGATTATTTAATAAGAATATTTTGTGCCAAATAGATATATTGTTTTTATTGCATAAAAATGTAGATAATAAAGAGATAGATTTTACAAAATTTGAATGGTGAAATTTGGAGTATAAATAAAGGAGATATGAATTTTTGAAGTTTAAAATAAATTATGGAATTATTTCCGAATTTCATTTGTATTTTCTATTCCTAAAATATTATTTTGCATAAATTCCTCCACTCAAATTTTGAATCATTTATCATGGTATTTATTTATTTATCTCTTTTTAATTCATTTTCAAAAATTCACGAGATAAAAATAATCTAAAAAGGATTTTTAACGGAATTTAAATACGTAGTTGAAATGAGATTTTGACATAATAAATCGAGATAGATATTATTAATTTGATGATAAAGGATCTAGTAAAAAATAACGAATAAATTAGATTAAATAGATTATCAAGGATTAAGGAACAATGTGCGAATAACCTATTATATATATTATAATCAAAGCGGGATCATCCGGTTTTGATAATGATATTTTAGGATTAATATTAATTAATAGTTGAAACATATCGATGAACAAGATGACATAGCGGAATAGAAACAATTATGATGCGATAATTAGACATGGAACATTTTAATTGATAGGAGCAAGTGAATCAAAAGAAAATGTGTTCTCACCGGGAGGGAACAAAGGACGATGATGTGGAGTATCGGCTTGGCGCTATACAACGGATGGCGCACGGGGCACAGGACGGCATGATTGCGCAACCGACGTGGATGGTTTTGGAGAGGGTGGCATACGGAGGAGGAGAGGGTGGTGTGGGGAGAATGAAAGGGTGGCATGGTTTTTATATGGGGAGAAGGGCTATGGGTGAAATGGAAAGAGGAGTGAGAAATGGAAAGAAGAGGGAGAAATAGAAAGAGAGATAAATGGAAAGAGAAAGGAAGGAAAATAGAGGGAGAAGAAGGAAAGAAGAAAAAAGGAAGGGGAATGGAGAAATGGAATGAGGAGGGAGAAATATAAAGAGAGAAATGGAAAGAGAAAAGAAGGAAAATAGAGGGAGAAGAAGGAAAGAGGAAAAAAGAAGAGGAATGGAGAAATGGAAGGAGTAGGGAGTGGAGGTGGCTGCCTGCAGCCAAGATGGGAGGTGCGCAGGAAAAAGAAAGCAAGGGAGAGAAGGGAAAGGGAAAAGAAGGAAAGAGAAAAGGAAAAAAAGGAAAGAAAAGGAAAGGAGGAAAACAATAGGAAAATATTTTTCTGAGAATTCAAATTTGGATTTTTAAGAAAAATTAAAAAGTTTTTGGAAAGTTTGAAATTTAAAATAAATTTAGAAATCTTGGATTTTAAAGAAATAACGCGTGAATATTTTAACGAATAAACGGCGGTTTGAAAAATCAATTAATTTTGTATTCGCATCAAAATTAGAAATTCCGAACATGAACACCAAAACAATATTTTTAATTCATTTTTGGGAATATAAAAATAATTTTTAATGGGATTTAAACACGCAGTTAAAATAGGATTTTAATTTCACGACCGAAAATAGAACGTTGATTCCTCGGGATTTTTGATTGGGAAAAGATATAGATAGTCAGAAATTATGATTCAAATTATATTGGAAAGAGAGTGATTTAATTACTTTTTTATTAAAGTTATTCATTGAAATAGTATGGATTACTATTCTAGTTATAAAAATCCTTAATGAAAACCTAAATTTATTTGAGGCGGGAGAAATTTACTTGAAATTTCTCTAGCCGAATTTTATTTGGTTTTATATTATTTTTAATTGAAATGATTTATCATATATTTACAAAATTCTTGTTGAAATATATTTTATTAATTAGTGTTAAAGTTTTACGATGAAATGATATTGATTATATTTAATTCCTTTGCGTCAAGAATTCCGGAAAATTTTTGAGACGCAATTTAAGGCTAGGAGATTTTTGGGAAAAAATACACTAACTGCGATTTATTTTTAAATGAAATTTTAAGCTCGTATTTTAGCTGTCCTGTTTATCAATTTATACTAAATCCTCTTCTTGAAATTCATTTATTAATTACTTTATTTTTATTTTTAACGCCTGATGAAAATCAGGGCGTTACACCCTCCCAAGTGGATTTGTGAAACCCAAGTAAAAGACGGGCCACCAGATATAGCATTAAAGACAATCAATCAACAGTTAACATTAACTAGTCTGCTAGCAGTCGACAGACCAAGGCTTCCTGAGTTCAGCATTCGGGAGTCCTTCCCGACTGCACGCAGTTGGACGATCGCCATCAATACCTAGTCCACTCTTTAAATCCCATAATTGTATGGTTAATATAATCATTAACACCTAGAGTCATTAACCATGATATGACCGTTATCCTTATAATTGGTTATGAATGGGGCTCATCACTCACGATTTGTAACCCCCGATATAATTAGTCATGAATAAAGCCAATAATTCACCATTTGTAACCCCTGATCCCTCGACTATAAAGGGACCAGGGGGAGCCTGTCAAAGGCACGCACGCTCGGGGACACACACATCCCATAGGCGCGTCTTTCAATACACGTTTTCTCATATTCTCGAGAGAGAGCCCTTTCTCTCAATCATACACACACGGGAGTATAGTTATTATCCTTCGAGAGACCCGAACCTGTCTAAATCCCTCTTGACTTTTCTATTTTGCCTCATCTATCAAGGTAACTATTGAGTCAGTATCACAACGCCTCATTAACCTAACCAAATCTCACTACGGGTACCCTCGTAGGCTATTGTTGTTCATACGCGGCGATAGTTGGTGCACCAGGTAGGGGAGCGCTTTGTGTTTCTATTTGATTTGATGGTTGTTGTTTGCAATATCAACAATCAAGTTCTTATTGGTGCCATGATCATCTTCAGAAACCTGACCTTTGTTGGTGATTAATAAGATAAGCTCTTATTTTTTAGATTAATAAGATGTTCAATCTTTCCGATTTGATTTTCCTTCATCTTTCTCCTTAAACTCGAGTGCTCGTATATTTATCACTCTAACCTATAACTCATGATCCGCTCTGACTTGATTATTGTTGATTCTTTTGCCCACTCGGGGGTCTTAGACTTTTATTTTACTATTCACCCCAAGTGCTTGCATCTTTATCACTCTAACCTATAGCTCATGATCTGCTCTGACTTAGTTATTGTTGATCCTTTTGCCCACTCGGGGGCTTGGACTTTTTTACTGTTTGCCCCAATTGAATCTAAATGTCATTCTCGACTACTTGTCATGCTAATAGTTCTACACAACGTGTACGTGGCCTGAGTTTCCCTACGCTAATGGACCTAAGCTATATCAAAACAATCAGAATTTCATTGCAAGTAATTGGGCATAGTACACATTCATTTTTCATTGTTTTCCTGATCTATTCAAATGTTATTTCCAACGACTTCGTGACACCGATGGTTCCAAACAACATGTATGCGACCTAAGTTTCCCTGCGCTACGGACCTAAGCTATATCAAAACAATCAGAATTTCATTGCAAGTAATTGGGCATAATACACAATCATTTTTTGTTGGTTTCCTGATCTATTCAAATGTTATTTCCAACGACTTCGTCACACCGATGGTTCCAAACAACATGCATGCGACCTAAGTTTCCCTGCGCTACGGACCTAAGCTATATCGAACAGTTGGAAATTCATTACAAGTTATCGAGCATAATGCATGTTCATGAAAGACAAAGCATTACATCATTTGAAAATCAAAATGTATGTGTACATTGCTTTTATCCTATTTTTGGCTACTCGGTAGGATATGCCTCCAAGTCTTCGACGAGGACATTAGCGACTATCTCTTTTACCTCCGGGTAGAGATGATCCACATCAGACTCCTCAACTTTGGAGGGTCACCTCACTTGGATTTAGTCCATGTGTGTTGTAGGATACAATTCTTGGACAATCCTGAGTACGTGAGTTATCGCTGACCGCATGAAGTTCTGGGCTTGAACTCGAAGACGAACCACGACCCATAGAGTCGATCCACGAAGTGCTCATCCGACCACTCGGTGTCGATTGGCTCAGCGTTAATCATTTTGATGGGTGTTTTGGCCTCATCCTGATAATGATTGTGTTGCACTTCAGTATTGCTTAATCACAACTCCACGTTAGCATATCGTGCAATTATTCGCTAAAATAAAGCTATGAAGCTCATTCCGACTACTCGACTTCATCTGTGTACCACAAAAATCTTGGGGGTTGCTATCGAGAATATGATCTCGGATACCCTCTCGAGTAGATTTGTGAAGCCCGAGTGGAAGAGGGGCTACTAGACACAACATTAAAGACAATCAATCAACAATCAACGTTAACCAGCCTGCTAGCAGTCGGTAGTCTAAGGGTTCTAGAGTTCAGCATTTGGGAGTCCTTCCCGACTACAGACAATCGAACGGTCACCATCAAGACACACTTCGCTCTTTAAATTCCATAATTGTATGGTTAATATAGTCTTTACCACCTGGAGTCATTAACCATGATATGACTGTTATCCTCATAATTAGTCCTAAATGGGACTCGTCACTCATGATTTATAACCCCCAATATAATTAGTCATGAATAAGACCAATAATTCATCATTTATAACCCCTAATCCCTTGAGTATAAAGGGACCGAGGGAGCCTGTCAAAGGCACGCACGCTCGGGGGCACACACATCCCTTAGGCACATCTTTCCATACACATTTTCTCAGATTCTCAAGAGAGAGCCCTTTATCTCAATCATACACACACATGAGTAGGGTTATTATCCTCCGAGAGACCTAAACCTGTCTAAAATTCCATGTCTTTGTCTCTTTACTAGAGATAACCATTGGATCGTGTCACTAAGCCTCCATTATACTAACCTAAAAACTCATTGCGGGCACCCCCATAGGCTATTGTTGTCCAAACACAATGACAATTGTTGTTATGGCATCCTGAGGAAAAAAATACAGACTATAGAGGGGGTTCTTATAAACTAATGGCTTATGAGGCTCTTTTTTTCTAGAAATGACTGCAAAAAGTGAAAATTTGGGTGAGATTGGGTTGTGGTTTAAACCGGAAAAAGGCACTAGGGTGTCCTTCAAGCATGATGTTTGGTGTGGGGATGCACCACTCAAATTCAGATATTGGAGACTGTTTGATGTGTGTCAATATACTAATGCAATTTTGGCAGAAACAATAAGCTTGTTGTACATGAATGTTTTGTTGAGAAGATCTTTGAGAACAAAAAAATTGGTTGAGTGGCATGATATGAACTATATTTTTTTTGAGGTTAGCAGGAGAGGCTCCTACTAAAAATATATTAAATTGATGCAAGGGGTCGAGACCCAAACAATGAAAAGATGGGAGATAACAGGAGGGAGATTAAAAGAATTCTAGCCAGCAGCGGGTAGACATCCTGAGAGAAGGCGAGAATCGTCGAGATTGGAGAGAGAAATTAACAAGAAAAATATTCAACCAAGCTATGAAATCAGACACCACATTGTGAAAAATACATTGGTTTCTAAGCAACCAGATAGACCATGAGGCTATTAAAACAATGTCCATGAAGAAATCCTTGCCAAAGGCACGCTTGGCCTGGAGCAGCTTGTCTTCTATTGGAGCCGTGGCGGCCCAACTGATGTGGAGGAAACCCCAACACTGGTTGTTGAAAGGGCACTCAAAGAACAGGTGTGTTGTGGATTCCTCCAACCTAGCGTTGCATAGGCAACAACTCATGTCTTGGTTCAAAGGAATCAGATGCTTTTGTTGTAAGATCACCTTGGAGTGGATCATATTTCTGAGCAGCAGCCAGAAGAAGATTTTGATCTTGTTAGCACTCTTGGCTTTCCAAAGCCAAGAGAAGGCTACATGGGATGAGAGCTCTTTGAACTGATGTCGATAGAAATGGCTGGAAGAATAAATGGGAGACCCCCAAATGAAGGACCAAGTGTCTGGGGACTGACGAAGGGGATTGAGGTTCACCAAGAGATCCGAGAGAAGATTGAACTCCATAAGAGCATCTTAGGAAAGAGGGAGAAATAAGTTGTCCGCCAAGGAAACCTGCCCCATAAAGTGGCTAAAGGAGCATTTGGAGATCTTGGAGAAGGAAAAGAGCCTTAGGAAAGTTTGTTTTAGTGGAACAATGTGCCAACAGTCGTCCCAGAAGGCAACCGAGGTTCCACTACAGGGAAGGGGGCGAGCAATGCCTCTAAAGAGTGTAGAAAGCTTAAGGATCTCCTTCCACCAGCGGGAACCCTTCGGAGGAGCAAGGTGGGGGCGAAGGGAGTGTTCTGGTAGAGCCTCCAGACTAGATGAACCTAGGGGATGTCTGCCGATGAATAGAATTTATGGGCGTGCTTGAGGAGGAGAGTTGTATTCTGGGTTCTAAGGTTAATAACACCAAGCCCACCTTTGAGCTTGGGCCTACAAACACTGCTCCAAGCAACTCTCGGATGGAAGGAAGTGGGTGAGTTATAACCTGGCACGATCAATGTGGTTGATCACCTTGACAGGAAGTTTGAAAATGCACATGGCATAGGTGGGGAGGGCCGAGAAGACAAAATTAACAAGTTGAAGTACCGGCCAAGGAAAGGCAAAAATTAGTGCCGGAAAGTCGACGCTCGATTCTGTCCATGAGGGAACCAAAATCACGAAATTTAGGCACGAGGGTGCCCAGGGGAAGGCCCAGATATGTAAACGGTAGGGATTCCAGTTTGCAACCAAAGGTGTCAGCCAAGATCCGAGCGTCCTCATCGGAGATGTTAAGGGGAATGAGGCTAGATTTGTCAAAGTTGACCCTGAGTCCCGTGGCAAGGGAGAAGGAGTTTAGAAGGGCTTTGAACCAAAAGATGTTTCTCTGAGTGGCACGAAGAAACACCATGGTATCGTCCGCGTATTGGACCATCGGGAAGTCATCGTTGGTATTATGACAGGCCGGGGCGTTAAGGAAGCCCAAGGAGGCAGCCTGGTTTACGATGTGCTGGAGGAGGTCAACTGCGATCACAAAGAGGAGAGGGGATAGGGGATCCCCCTGCCGGACCCCCCGCTTGTAGTGAAAGAATTTGCCCGGGATACCATTGAGGAGGACCAAAGAGTGACCCGAGGCAAGAATCGCCTGCATCCAGTCAATCCATTTGGGAGGGAAGCTAAGATGCTTGAACATGAGGAGGATAACAGAATGCTCGATGGTGTCGAAGGCTTTTTCAAAGTCGAGTTTTAAGATGATAATGCTAGCTTTGGAAGATTTACAGAGGTGGGTGTATTCGAGAGACCAGGCAATGCAATCTTGAATGGACCGGGCTTTGATAAAGCCATATTGATTTTGTGTATGACAGAAGGAATAACTGGTTGTAATCGATTAGCTAGGATTTTTGTTATTATTTTGACGCTTGTGTTAAGGAGAGAGATGGGCCGGAAATCATTAACCAAGGAGGTGTGTTGAGACTTCACAATTAAGGCAATGTATGACCCATTAAGTGGTAATAAAAGGGCAGGGGAAGGGCAAGAGGAGAAGGAGCGGCCCAGATCAAGGAAGTCAGATTTGATAATGGGCCAGCAAGTTTTAAAAAAAGCCCATTTAACCCGTCAGGACCTGGGGCCTTATCCGAAGGCAAATTGCGAATAACCTGGTTGAATTCGTCAACCGAGAGATCAGCGGCCAGGTGGTCCAACCTAGAATGGCTAGGAATTAGAGTTTGAAGGTTAAAAAACATTGTAGGATTGGAGGAAAAGCCCATTTTGCCAAGGAAGAAGTCAAGAAAGGCCGAGGCCTTGTCCTCCGCAGAGTTGGCCCAAATACCCTCAGGTGTTTGAATGGCGGGAATTAAATTTTGGCGCTTACAAGCACTGGCTGCAGCATGGAAGAATTTTGTGTTCTCGTCGCCCAATTTGGTCCAATGCACCGTGTAGCGTTGACGCCAATATATGTTCTGTAGCTAAAGGAGGATGGTGATGTGTTCTTTGAGGATAGCTCTAAAGTTTTTCTCTGGCTGGGAGAGAGCCGGAGATCCTCCGTGTGATCCAGGTAGTGTATGATGACAACAGAATTATCAATACGAGAACTAAGAGGTCCATGGTTAGAGTGCCACGTAGAAAGCCGTTTTTGAAGCATACGGAACTTATGTGCAATTCTGGAAGCAGGATAAGAATGAAAGGAAGTTGAGTTCCAGCAGGAAGACACAATGGACTGGAAATCAGGGAGCTTTGTCCAGAAGTTCTCAAAGCGAAAAATCGAGGAACGTGGAATGGAGGTGGCAATGGGGACAATGCACGGACATTGGTCAGAGGAAGAATTAGGGAGAGCAGCGAAGGAGGTGGCAGGAAAGGAGTTGATCCAATGGGCGGAGGAGAGACACCAATCTAGCTGAACCAGGAGAGGTGGAGATTGCATGTTGCTCCAAGTGAAACATCTACCATGAAGTTGGATGTCAATGAGGCCAAGAAGGCTGATGATGCTATTGAACGCCTGCATGGTGGCAAGGTTGGCACCCTGTCTATTACGTTTCGATGGAAAGCGGTACATGTTGAAGTCTCCCACAAAAAGCCAGTCGTCACCAGGGTGGATAATCAAAGAGTGAAGCCACTCAATGAAGGTAGCTCTGTCCCGGCTATGACAAGGACTGTAAACGTTGGAGAGGGTCCAAGTTCGGTTGTCTGAAGTGCTCCTGAGGGAGATCGTAAGGTGAAAGGAGGATCTAGAATGCAGCGTGCCCACGAAGTGGGAACTGTTCCCGGCTGTAAGGATTCCGCCAGAGGCGCCAAGGGAACGGTGGAAGAGAAAACAATCGAATCTCTTAGGGAGGAATTTACGAACCAACGCTTGATCAAAAAAACCGGATTTGTTTCTTTAAGGCAAACGATGTCTGCAGAGCTTGAGGTGGCAATGTTTTGGACGGCGAGGCGCTTGCCAGAGGCATTAAGCCCGTGGACATTCCAGGAAACGACACGCCACTCACGGGTTTTAGTCATTAGGCTGTTTAGAATGGTCCTAGGTAGGATGGCTGGACCAAAGCCGGGATGGTAGGGGAGGTGAAACACCAACCTCCCAACAGGAGGGAAGAAGTCCCCAGAGGAGACTAACGAAGACAAAACCACAAGGCAGGGCGAGGCCTACCAACATTAGCATATTAAAATGAACGAGTGTAGCAAAAGCAGGAGTCTGAACAAGAAGATTACAAAACACAAAATACCGCCCCGAACGGGCGAAGGAGAGCAAGGTAGACATGGGGTTGTTGCAATTGGGCTGCATCAATGGCAAACGACCGGCACAGAAGGACTAAGCTTCCCTGGGCAACGGAACAGCGCCGGGACCGTCCTCCATGGTGTGATCCTCGGAGTCACTAGACAGTAGAATGGAGTTAGTGACTTTGGACTCCTCAATGCCAGAGGTGGATAGCAGAGAACTGAATTTACGATATGGAAAGGGGAGGACAGGGGGTATCAGACCTTGAGATATTGATGAATTCTTTCACGCTCGGGTGCTCTGAGAGGGCAGGTCCCTTGCATGTTGCCTTGAAGCCTCTGGACTTGAGCTGCAGCCAGAGACTTCGTTGGAGCCCTTTTTCCGAGAGAGGCGTCGGGGCAGCAGAGTGACAGTGGAGTGGATTAGGCGGAGGAGAGGGGACCCTTTACAAGAGCTGCTGCCTGGGACGACGCCTGGCATAGACAAATTTGATAGGCCTGCTGTCACGAGCCAAAGGGGCTGGGTGAGCCAGCAGGAGGTGAGGCTGATCTGAGCCGTTCGCCAGGTTGGATGCGCCATCATGAAGTGGAGGGGACTGCTGTCTCTCCGGGTGTGGAGAGGGATGAAGCGGTGGAGCAGGCATCTCCACAATGAACGCCATGGAGGAGGCGAAGGAGATCCCCGAAACCGCTGCACTGTTTTGCGGCACGGCCCCGACTAGGTCTCCAACCTCTGGTGGCTCTTCAGCAGCCAGATGCAGGAAATCCAGCAGATCATCCTGGTCTGCCTCAGCCATTAAGTCGTTGGGGAGGTTGTCGTTGTTGAGGGGCTGATGCTGCCAATGATTGGCCAGGGGGCTAAAAAGTTGTTGGTCGGCCCATAGCTGAACCCATTCAGGCTCTCCTGGTTGGATAGGATCGAGGAAGGGGTGGGGGTTGCCATTGTCAGGAGGTGGTGGAGCTTCATCGCCAGGTGTAACATCCCAAGAAATAAAAACAAATAAAGTAAAATGAAAATATTATTTAAATCATTTCTGGATTTATTATTAAAGGAAAATTCATAAAAGAACCCAAATAAAGCCAAACAGGGAGAAATATTCAAAATCTGGACTTGAAAATTTTATGAGATGAACTAGAGGCCAAGATATAATTTTAAGAATTTTTACAAATTTTTACCAACAGTGATTCAACCCTTAATCAAATAAATGAATTACTGGAATTATTTTAAATCAGAAAACAATTTTAATTCCTAAACGGGCCGCAACCTTCAAAGTGACCGAGCCCAGCCCAGCCCAAGCCATGAGCCACTGACAGGTGGGACCGACCTGTCGGCGCTCGCGTCCCCTCTCTCCTCCCGCCCGGGCCCCGCCTGGCCCCATGTGTCAGCCTCCTCTCGCTCGCCCTCGCTCCCTGACACCCGTGGCCCGCCTGTCGGCACCGTTGTCTTCACGCTCGGCCACTGACAGGTGGGGGCCACCTGTCAGGATCTTCTTCCCCGATGGAAAGGGATCCCCTCTCTCCCGCCGGCGACCCCCACCTTCCAAATCCGCCGCCCCGTATCCGTTTTCGCCAAATTGACCGAGGGATCGCCTTCTCCGACCGCCGGGGATCTCATTCCATCGATGGCCGACGCGTTTTCACGCTTATGGAAAGCTTCCCGAAGCTTTTGGTAACCCTCGCTGGAGATGGAAATAAACCCTCGGGTTTCCCCGGTTTAACCTTCCATCCTCGCCGCCGGTGACCCCTATAAATACCCTCGCCCACGCCGCCCTCTGCCCACACCGTAGCCGCCTTAGCCGAGCAAGAACAGAGCGCCCCGTTCCCAAATTTCGGGCTCCCTCTCTGCCTCGACTCCGGCGAGCCCTCGCCGTCGACTCCGGCCTCCCCTGCCCTAGCCGCCACCACCATCGTGATCGCCAGAGCCCTCCCTACCTCGGCATCCACTCTGTTGGCCGTGGACGTCGTCGGATCGTCGTCGCCATCGACCACCCGAAGATCCCCTTCGTCTACCCTCGACGCCGGTCACCATCCGTCGCTCATCTTCGCCGCCAAAGGTACGAACGTGACCGCCATAGCCTCCCCTTTCCATTTTCGCATAGAGCTAGGGCTTAGCCCCCTCGCTGGCATCGTCGCCACCACACCCGAGCCCGCCGGAGCCGAGAACGAAGGGGGTACAAGCCCCTTACGCACGTGTCGTGCCGGACGCACTCACGGCCGTTCAATCTGTGATGAACGGCTAGGATTATAACCCACCCAGGTTTAATCCGAGGCGTCCAACCGGTCAAACCGGTACCGAGGCATCTGGGCCATTGATCGTTATTTAAAATCTTGACTTGATCTCGTGCGTCCACGCGTACCCGTTCGCTATGTTTTAATCTGGACCGTCCGATTTCACTTAACCCCTCCCGCCTCGCGCCTGGCCGCCAGATCCAGATCCAACGGCTCTGGATCAGCCGGTCCACGCGCACAGTACCAGGGTCCACCGTGAGCCTGGCTCACCGTGGACCAGAACCCTTTTTCAGTTTAAATAAAATTCCAGAAAATAGTTTAAACTTCAAAAATTCATATCTTGCTCAATTTAACGCCAAATTTCACCATTCAAATTTTGTTAAATCCAGAAAAATATTCTCTACACATTAATGCCATAAAAACAGTATGTTACTGTTACCCAAAATATTTTTAACAAATAAAAGAATAAAAACCCCTTAGGGATAAATTAATAATTCAGAAAAATAAATTAGAAAGCCCTAAGAAATTAAGTTTACTGTTTATTCACCAAACATCAGAATATTAAAACTTTATTCCACATAATTAAACCCACAAATGTGTATGTTTAGTATTTGGTGAATTTTTGTCTGTTTATTGAATGTACTGTTTATTTTTCCGTATCGAGAAGACTACGAGTTCATCGAGGAGCAGGAGTTCTACCCCGAGGTTCCTCCATCACCATTTGCTGATCAAGGCAAGTCATCGACCATCTCTGTGGAAACAGTTGATCATAATTGAGCCCATGTTTCAATAAATTATCGCTATAACTCATAGGTTAATATTGCATTAGTCAAATATTCAAGCCTTACACTTGTATTTATTAGATCCCCGTCCTTGTGTGCAAACCCAAGCCATGCTTATTGAGCCTTAACTCCTTGTCACTCTACTATAAAAATATTAGCTAGTGCCCAATGTACCGGCACCAATGCTATAGGTTAAAAAGAATGAGTCGTAGATAGCTGGATTCTGTATATGAATTTCCCCGTTATTCTCGTCTCTGGACTCTGTTGGAGTTGGCTAGGTTATAAGTATGGTGGGTTCCAGGTGCAAGCTCGGGCACTGGTTTGTCGCACCCGGGGCACTATAAGGACCGGTCTGCGGGATCTGTTGCAAAGCACTTCCGTACCAACCACAAGTCTAACGGGTAAGTCCTAACTGGAAGTATGGAATACTCCGGCTCGATGCACCATAGAGGAGGGGGCAAGGGGCTAGCCTGCGGGCGACTTGTACCGACGAGGCTCAAGGGGGGGTATGGTGGGGCTCCGATGCGTCGGGACACCATATGAAACCCATAAGAGGGTGCTATTGGGTCGGGGAGGACTATATGGAAGGTTTTGGCACGAGTTCCCGTGTGATGGGTCATCTCGTTACACTTCGGTGTAGGTGATGAGTGCGTGCCTTGTGGGTACAGTGGTACATCTCTGATCAGAGTAATCCAATCTTTTCGAAAAGCCGAGCCCACGGTCAAGGGCGGGTTATGTGACTACTCGCAGTTAGTTTACATTTGTTTGAATGGTCGAGTTATTCATGGCACGTAAGGACTGTTGAGCGAGGTGGGGCTGACTGTACCCCTCGAGTTAGAAGATGATGATGCACACACACATGTTTACTTTTTCGTACTAATAAATTGCTCACATTTAAAGCTTTACAATTATGTTGCTTCCGCAAAACTAGCCACTATCTCCCTTGTTATTACCTTGCATTATATTTGCATTCGGTGGCTTGCTGAGTACATCTGTACTCACCCCATTGACTTACACCATCAGAGCCAGTCTACTACGAGGAGGATGAAGGTCTGGAGTAGCGACCCAGTCAAGGCGAGACTGGAAGGAGGCGTTCATCTAGGACCCTTATTTTATTAGTTTCTCTTCACCTTTATTCACTTTTGTATTAATGCGGTCTACGAACCGTGAATGATTGCCCGTATTGTACGTGGTCGCATGATGAACGTCTTGTTTTATTGATTTTCTATGGAATTTCAATAAAGTCCTGATTTATTAAATCGGGGCGCAACACCAGGCCATCTATCCGCCAGGTCTGATTGAAGGAGATAGACCGGGAACATCCAAGAACGCCCGACACCATCCATCTCCCTACCATGCTTCACCGTAATACTCCTGGGGATGTCCAGATCATCGTCGTAGAGGACTTTGATCAGGGCTCGGGCAAGGCTAGGATCTTGATTGTGCCAGAAGAGTAGTTGACCGAAGGAGGAGCAGATCTGTTGAATGAAGTCTAGGGTTTTGAGGTCCAGCGGAAACCCTAGAAACATGACCCATCCCGCCCGGGCGAAGGGGGCCATCCGACAGTTGATTGCCTCGTTGTGCTTGACAAAACGCACCAGGCGACCGAGGACGAAGATCGGTTGAGAGTTGACAAGGAAGTCTCTCTCGACGAGGTTGCTGAGTTTAAAAATGCCGGCTCGGAGAGGGTGAAGGCTATATCGCTCAACCCGGAGCAGGAGCTGGTGCACCACTTGCTGGCGGATGGCGATCAGGAAGTCCGTCCGCTCCGCAGGAGGGATGTGACCATCTGACTCCGCAATAGCATAGCACTCATGGTGGGGAACGATCTCGCCCGAAAGAACGACGTTGTTACGTTGGCGACAAAGTGGGCCTCCCCCATCCCGGAGAATCCCACCGTAAGGGACGAAAGGGAGAGGCTTCGCCGGGAAGTTGGCCATGAGCACCGGGTGAGAATTGGAGGAGAAAGAAGAGCGCCAGAGAGGGGAGATGGCTAGAGACGGAGAGGACAAGGAGGGAAAAGGCGGGGAGGGCGTCTTTCCAACATCCGAGACAGACCCCCGGGGGCTAGATTGCAAAAAGGCCCAAGGAAAATTGGAAAATGAAACCAGGTTCAAAGGGGGGCGAGGAGGGAAGGGGAGGGGACGGTGGTAAGGCGACACAAATCGTGGGGGCAGCTTGGAAGAAACTCCTGATGTGGGCAATTAATGCAATGCGACGGGGGAGTGCAACCAGCGTCAGACGAGAGCTCTGGCATCGAGGCGACAAACCGAGGGAGACCAATAACCAGATAACCTTTCATATGGGTGAAGATATGGTCTAGAGGGATGGTGTCCTGTCAGGGGGTAGGGGTGATCGAGAGTAGACGTCGGGAGTCCAGGGGGACAAGGTCGAGGAGAGGTGGAGGGCGGGAAAAGCATCCGAGGATGAACGACTTAGATGCGTTCAGTTTGAAAATGGCCTTGGTCGAAGACCGGCGCGTCCCGGCAAGGTCCCGCCGGAAGAGAGGCCGACGATCAGACAAAGGAATTGGACACCTAATTGAACCAACAAGAACGAAGGACGACAGAAGGGAATGGATGGAGGGTGATGAACCAGTTCTAAGACGGTGGTGATCGGATGGGAAGACTGTGATTGTATCCGAGAAGGAGACCTTGTTGACAGTCTTGAGGTTGGGGTGGCGCCGTGGGGGCCTGGGACCAGGAGGGCGCTGGGGGGACGAAGGACATCGGCGAGCGGCTGAAGTAGGGGGAGCCCAAGAAGAGCGAGGGAGGGATCTCCGACGAGCAGGAATCCAATGTCTTTCTTCTTCGTCAAGCCAGCGCGGAACCTCCGAAGACCAGTTAGGGCCGCCATCACGCCAAAGATGGAAGAAAACATCAAAATGCTCTGTCGTGATCCTACGGAGATGAATGACGGAAAGACCGAAAGCTTTATCACTAACAGAAAAGTGGAAGTGCCTGTCTTGAACCAAGGCAACGTGAAATCTAGCTGGGGAACCACCGAGGGAAGCATGGAGGGCAAGGCTAACCGAATCCACCGTGAGGCGAAAAGTAAAACGCCAGGAGGAGAAAAGAACCAGCAGGGGAGGACGAAGGATGATGGACCGGGAGAGAGAACTGCTTCAACATGGAGCGTTGAAAGATGGCACCCTTGGAGAAGTCCCAAGAGGAGACCAAGTACTGGAGGGCCGGGTCGTCATCAAGTTCCACCAAGGGAAGAAGAGGACCCGTGACGAAGAGAGGGTAGGGGAGAGGAGGAGGAGAGGTGAGAAACACTGACCCGAGCGAGGGATCAAGGATGGCAAGGCGGGGAAGGCCGGCGGCAGCTGGCCGCCACCAGCACCAGCGACACCATCGATGCCAGCATATGTCCCGTGCGAACCAACTGTGATTTTCTTGTTTGGATAACTATGATGTGAACTATATTGTAAGTAACTTGGGGGATGTGCATACCCAGGATGAAATGGTGTGGCTGTTAGAAAAAGGGGCTTTACTTCTAAGTCAGTATACAAGAGGATTGTTGATAGGTGTGTGATAGATATAGAGAATGTAAGGATCTAGAAATGTGACTTGTCTTCAAAGGTTAAAATCTTTGTGTGGTTGATGCTTAAAGGCAGAATTCAGGTGGGGGTGCGGGTGAAGAAATGAATTGGAAAGGGAATCTAGATTGTAAATTGTGTGGCCAATTGGAGTCTGTAGATCATTTGATGTTTAACTGTCATTTCTCTAAATTTTTATGGATATTTGTTAAAGATACCTTATGTTAGGACTTATCGACACTGAGCAGGGGGTTTATTGATGTGCTGGGGGATGAGGGACAATAAGAAAACTACGTGTGTTGTCCACATATTGGTGTTTGGTCAATTTGGCTTCTTAGAAATGATTGTATTTTTCAAAACAAAAAGCATACTAACATGTTCCAGGTTATTCATAAATCGATCCTCTTTCTCATTCAGTGGCTTCAACTAGTCCCAGTTCACTTAAAAGAGGAAACCTCGTGATATCTTGGATTGCTCTGTACAAGCCTTCATCGGCTCATTCATATGGAGGGTGATCCAAGCTCAATGGTGTGAAACTGAAAAATGCCTTGATCAATGAATGAAGAAGCTCCCTATTGGGTATTCGATGGAATGTTATTGTCATTCTATATTGTTGTTCTTGTGATCTTGGATGGAAAAATTGGTCATGTGAGAAACCAAGGGTGGTTTCGGTGCTGTGATGAGTGATTGACAGTCTTTTACCCTCTGTTCGAAGGGTGATTCGGAGGTGGTCACCGAAGGGTGTTCGGTGTTGACTTGCTGCAGCTGTTGCAGCGGAGTGTGCTCGTCGGAGGGGTCCGGCAGTACACGATGACTGGGTTCGTACCGATGGCTTCGGTACTTTGGGCGGTACACCGGAGTGTGTACCGGAGGTTGCTAACCCGGAGAGGTCTCCGGAGTACTGGATACACTTGTTTGCTTGTCTGTGGTGCGCAGGGACTTCGGAGGCGACGGACAAGGTTCGAGCTTGGTGAACCTGGGTCAAGCGGGAAGCTTGATGCCAGGGGAGCGGGGAGCTCCGTCACGGTGGCTGCGAAGGTGGTCCGGGTCGGTCCTCGGGTCGAGGCGTGCCAGGTGAAGGCAGAGAGTGCGGAGCGTGGCTCCGGCTGAAGGTACTCCGAGACAAAGTCCTCGGAGGTGAGGCACTTCGAAGGTACTCCGGATGGAGTGACTTCGGAGTTGGTGGATCAAGTCCTCTACGGAGGCAAGGTGTTCGAAGTGTGCTCCGGAGGGAGACACTCGAAGGTGGCCCGACGAAGGTCTCAGAAGTCGAGGCGCATCGAAGGCATGATCCGGGTGAGGCTCGTCGAGGAGTGTGCTCGGGAAGAGGCACTGCGACGGAGTGCTCATGGAATGCTTCATGCGGAGGCCTTGGACGAAGGAGGGACTTCGAAGGGTGGTACTCCGAAGGTGGGGCTTCGGAGTGTGAAGGACTTCGGAGCAAGGCTAGCTCCGGAGTGAGGTTGTCTTGTGGTACTTCGGCCTGCATGGCTTCGGTACACGGACGAACGGAGTTCGAGCTGGGAGTAGCTGCGAAGCCGTGGTGGTCCACTCCGGAGGTGTTGGTGCGAAGACCCAAAGGGCTTTGACGGCTTCGGCTCAAAACCGTCACTGTATCGAAGGACTTCTTCGGCGGAGCGAAGGCCAACAGGCTGCAGGCTTCTCGCCGAAGCTACCGCACCCTCCGGTGCGAAGGGAGGTTCCAGAAGTCAACACTGTAAAGGCTGACACTGTCTGTTCTGAAAAAGGCTGACACTGTCCCCTCTGCAGCTGACAGAGAAGCCTCCAAAATAAAGGTGGACTACCTTTTGTACCCCTTAGTTCTGTAGAGACAAATCTGTTGTAAACCCTAGGGGTAATGTAGTCACTTCCTTAGGATGAAGCCGTGGGCTATAAATATGGGGGCTCGGTAGGTAACATTTAACACTTTGAACATTTACTGTTGAGCTCCTGTACTCATACCTCGCTGGTTTTCATCCAGAGTTCAATATATTTTGTGTTCCTTGTTCAAGCGGCGAAGCCCTGCTTCTGTGTGCTTTTGCTTGAGCTCGCTTTGCATACCTCGCTAGTTTTTAGTTCACCGAAGCCTGTCTTGGCGAAGGGTGTTTTTCTCGCGAAGTGTGTTTTTCAGCGTGCTGTCGCTCTGTGTAACACGAGGCAAGACCTCGCTTCTTACTAGCGAAGCCCTGGTTGTATCCCGTTTTGCTTCCTGTGTCGAAGCCCTTAGCTTAGTCCGTTTTGTGTGCGTATAGACCTTCGCGTACGAAGCCCAGCACCAGTTGCTGTCGCCAAGTACTTGGTCGAAGTCCTCAGAGGGCTGTCCACTCTTGCGAAGGGTGAAGTGCGAAGTCTGCTCGAAGCACCCTGTGTGCGGAGCCTGCACTGACTTAGCAGAGTTGGTTTTCGAGGGTTGTTAGTGGAGCGAAGTCTTCTTGGCTTCGAACTGTTGCTCCTCCGAAGCCTGTGTTCGAAGGTGTCGAAGTACCTCCGAACCAGTCCTTCGAAGGTAGTGTTCGAAGCCTGTTCCGCAGGAGACAGAACAGAACCCGAAGGCTAAGTTTTTAGCCCGAATTTTTAAAAGCTCCCATTCACCCCCCCTCTGGTCGCCGTTTCCGGTCCAACAATTGGTATCAGAGCGGGTTAAGATCACCAGTTGACCTTAACCGGTTTTGTGATCTGTTGGCGACATGGATAGAGGCAGTAAAATTCCTCTGTTCGATGGGACAGATTTTGCATACTGGAAGGTGCGCATGGAGGCTTACTTGTTAAGCCAAGGAAATGCAATTTGGGAGATTGTGGACTCACAATACTCCATCCCTGATGCCCGCACCACTCAAACTGAAAAAGATCAGTACAATGCCAACTCGAAGGCAAGGAACATATTGTTCATTGGTTTGAGTCAGAGTGAGTTCGATAGGGTGCAGCACCTTAGGACTGCTAGGGAAATTTGGACAACGCTCACTATTTTTTATGAGGGCTCTACTCAGATTAAGGCCAGGCGCCAAAGCACCTATAACCAACAGTATCAGCTGTTTGTGCAGGCACCTGGTGAATCTATAGATGCCATGTTTTCGCGCTTTGATGCTATAGTGAGTAACTTGCGATCCAACGGGACGCTTGCTTATAGTGATCATGATAGGGCTATCAAGCTTCTCTATGCTCTTGATCGTAGCATATGGGAAGTGAAGATATCCAGCATTGAGGAGTCCACAGGCTATGACACTCTAACCTGTGACGAACTCTTTAGCAAGCTGAAGTCCACAGAGGTTGCTAAGGCATCTCTTGCTGTGCACAGAAGCTCTTTGCCACAGCCATTGGCATTGGTTTCTAGCACAAGCCGTGGCACCACTGCAGAACCAAGCACATCAGGCACTTGTGTTCTTGCAGATGGTTTTGCTTTGTCCTCCCTGGTCTCCGTCACAAAGGAGCAGGTGGATACTCTAGCTGATGACGAGCTTGCTCTCATTGCCCGGAGGTTCACCCGCTTTCATCATGAGAGACGGGATCAGAGGAGAAGTGGTTTTAGTGGCTGCTATGAATGTGGCGACACCTCTCACATTAAGGCCAATTGCCCCAAGGTCAAGAAGAGAGAAGAGAGTGACCGCCCCAAATTCCACAAAAAGGAGAGAAAGCCCTTTGTGAAGGGCAAGCGCGGCAAGATGGCTAAGAAAGTAGCCAAGGCCGCTTCCAGAGCTTTTGTTGCTGCTCTCAGCGACATCGACACTTCCTCAACTGAGGAGTCGAGCTCTGAGGAGGAGGAGTCCCCAAGGAAGGAGGACAAGAAGGACAAGAAGGGACGTGACTTCACCGGCCTTTGCTTCATGGCCGACAGCGATCACAGCGGCGATGAGCTTGACTCATCTGAGGTAAACCTATCATCTGACCAGCTTCTAATTAAATTAGATGAGCTGAATGAAGTTGTGCTAGGTCAGGATAGATTGCTTGTGCAAGCCGCTCGAGAAAGAAAAGACCTTAGACTTAGGCTAGAAAATGTTTCTACTGAATATGCCATGCTTAAGTCTAAGTTTGATGATGCTGAATGTGAATCATGTTCTGTTGTCATGAGTGAGCTTGCTCAGTTGCGTTCTGTTCATGCTCAAACTCTTTCTGAGCTTGAGACTGCACAGAAGCAGCTTTTGGAGGTGGATTCTAGACCTCATGATGTTATTGATTGCATGAACTGCTCCTTATTACGCGATAGCATTAATTTACGTGATAAGCATGTTCATGATTTGGAGGCTAGATTGGAGAGGGCCGGTAGTTCTAAGGATGTGCAACCTGTTTGTGACACCTGCATTACCCTTAAGGACCAGCTAGGCACTGTTAGAGAGCGAGCTGAAAACCTCATGTCTGAAAATGAATACCTTCTTTCCGTGGTGAACAAATGCACTGAGGGAAAGGGTAGGATGGATTTGCTCTTGGCCAAAACCAAGTTGTGTGCTGACAGAGCCGGGGTAGCTCTAGGTTTGGGTTTTGAGAGGATAGCTTCAGACAGTAAGACCAAAACTGTTTTTACCTCTCCTACCACCCTAGAGAAAGAGAGAGCTCTGTTGGACACCCCACCAGCCAAAAAGCCTACCCATCCACCAAAGAAAACCACTCCTCCCGCCAAGAAAAATCCTCCCAAGAAAACCACTGTGAAGAAACCCAGGGAGCCTGTGAGAGTTGCTCCTGTGACCCATGAGAGTGCCCCCAGGAGAGTGTTTCACTGTTCTTATTGTCAGCGGGCGGGTCATTTGATTGGTTTCTGTTTTTGTCGCGTCAAGGATGAGCGACGCGCACAGGCGATGAGCTACCAGGACATGCATTACCCATCTTTAGGTATGCTTGAGTCTGAGATGTACTATCGTCCTGCTTTTGAGGCTCCTCGTGCTTCTCGGAGAGGTTTTGCTCCTCGAGGTCTTCACCATGTTCCATATGGTGGTAGACCTCGGGCTAGCAGATTTGTACCTCGCCAGAGTAGGAGACCTCGACATGTTGTTCTTTCACAGCATTTAGGTAGACCTCGCACTTTGCATCATTCTGATTATCATGTGCGTAGACCGTCTGCTTTTACTGTGCCTACTACTCGTGTCACTCAGTGCTGGATGCCTCGTCATTATTTTACTCACCCCAGCACTGAGCGATCGAGACGTTCTCATCATGTGTAGGCGACAGGTCGAGGCTTGGAGGGCACGTGGATCATGGACTCCGGTTGTTCGCGCCACATGACCGGAGATGCAAATTGGTTCTCCAGCCTCACCACAACCAAGCAAAGGGAACATATCACCTTCAGAAACAATCGAAGGAGTAGAGTGAAAGGTAAAGGTGTGGTAAGAATTAACGCGAACTTCACTCTCAAAGATGTTGCTTTGGTTGAGAACCTGGGATACAATTTGCTGTCTGTATCTCAGTTGCTTGATGAGGGCTTCGAAGTGCGATTTCATCGCGATACTTCGCAAGTGCTCAATTCTGATGGCGTTGTGGTGTGTAAGATCTTTAGGGTTGGGAGAGTTTTTGGAGCTGATTTTTCAGAGTCGTCTGGATCTTCTCATTGTCTTGTTGCACATTCGACTTCTGAGCTTTGGAAGTGGCATAGGAGACTAGGGCATATGAGCTTTGAGTTGCTCGCTCGTTTGAGCGCCCTAGGTCTGATCCGAGGATTGCCCAAGCTCAAGTTTGAGAAGAATTTAGTTTGCGCTCCTTGTCGACATGGAAAAATGATTGCCGCTTCGCATTCGCCAGTCACCACAGTGATGACTGAACAACCCGGAGAACTTCTCCATATGGACACTGTAGGTCCTTCTCGGGTTAGTTCTTTAGGCGGGAAGTGGTATGTTCTAGTAATTGTCGACGATTTCTCTCGCTACTCTTGGGTCTTCTTTCTTGCCAGCAAGGATGAAGTGTTTTCGCACTTTCGGAGCTTGGCTTTGAGACTTTTCACTGAACTCCCTGGTGCATTAAAATTCATTCGAAGCGATAATGGCACCGAGTTCAAAAATAGTCTCTTTGTTGACTTTTGCATGGAGCATGGCATAGAACATCAATTCTCTGCTCCGCGGGTTCCTCAACAGAATGATGTTGTTGAGAGGAAAAACCGCACTTTGGTTGAGATGGCTAGGACGATGCTTGATGAGCATAGGACTCCTAGAAAATTCTGGGCTGAGGCCATGAACACTGCTTGCTACATCTCAAACCGAATTTTCTTGCGCTCAATTTTAAACTTGACATCGTATGAGCTGCGTTTTGGGAGACAGCCCAAGGTTACTCATCTTCGAGTTTTTGGCTGTCGATGCTTTATCCTAAAATGTGGTAACTTGGATAAATTTGAGTCGCGCTCTTCTGACGGGATCTTTTTGGGTTATACTACTCATGGTCATTCTTATCGTGTTTATAACTTGGAAACTAACACTGTCATCGAGTCATGTGATGTGACTTTTGATGAATCAACCCCCTCTGTTAGTTCTGCTTTTGAACAGGCAAATGAACACGACATGGAACAGACCTTATTCGAAGATGAAGATCCCGGAGAATTCGAGGATGAACCCCTACTACCCTCGACATCAACCCCCGAAGCTGACCCCGCTTCTACTACTTCGGCACGAGGTCCCGAAGCGACTACCTCAACATCAGTCATCTTGGACCACTCCAACGCACAAGTTGAGGGGGAGACTGCATCCCGCCGCGAGGCTCCACATCATGTCCAAAGGATGCACCCTCCCGAGCAGATCATTGGTGAGCTTGATCAAAGGGTAACTCGTTCTCATGCCCATTTCACTAATGCTGCTTTTGTTGCTTCTTTCGAGCCTTTAGATGTTAGTCATGCACTTTCTGATTCTAGTTGGATCAATGCCATGCATGAAGAGCTTGAGAATTTTGAAAGAAACCAAGTCTGGACTTTAGTTGATCCTCCACCTAATGTTCATTTCATTGGAACAAAATGGATTTTTAAAAATAAACAAGGGGAGGATGGGACAATTGTTAGAAACAAGGCTAGACTTGTAGCTGAGGGCTTTTCTCAACTAGAAGGGATTGATTTTACTGAAACTTTTGCACATGTTGCTCGCCTTGAGGCCATTAGGATTTTGCTTGCCTTTGCGACATCCCGGGGATTCAAACTCTATCAAATGGATGTCAAAAGTGCTTTTCTTAATGGCTTCATAGGTGAAGATGTTTATGTAAAACAACCCCCTGGTTTTGAAAACCCCAAGTACCCACATAAAGTCCTTAAACTTCATAAGGCTCTTTATGGACTCAAGCAGGCCCCTCGGGCGTGGTATGATAGACTTAAGTCTTTTCTGCTTGAGCGAGGGTATTTGATGGGCTCTGTTGATAAAACACTGTTTACTCTCAAGCATGGCAAAGATTTCCTCCTAGTGCAGATTTATGTGGATGATATCATCTTTGGTGGCTCTTCTCATGCTTTAGTTGCCGAGTTTGCAGATACCATGAGCAGGGAGTTTGAAATGTCAATGATGGGTGAACTCACCTTTTTCCTTGGTTTGCAAATCAAGCAAAGCAAACAAGTTACTTTTGTCCACCAGACAAAGTACACCAAGGACCTGCTCAAGAAGTTTGACATGTCCGATGCGAAGCCCCTCGCCACTCCAATGGCTACATCTGTAGCATTGGACCCTGACGAAGATGGAGAAGTCGTAGACCAGAAGGAGTTCCGAAGCATGATCGGCTCCCTCCTCTACTTGACTGCCACGAGGCCGGACATACACTTCGCTGTGTGTCTGTGCGCTCGTTTTCAGGCTTCACCACGAGCTTCGCACCGCCAAGCGGTAAAGCGCATCCTAAGGTATCTCAAACACACCCTTGAATTTGGCATATGGTATTCTTCGTCTTCATCTTTAAGTCTTAGAGGCTATTCAGATGCGGATTTTGCTGGGTGTAGAATTGATAGGAAGAGTACCTCTGGTACTTGTCATTTTCTGGGTACGTCTCTGGTTTGCTGGTCTTCCCGCAAACAGTCTAGTGTTGCACAATCGACGGCTGAGGCCGAATATGTTGCTGCAGCTAGCTGTTGCTCTCAGATTTTGTGGATGGTTTCCACTTTGCGGGATTTCGGGTTAGATTATAAGAGTGTTCCACTTTTCTGTGATAACACTAGTGCTATTTGTATTGCAAACAACCCGGTTCAGCACTCCAGAACCAAACACATTGATGTACGGTATCATTTTCTCAGAGATCACAATGAGAAGGGTGATATTGAACTTCAATATGTTGATACCCAACACCAGCTTGCCGATATTTTTACAAAACCCCTCGATGCTTCTCGATTTGCTTACTTGCGTGGGGAACTTGGTATTTGTCATCCCTACGGCATTTTGTGAGGGGGAGCTGATTTTAATTGTCTTGCATATGCTCATTATGTGTGGAATTGCACTTACATCTTTTGCTATTATATGCCTGCTTTTAATTCAAACAAATCATGTCTGCTCAGCTTTATGAAATATATCTGGAACATTAGTTGTGCATGATGTTTTATTTTCTAAAATCAAAACTTGCTCACCGCACAATCTTGCATCTAGCTTGTTTAGGCAGGACTGCTTTTTGCTATCATTTATCTACTTAACAGCATGACACTGTTCCTTGGATGCTAAAATTTGCAACTTGAAAAATGTGTTCTTTATTCGTGGATATTCATCAAAATAATTCATTCATCTGAAACAAAATCAAAAATCCATGATTTGCCTGATTTAAATGAAAAGATCCAGGAGGGTTTGTTTGTCGCACTACTCTATTCTAGACTGCTTACCATTGCACTTTGGTCTGAACTGGGATAGTGTAGTGTATGCCAAAATCACCGCCTTAAGCTTCAGATGGCCTTCATGACTAGGCTTGGCTTGATTGGAAAGTATAAGGTGGACAAACAAATAACCCCTGGCATTAAGAAAAGAACAACAAATTTAATTGCTCATCAAGTTTGCTTTCAACAGCTCCTTTTGAACAAGACTTGTCTGTCTAGGGTAGAATTTGTTAGCTTTGCGCAGTCCTTGCCTTCCCATGTCTAGCTGCTGTGATTAAGTGGTGATGCTTTTACTTCCAAAATGACAAAATCACATGCCATCATCTTGTTTCTCAGATTGTTAAATTGAGCTGAGCACATGATCATTGATGTTACTGTTGGCATATTTTTGCATTATATGTCTTTGCAATTCTATTCATTTCGAAGCTTTGCATCTTTTACATGCTCCTTGATGCTTGCATTGCCAAAGGGGGAGAGATTTGCTATGTTCTCTGCCGCAAGAAGGCATAATTTCTAAAGGGGGAGATAAATTTGTAACTCAGGGGGAGTTCTTTTCAAGGGGAGATTTGCCAACGGGCTTTTACTCTTTTGAGAAAGGGGGAGAAAAATTCTTTTATCAAGTGACATGCTTTGGCTCTTTTCTGAGTTTTTTATGGTCACTTGTGTGTTGAAAATTTTTTCAATTTTCCTCATTTTGGATTTGGTTGTCAATGCACTCATCAAGGGGGAGATTGAGAAACCAAGGGTGGTTTCGGTGCTGTGATGAGTGATTGACAGTCTTTTACCCTCTGTTCGAAGGGTGATTCGGAGGTGGTCACCGAAGGGTGTTCGGTGTTGACTTGCTGCAGCTGTTGCAGCGGAGTGTGCTCGTCGGAGGGGTCCGGCAGTACACGATGACTGGGTTCGTACCGATGGCTTCGGTACTTTGGGCGGTACACCGGAGTGTGTACCGGAGGTTGCTAACCCGGAGAGGTCTCCGGAGTACTGGATACACTTGTTTGCTTGTCTGTGGTGCGCAGGGACTTCGGAGGCGACGGACAAGGTTCGAGCTTGGTGAACCTGGGTCAAGCGGGAAGCTTGATGCCAGGGGAGCGGGGAGCTCCGTCACGGTGGCTGAGAAGGTGGTCCGGGTCGGTCCTCGGGTCGAGGCGTGCCAGGTGAAGGCAGAGAGTGCGGAGCGTGGCTCCGGCTAAAGGTACTCCGAGACAAAGTCCTCGGAGGTGAGGCACTTCGAAGGTACTCCGGATGGAGTGACTTCGGAGTTGGTGGATCAAGTCCTCTACGGAGGCAAGGTGTTCGAAGTGTGCTCCGGAGGGAGACACTCGAAGGTGGCCCGACGAAGGTCTCAGAAGTCGAGGCGCATCGAAGGCATGATCCGGGTGAGGCTCGTCGAGGAGTGTGCTCGGGAAGAGGCACTGCGACGGAGTGCTCATGGAATGCTTCATGCGGAGGCCTTGGACGAAGGAGGGACTTCGAAGGGTGGTACTCCGAAGGTGGGGCTTCGGAGTGTGAAGGACTTCGGAGCAAGGCTAGCTCCGGAGTGAGGTTGTCTTGTGGTACTTCGGCCTGCATGGCTTCGGTACACGGACGAACGGAGTTCGAGCTGGGAGTAGCTGCGAAGCCGTGGTGGTCCACTCCGGAGGTGTTGGTGCGAAGACCCAAAGGGCTTTGACGGCTTCGGCTCAAAACCGTCACTGTATCGAAGGACTTCTTCGGCGGAGCGAAGGCCAACAGGCTGCAGGCTTCTCGCCGAAGCTACCGCACCCTCCGGTGCGAAGGGAGGTTCCAGAAGTCAACACTGTAAAGGCTGACACTGTCTGTTCTGAAAAAGGCTGACACTGTCCCCTCTGCAGCTGACAGAGAAGCCTCCAAAATAAAGGTGGACTACCTTTTGTACCCCTTAGTTCTGTAGAGACAAATCTGTTGTAAACCCTAGGGGTAATGTAGTCACTTCCTTAGGATGAAGCCGTGGGCTATAAATATGGGGGCTCGGTAGGTAACATTTAACACTTTGAACATTTACTGTTGAGCTCCTGTACTCATACCTCGCTGGTTTTCATCCAGAGTTCAATATATTTTGTGTTCCTTGTTCAAGCGGCGAAGCCCTGCTTCTGTGTGCTTTTGCTTGAGCTCGCTTTGCATACCTCGCTAGTTTTTAGTTCACCGAAGCCTGTCTTGGCGAAGGGTGTTTTTCTCGCGAAGTGTGTTTTTCAGCGTGCTGTCGCTCTGTGTAACACGAGGCAAGACCTCGCTTCTTACTAGCGAAGCCCTGGTTGTATCCCGTTTTGCTTCCTGTGTCGAAGCCCTTAGCTTAGTCCGTTTTGTGTGCGTATAGACCTTCGCGTACGAAGCCCAGCACCAGTTGCTGTCGCCAAGTACTTGGTCGAAGTCCTCAGAGGGCTGTCCACTCTTGCGAAGGGTGAAGTGCGAAGTCTGCTCGAAGCACCCTGTGTGCGGAGCCTGCACTGACTTAGCAGAGTTGGTTTTCGAGGGTTGTTAGTGGAGCGAAGTCTTCTTGGCTTCGAACTGTTGCTCCTCCGAAGCCTGTGTTCGAAGGTGTCGAAGTACCTCCGAACCAGTCCTTCGAAGGTAGTGTTCGAAGCCTGTTCCGCAGGAGACAGAACAGAACCCGAAGGCTAAGTTTTTAGCCCGAATTTTTAAAAGCTCCCATTCACCCCCCCTCTGGTCGCCGTTTCCGGTCCAACATCATGTGTGAGGTGGTTTTTGGTCTTTTGGTAATGCTAGCGGTGATTTGTGTTGCATGTGTACATAGGTGGTAAAAAACTATGCTGGTAAATTGCTGCTTAGTGTTAAACCTTTTGGGTTTGTCATGTAAAGTTGATATCCCCAATAAGTAAATTTTTACCTTTGCCTGTTTCCAATAAAACCAGACTCCTAATCTGGGATGCCTTTTTCTAAAAAATAGCAATTTAGACTACACTAGAACTTTATTACTCACTACTCCACTCAATCACTGCTAGAACCCCCACACTCACCCCACCCAAGGAGGATATTACGGTTTTTTTCACTTCTTTCTAAATTAAAAGGTTTCTCTATTTTAAAATAGAGAGTACCTATCTCGAGCATAGCATGAAAAGCCAAACCAAATATTTAAATATTCAATTGGTCTGACGTTTTTTCATTGGTCTATCGGTCTAACCGGCTAAACCATGGTTTTAATAGGATTTAACATTGTTATCCGGTTTACATCAAGAGAGGATATTTACCATCCTTGAGCTGGTACAATAAGTACATGGTACTAATAGGTACCAAATTAAATCTAATCGTTGATTTAGCAGGGTCACAACTAGAAAAATGAATACCTGAGCATGCCACTGTCACGCCCTATGTCACGTCACCGGTGCCCCGCCACCAAGTCATGCCGCTCTCACTACCCCGTCGTCCTGCCACAACTCTTGCCACCCAACCGCCCCCGCCACATATCTCGTCGCCTATTTAGGCCACATCATTGCCCCACCCTAGGACATAGTGCCACCTAGCTGCCCTCCATAGTTTGGCCTCGTCGCCCCATAAACCGTGTTGCCGCCCCAGGCCACACCAGTCTCACTGCAGCTCCTACTGGTCGGCATGTTGCTGCCCTGCGCATTCATATGCTAATGTGAAAATACAAGAATGTCCTTCCACATTGCACCACTATAATTATCATTTTCTACGCATGTAGGTACTAGTAGGTAACTAGGTACTATCATAATTTCAACTGTCAGAGGGGTATACTCAATGACTCAGATTTGGTACCCTCTTCATCCTCGAAGGTAAAATTCCTCACGTCAAAAGCCATTGTGTCTAGCTAGTTTGGTATCTTTGATTAGAATACGAGGACGGTCCTACAAGCAAATCGGCCATCAAGAGCATCAGTTCTAGTTTAACCACTATTTTGGTTTGGTTTTTTCTACGATGACCTAGAAACATAAGAATTGTTAAGGGTATGTGCTTGTTAATGTTTTGCTAATAAGTTATAGCTAAATTAAAATTTATAATCTTATTTCAAATATTATATAAAGTTTTTTTATAGTTTTAGCAGATTTAGCTTAGCACCTCTACCAATAGAGAGAATAGAAAAGTAATAATTTATCTAAAAATTGATTTTCATCTACCCTACTATATAATCGACGAGTTGTTTACTCATCTATCATCTACTATCAACCAAATCCTAGTAATTCATCAACTAATCTAGATTCTTACTTTCTTAGCTGTTGGATCACTTCTCGTGCATTACCCTTCCTCGTATCTGTTTTATATGACAATTATGAATATATGGAAGTTGATTTATTTTATATAGAAATTATTAATATATGGAAGTTTATTTGTTTTATATGGAAATCTATAAAAATCTGATTAGTTTTATATAGGAATAATAAATAAATGGAAAACATATTTTCCCCTTCCATATCCATCATTTTTCTTCTTCGACGCCTCCCTATAAAATCTTGAGTCCATAGCTGAATCCTGTCATCAATTCTAGCCCTAGCCTCATGTAGAGCTAGAACTTAGGTCGTGTCGAGCCAGCCCAGCCCAGGTCTTTTGGGCTAGAACCTAAAATGGGCCGGGCCATTTTGGCCCGACAAATCTATGGGTCGTGTCAGGCTGGCTTGAAGCATTGTTCACCAAGCCCAAGCATGGCCCAAAGCACGTCAGACTTGGATGGGTCGGACCGATCCAAGAACGGCCCTAACTTTGTAACATCGTTAGATTGTCTCTTAGTAGGATTATGGAAATATTTATTTAATTTATCTTTGAATAATGGAAATTCTAGTTCACATAAAATAATAGAACAACCCCCAAAAAATAGGGGAAATGAATTTCATTAATAATTTACACATGATATTAGTTCATTAATACTACTTTTTTACTCTCTAACATATATTTACATTTTGATTTGTCCTGCATATGAATGACTCAAATTTTGGTTTGTCCTACACATGATATAGAGCAATGTATATTCAAACAATAATTTGCAGACTTTTTTATTTTTAATAACAGGATGTAACGTTCTTCTATTCCATTATTACACGTCTCCTCCCTATGAACTATGGGCACATAGGAATTCTTGGCCCTTGGGCCTTTTCATGTCAGACCGGCCCAGGCATGACTCACTCTATGGGCCGTACTTGTGCCGTCCATTGGGCCTAACCCCCGAGCCCATGTCCGGCCCTTGTATATGTTGTGCTGGCCCGACCCATCCAAGGGTCGTATTGGGTCGTGCTTTGCACGGGTCGAACCTCTGTGCCTTGGGTCGGCCCAAAAAATCCAGCCCAAGTCCCATCTCTAGCCTCATGAATATGAGCCTTCGTCATGTGTTTTTGCTTCGTCATCGCCTGCCGAGCTCTAGCCGCCCAACCTCATCCATCCTTGTTGTCGACTCCATCGGGTACGCCACCCCTTCTTATCTCCGACCTCTACCCTGATCAAATCCCCGACCACCGGATTGTCATCACCGCCTTCACGCAATAGCTCGAATTCCAAACTGAGTTCCCAAAAAAAGAAGACGACGCGTACAAAATATTGCTAATATACTTTTTTTTTATTTTCAACATTCCATAACGCGGGTACATACTAGTTTTAAATAAGTAGTGCTTCTCTTTTTAAACAAGCACCCGTTAAGCAAAACAAGGGCAATATGATCAGTGACTCGGATCATCATAGAGGCAACTGCCAAATCTGTAATGTTGCATCCTCGTAAAGAGAAGATTAAGAATTATACCGTTGATGCAGATTACTCTTCACAAAACATCGGCTTAATTACCAAAGTTCAGAGCTCCTTGGTAGAAACTAGAAAGAGAAGCAAAGAACATAAGAACATCCACAATGTTGAAAAAATTAGATAGTGCTAAGACAATCTTTTAAACTAAGTATTAAGACAAAATATGAGTTTTATATATAAATAGAAGTTTCATAAATTAAATAATATTATTTTTTTAGTTTGGTAGTTGCTCATTGGATAGAGCGTGTCTATTTTTATATTTTTTATGTTGATAAGGGTCTGACCTCTAGTATTATATATTATAACATTTTTTGTAAGAAATAAATTTGCCTATATGACCATCTAATACTAGTTCAAGAGTACTATATATACAATATAGATGTTTTCTGTGTTTCATTCTGTAACTAGGATGTAATGAATTTCATCCTAAATTTCTAGTTATTTTGTTGGAGAACCTAATAATAGAGGCATTATAGTTTTAAAAATGTTCTATACACATTTGAGTTGGTTTCGTAAAAAACGGAGAAGAGAAACTCAAACTCAGAGGTGGATCCACTCAATCCAATCCAAGGTACTCTCACCGGAATCCACACAAAAGATGTAACCTGCTCAGAGTTAGAGAGTTGGGAGAAGACGAGAAGGCAACTCAGTAGCTCACCAGAGCCGCAAACATATAGTTACGTCTGTTTCTACCCAGGACCCCAACTTCACAACTCCATTTCTGTCCAAATTGCGGAGTAAATGTTCTTCTAGATGTGGTATTTCTTTAGTTATTTTTTCAGCGGAGTATGTACAATGGGTATTGTTAGCTGTCTATAACACTTAACAAAAAAATATGTTTCCGTGCATTAAATAATTTATAGACAATCGAACAAACAAATTATTGTATAAACTGTATTTTTAGTTGTCTATATGCCCTTGAAACTACCACTAGCCATGGAATTGAGGAAGTATTTTTCAACAAAACAAAAAACATGATGGTTTTATCACTCAAACCAAATAATAATCATGTTTGGCGTGAATCAATTTCATCTCTATAACTAGAAATAAATACATTGTACCACAACTAGGTGATAAATGCAGAGAGTGAAACCAACGCATCCTCACCGGAAACTTTGGTGACTGATGTGATGGTGTCTAGAGCTTCTTTTTAGGCTAACCTGCAATTGGCCAACATCTGGATATAAATCTTTTTTATAAAACACTTTCTCATGTAAAGCTTGCAGTTGCAGGTACCAAACTTTACTAAAAGGATGCCTCCTCACTCTGCAATACGAGTGGTCTGATGAGGCGAAGTCCACTAGCTAGGACAGTGCACCAACACCAATGTTAGATAGATGAGTTGGCCCTGAATGGAAGACACTAATCTGGAATTGAACTTTCAGACGAAGTTGTGAAGTTGCCAGGCATGTATGGATGGAAATGCACAAGTGCATGGAAAATTTTGAGATGTTAAAGCAAAGGGAAAAGTCCTTTCAATATGCCCAAGGACCAACAGCTCTGCAAATTTAAGTTACTCCTTCCGTTTTAGAAGATACTCGTAAGTCTTTATAGTATTTGAAACTCCTAAAGTTCTCATCTTAGCTCATTTAATAAGGAGCATTATGATGTTTTTTTCTAGCTTGATTTTTACTAAACAAATTAGAAAGACTTATCTTTGTAACTGAGTGGACACAGTTTCATCTCTGCCAAAAACTGTCCTTGCAAAAAAGAACTACTCCATTTCCCTAAAAGTGAAAAATACACCATTTTATTAATTAGGCATTGATTAATACAGCAATGTTACAGTATTTCAACTGTAAGATTCTAATATTCACGTAACCTGATTAGCATGGAGGTGTTGTAAAATCACGTCATTAGTGCCGCATTGCACATGGTTGCCTCAATTTGCACCGGAGAAGATGAACTCGTCGTCTTTCTTGCCATTATCGACTCGATCTTAGCCTTCACCTCCTCCATCTCGTTGAGCTCCCAGAAGATGAGCTCCTTGGCGAGCTTCGTCCGGAGTGCGTGCACGTCGTCCATGGAGAAGTTCCGCGCCAGCTTCTCCCCGTCCCAGAGTTCCATGAATTTGATCGCAAAGAGGCCGCAAGACGAGTCGTCGGTCTGCGGCGGGAGGCCGGGCACCCGCCGTAGCGCCCATCCGGCGACGTCAGGTCGGCCGGCCGCCGCCATGCACCGGCCGATGCCGTCCCGTATCTTGGACATGGCCGTCTCGTAGAATTGGGAGCCGAAGCGATGGCCGTAGTTTGCGGAGTCGAGCACCTGGTACTCGCCGACGACGAGGTCGAGCACCGATACGAAGAAGTGGTCCTGGTGGTTCACCGGGAAGAACACCATGTCGTGGGCCAGGTACTTGGCGGCCGTCGCGGACATGGCGGCGACGTCCTGCTCGGCGAGGCGGCGCCCGGACGTCGTCGTTCTTGGGAGGCGGCTCACGTGCTCCAGCCAGTCCTGCTCCTCGACGGGCTCGAGGAGCACGCGGCGACCGTTCCGGCGCCGGCCGGCCTGACAGAGGCGGACCAGCTCGAGGGCCGCGTCCAGGATCACCCCGGAAATCTGCCTCTCCGGCCCGTCGCGGGACAGGGGCACGGTCAGGCACCGCAGCACGCCGGCGCGGACGCGGACGTGAGGTCGCTCCGAGGAGACCAGCAGCTTATCCTTCCTGCCCGCCTGCGCCTCAATGTACTCGATCGTCGCTTCCTCTAGCATCTCACCCCCGCCGCCGCTGCCGCCTGCCTCGCCATCGACAGGGGGCGGGCACCGCACTCGGCGGCTCGTCCACCGCCCGCAGCACGTCGGCAGCGCGCCGTCCAGTTCAGAAACCTTCGTCGCCACCAACCATCGGCGCGCGTTCTTGGGATGATCCGCCCTCTGCCCTTCGTCGCCGTCGACGCGGCGCCGCCTGCCGCTCCCGTAACTCAACGCCATGAGGCGCACACACGCGCGTACCGGGGACCGGCGTATAGTACGCCCCAACTCACCGGCGATCGCTCGCTCGCTGGAGGCTGGAGCTAGCGTGCGTGCGTACGTACGTTCTCGATCGCTTGCGGAGGCGTGTCGCGGCGTGCAAGAAATCTCCGTTTCTCCACGCGACGACGACGACGGCGACGGCGACATATAAATGGAGGCATGGAGCCGGATCGGAGTCGGGAGGGGAGGCCGTGGATGGGGAAGTCGGTGCGCGCGCCGACCATCCAGAAGTCGGTGCCGTGTTCGGAAAAGTTTAAAGCGGAAATTGAATTAGAAGGAGAAGCGGGCCGGCTTCTCGTTTCGTTTTCGTAGCCTCCACGTAATCACGTCAACCGGTGGATCGATACACCAAGCAGGCAGCAGCCCATACAAAACGATACTATAAACGGAATTTTTCATAGTAATATTATTTTTCTACAAAATTTCATTCTTCCGAAAATTGTAAAAATAAATATCTAGTGACATTTACAGTGTCAACGTAACAGAAAATTACAAAAATACATATTTGTCAATGAAGTAACAATAGAGGCTTTGTCCACACTTGCACTATCGACAAAGCATCTATCGACACCTGAACAGTTAACGGAGGCCTCGCCCAGATCACGTCCCACCCGTTGAAATATTAGGCAATTACATGATTAATTTATGAAATAGATAAATCATGGCACCCACGAGTAATTAGCATGAATAAATCTATCATTCTAATAAAAAGTAACAAGATAATCATGATTTTGCAAAACATGATCATTAATTGTATAGAAAAGTAAAGCATGTACTGTATGGTAGCCAAAAAAGAATCCGTGTTTGGTGCAGAGGTACTACTGTTGGAGTCGGATCATCGTATCAGAAAACCTTTTCGTCTGTTCTCGTGCACGCCTATAAACGAAATAGAGTAGACTACAGCGGTAGCACAACAGAGAGAAGACATCCAAAACCTTAGCTTGGTACTGATCTAATATGTTTTTACACGCATTAGAATCGACCAGATTAACGAGTATTTATATGAGAGTGACTAGATCTTGTGCGCAATCATGATTTCAATCAAATCAGTTTCCATATAATCATATACCGCAAACTTCTCCACATTCCCAAAATTATCAGAACGAGAAAAAGGAAAGACCGAGTCTCCACGAGACAATAAGTCGAATTTCGGGAACACGTAGTCGGGCTTGGTAGGGCGACCCCCAACTCTTGAGTCCCTACTTGATCAGTCACTCGACAGTGCTAACCTCGACTCCGAGTCTTTGGCTCAGATCTAGTACTCGGGAGTGCCGACTCCCAAGTCTAATTCTCAACTACTCGGTATTCATTTTCATGACATGGACCTTTGTGGTTTATTTAGAAATTTCTAAAATATTGATATGAGTCTATCCAAAATTCTAGCAGTCCATGCTCCCCCGCCCATGTGCAAGCGTCGTCTTGAGATCGTGCGTCACGGTAGCCTTACTACCCGTGTCGTGTCGTGCCGCCTGGTCACCCGCACATCCTCGTGCCGCTCCTCTCTAACTATCAATGGTGTTACAAAAATTAGGCCCCCTATATCCTAACGCAGCGGAATCAACAAGATCTTAAAGATGCATGAGAAGATCACAACGAAAAGACAACATCGAGGCACAATATTTTGGTAGCGGAGTTCAGTCTCTACGACTCCGGGGCATGACTACGGGTGCTTCTTCCCTTGAACGGTGTCTACACCAACATCCGGCATACCGCGATAACGCCGTACACCCAACCCGATCACGTTGTCTTCTTGATTACACAGAGGTTGGTTATATATATATATATATATATATATATATATATTAGCCCCTAAATACACTATTAGACTAGAACCCTACTTATTCCTTATTATAACTGAAAGTTCAACTCATAACAAGATCAAATGGTTCAATTGTGGACAGATGAACCTTTTTGTCTCTTTTGAACATTGAAGTGTCAACAAAAGCCTACAAGTACACAACTACCTGTAGGTTTTAAATTAAACTCACACTCAATCCGACCATACTTTGAAATTTGAAATTAAATCAATGCTCAATTTTAACTGGTACTGAGATGACTCGTAGACCCAAATTTAAACTCAAATATACTCGTCGGCTCATAAAACATAAAATTGTCATCCATGCACAGTATTCTCGTACATCTGATATGTATGTTTTTCTCCTTTGATCTCCATTCAACTATCATCATCATTAAATTTTATTACACGGTAAAATTGTAGTAAAAATAATACATGTGTACACGTCACAAACACACCACAATTAATTTAGATGGGCCTAATTTAATCTTGATCCATCTATACATATATGTAGATGGGCTGATATAGTGGTCCATACAAATAAAAACTTTATTAAGCAATATTTTGTTCTTCGCTTGGCGCGAGCGACTCGACGATGCCGTTGGAGACGCAATACGCCACAGATTGTATGGTGATCATGGGGTTGACGCCGACGGCCGTGGGGAGCAGGCTGCCATCGCAGACGTACAGGCCGTTGGCCTCCCAGCTCTCGCCGGTGCCATCGACGGCGCCGTCGTTGGGTCTGGCGCTCATTCGGCAGCTGCTCATCTGGTGCGCCGAGCCTAAGATCGCCCACTTGTTGGAGCCCGGGTACATGGGACCCTTCTCGATGGTCACCTCGTCGAGGAACGCCTCGAGGTCCTCGTCGCCGATGCCCTTGGAGCGGAGACGGAGCCCGTCGCTGCGGTGCGTGCCAACCTCGGCGGCGCCGGCGGCCACCAGGATGCGCAACGCGCGGCGGAGGCCCTCGCGGAGATCCTCGACGTCTTCGCGGTGCGGCGTGTAGCGCACGCGGCCCTCGCCGCAGACGGATCCCGCGCCGCGGTCGCGGACGAGGGCGAGCGTGTGAGCGGTGCGCGCGTACCGGCGCATGCGCTCCTTCATGTCACGGCCGGACTCCCACGGCATAATGGCGGCGAAGGCGCCCGGCCCCAGCGCCGGCGTCTCGATGATGGTGCGCTCCGTGACGCGGTGCATGCTGGTGATGATACCGCCCTCGTACGACTTGCCGGCGATCAGCTGCGGCTCCTTCTTGCTCTCTGGGAAGTAGCCCCACGCCATGGACACCGGGTGGAGGTGTAGGTTTCGGCCGATGTGACGATTCTTGAGCCCGCTGTTGCGCAGCAGCGGCGGCGTCATTATCGCCCCGCAAGCCGAGATGGACACCTTCGCCTCGATCCGCAGCTTCTTGGTGATGCCATTGCTCGTGCACGTCGCCACCAGGCCCACGCACTTCTTGCTCCGGCCGTTCTTACCGCCGGCGTTTCTCTCCAGTATGAAACGTTCAGCCTTGCAACCAGTGAGGATGACAGCGCCTCGCTCGACGGCGTCGACGAGCCATGTCGTGTCGGTGCCGCGCTTGTCGCCGGTCGGGCACCCTAAGTTGCAGCTCCCACAGAAATGGCCCTCCGTCGAGTTGCGTGGCACGGCCTCGACGGGCATCGCGAGCGCCTCGCAGCCACGACGCAGCACCTTGTTCTGGAACCCCTCCTCCCGGCACCGGCCGGTCACGCCGAGGCGAGCGCACACGGCGTCCATGGCCTGCACGTATCCGGGGGCTCCGAACACCGGGAGGCCATGATCGCGCGACCACTCCTGCAAGACATCTTCCGGCGTGCGGATGCTGGCGGACCAGTTCACCGCCGAGCCGCCGCCGACCGTCGTGCCGGCGAATATGGAGGTCGACACGTTTGCCGTGCAGAACACACCTCCCTGCTCATACAGGTGCTCCAGGGTTGGCCCTTCGACAGAGCTGTAATCCTTAGCGACGAAGTAGTCGCCCTTCTCAACTACAATGACCTTGTGCCCGGCTGACGCGAGCACGGCCGCCGCCACGCCACCGCCGCAGCCGGACCCAACGATGACGACGTCGCATTGTACCGTGTGGTGCGCGCTCGACTGGCTCATGTTCACCTCAAGGCCCTTCTCCGCGAGTGACCTGAGCAGCGTGGTGTCGTCCAGCTCCTTGGTCTCCACGACGCCATTGTCCAGAGGCCGGCGCGCCGGCGCCGGCGTTGCTTCTTTTCGAGGCTCTTCGACGGCCACCGGGACGCTGTATCCGATTGCTTTCCAACACGGGTTCTCCGAGTTATCGTTCACCTATACATGTTGGGGTAAGGTCGTTAAGAATTTTTTTTAAAATAATATTTTTTAAAAAAATTGAAATCTATATGTCCGTTTAAAGAATTTGCAAAAATAACATGCGATCGGCACATAAAATGTCGATGTCACGTCAGCTTCAGTCGACACTTGGCAGAATCTGTTATGGGAACAGCATCCAGTCAGTACTTGAAGTATCGACTGGAGCGGACGTAACACCAATCAGTAAAGTGCCGACCGTATGCTACTTTTGCAATTTTTTTTTAAATGTACATACGGATTTCAATTTTTTTTAAAAAAATATTGTTTTTTAAAAAATTCGCTCGTTAACAACTTAGGTGAGGGTGGTATGCATATGAGGAAAATAATTTAAAAAACATGAAAGAATGCAAATCTAAATTCATATAAACATGTCATAAAGACACGATTTTTTTTCCAAGTATACCGTTTCTATTACGTGGTGGAAAATTTTCATCAAAAAATATTTTTTTTGAGAAGTATACATCAATGTACCATGCTTTTCCAACCGTTCTTCCTAATAGCTATTAAATATTTGATATGATAATCAAAACAAGTAGTTGTTTGATGTATTAATACTCATGAAAATGACACGTATGATTATTATTATTATTATTATTAGAGCAACTCCAATGGTAGGCCTTAAATTAGGGCCCCTACTTTTGATTTGAGTGCTTCCCCTATTTTTGAGAGGTATGTTTTTTGCATTTTACTCTAGTAGCTCTCAAAATAAAACCCCTATTTTCAATTTCCATAATTTCTTCACACACTATATACATGTATTTGATAAAATCATAGTACATAATAAATTATTTATTATTTAATAATGAATGCCTATATTTAAATATTCAAGTTTTTAAATGCAAATACAAATATTAAAATTTAAATATAGGAACATAATATGAACAATAGGAACAAAATCATCTATCATATTTAAATATTCAAATTTTTAAATTCAAATACAAATATTCAAATTTAAATATAGCAACATAATAATCTATCATATTAAATAATAGGAACATAATCATCTATCATATTTGAATAATCAAATTTAAATATTCAAATTTTTAAATCCCAATGCAAATATTCAAATTTAAATACATGAACAAAATCATCTATCATATTAAACAATAGGAACATAATCTTCTATCATATTTAAATATTCAAATTTTAAAATACAATTACAAATATTCAAATTTAAATACAAAAACATAATCAGCTATCATATTTAAATATTCGAATATTTAAATGAAAATACAAATATTCAAATTTAAAAAAGCGAGAAGCGAGTGTGCCCACATGGAGTAGATGAGAGTCGGGATAGGGGGCCCTAAGGGCACCTCCATGGATGCTTAAATAGATGCTAAAATAATAAAAAGTGATAAGCACTTTGTCTAAAAGCCTCAATTTCCAATGCAATGTGCTAAAGATAGGTGCTTAAACTTACTTTTTTGAAATTATAGCACATTATTATCTAAGAATCGGATTAAGTTGTATCTATTTTTTTTATATAAGCACCGCTAGGCAGCGACGCTACGCTTGGCATCGCCTCTTCGCTTGGAGCACCCGGTTTAGAAAAAAACCGGTTCTTTTGCTTAAGCGTCTCTGGAATAGCTGCGTTGGAGTTGGCCTAAGGATGAAAGCTTGGTGGCCTATTTTGAAAGCCCAGACTCTATTGGAACTCAATTTTTTTCGCGGACTCTAAAAAATGAGTTTAAGGGCTCAAATAAAAATCACGTTGGAGTTGCTCTTATACCAGAATAACAATCAATCAAAACCCACTTGTTTTGAGTTTCAAATCATCAAAAACTCTCGCTTTCTTCGCAAAAACCAAATCGAAACGCGAGCATTTTTACCGCGGTGTAAAAGGCAAAGTGGCAGAGGATCTTGACGAGGGCGAAGGCGATCTTGAGCGGGAACAGCCACCGCGTCGTGCTCCACCGCTTGAGCGCCTCCTCCCGCCGCTCCGCCGGCATATCGGCGAACCGCCGCACGTAGGGGAACTCGCCGGAGATGCACGTCCGGCCGCACAGCGCCAGCGTGCCGATCCTCGTGGCCAACATCCACAGCACGACCGACACCAGCGCCCCTGCCTCCCGGACACACCGGGTGAAGGTGAGCTCAGCAACCTTTCGTTAACACAGCAACAGAAAATGTCAAGTTAATCGCAAGTTCATGCATACGACGTCTGCCACTGTGTCTTATCTGAACAAACAGTAGAAATGTCCAAGATTTTGGAGTATTTAAAGAAGGTGAACAGTTGATCACTGTAGCTATTTGCAATCTTAATTAATACTGGAGCTACCAAACTCTATGTTTGTGTGGAGCTTTTAGCCATGCAACTACTTACAAAATCTCTACTTCCATAAGCTTTGTAGATTTTTCATCGAATTGTAAAAACCCAGTAGCTGAAGAGTTTAGAAATAGACTAATAACCAGAAGCTAGAAAAGATCGGTTTTTATATTAGCAGAAAGATACTTAATATGTGTTTCTTAAGTATATATTTTCGTAGTTCTGACGGCCCGACACTCCGACAGTCTCAAGAGCACCAAGCTGAGCTCTGAAATCTGAATTGATCGATCGATGGATATCGATCTATGAAGCCACCTCGTCGGGGACGGTGGAGTCGGCGGCGGAGGCGAGGTAGAACCGCTCCACGTCGACGTCGGGGATCAGCCGGCGGCCGCCTTCGCCGTCCTCGCCGCCCACCTGCTGGCCGGCTGCCGCCGCGGGCGGCAGCGACGGGATGAGCGCGCCGCACATGGCCCGGAGCGCCTCCATCTGCGCCGGCCGCAGCCCGTGCGTGTACCTCTCCCTCCCCGGCCCGCGCAGCAGCGGGTGCCCCCTCTTCGCCGCCAAAGCCGCCTCCTCCTCCTGCCGCGGCGACGACGCCATGGCTGACCGCACGCAGCGGCTAGCTAGCTAGCTAGATATTTCAACACGAGACAATGCCGCGATCGATCGAGCTGGTTACGCATGCGCAGTGCGCGCATATAAGAGCCAGATTGCGAGGGAGAGAGGGCGAGTGGGGATAGTGGCGAAAGAGACGTCGATCGTAGTTAAGGTAGTTTGGTTAGTTGGCTATAGCGTGATGGGTTCCCATGCAGTTTAATGTAGTGTTTGGTTGGTGACTCCAAAAAAATTCAGTGAGATGGTTCTCATTTTACGGGGAGGCTGGCGCGGAGGCGGCGTGACCACTGACGAAGACGACGATGTTAGTTGAGCCTGCATGCGCCGACCTCCAGTACGTCGCCCTGCCTGCATGCGCTGCCTCGTGCCGCCCCTCGCCTCCGCGCGCTCTACCACTACCAGCCTCGCGCGCGCCGCCCCTCGCCTCAGTGCGCTCTGCCAGACTTCCACCGCCCCGCGCCTCCTAGCTCGATGCCTCGCTCGGCGCACTCCGTCGGACTTGCGCCGCCCCGCACCTCCTCGAAGGCCGTGGACGCCGAGCTGAAGAATCGCTGATCGACGGATCCATTCTGTAATTTTCGTTCTAACTAGGACGATGGGATGATCCGGCGTAGGGTTTTTTTTGTTAGATTGGATATTTCATTTTTTATGTTGAATGGGATGGATATTTACAGACACTTGTTTGTTGCAAGGTTGAGCATCTTGAAGAGATTACCTATATAACTATTTAAATTTGAATTTAAGTATTTTTGTGAAAAAGAATTCTAGTTCCTTTTCTAATCCATTTCTTAAATCACCATTCATCAGAGAATATAAGATTAATTTGACAAATCCTTATTTTCATTTGTGGATAGGCCACATCATATCCATTTGGTTACCTAAACTTATTTCAAGACCTATATTATTTATTTGGAAAAGAATTAGTATAAGTTACTCGCTCCTTCCATTCTAAACTTACCCTAAATATAATAATTTTATACTTACAATACAGTAATCTTATGCTTATAAAAAAATAATTTTTACATTCAAAGTATATATATACACTAGACTTAATAAAGTAACTCCGCGAGTAATCACTTTTTGGTTTGTACTACTTCGAGAAAACTAGTATAATATTCTTGCTCAACTCTTTAAACATTGTCATCAAACTGAAAATTTATCTCTTTTTTTAAAATGGCGTGGTTAACTTCTATCATAATATTTGATCATTTGTTTTATTAAAAATCAACGACACATTTTTTAAAACGAAGTATATTGTAGAACGAAATATGTATATAAAAAACTATAGTACAATGACTAAGATTTGCCATAAAAAACCTTACCCTAAATGGTATGGTTAGTAGGTTTCGGTCAGCTATCAAAAAAGAAAAAAAAGAGAGCGGATCATAAATCGTGGAAAATATCTGTCTATTGTATTAGGAAAATATCAGTATCATTAAAGCATATGTATTTATTGTGAAGACCAATACATGTTATCCAAAAAGAATTAAATATTTGAAAAATATACACACTAGATGCAAATGCAAGGAGTACGATATTATTTTCTATATATTTAATGATTATTTAATATATTTTGTGTTTGCTCGGTGCGTTGAAACTTCGGTTATCAATGCAAAGCTGTTATTGCGAAATAGAGAGAATATGTTTATTCTGCTAAAAAGGTCAAAAATAAAGAATGCGCGTGCCATAATTATAACACGACTGAATAGTGTCAAATACTAAAATTAACGTAGGATTAGAAAAGTCGAATGTTTTTTGAAATAATATTTTTTTTAAAAAAATCAAATCTATATGTTCAGTTCAAAAAATTACAAAACTAATAAGCAGTTGGCATTTGAAGTGCCGACTGATGCTGATGTTGTCGGCACCAGTCGACACCTATTAGTTTTGTAATTTTTTGAATTTGATATACAGATTTGATTTTTTTTAAAAAAATATTATTTCAAAAAAAATTCTAGAAAAGTCAATAATTATAATTGTTGACTTTGTTACCCTTGATATATATTTAAAATATTTTTTATATAATGATGACGATGATGATGTTAATATCATTGAGAAACTAATGGTCAATAACATTGAAGATTATATGTACCAAAATAGAATAGTATTAATACACTTTATATTTCTCAACAAAAGTAGTACACGTGACAGTGTATAGATACGAAATCGATAAAATAAAATAAATAAAGGTACAACGGATCATCTTCAGTTCTTCACAGTGGAGGCGTACGTATGATGAACTATCAACGGAGAGGTTTCTTAGTTCTTGCCATGCAAGATACAGTCGGCGATGTCACGGGAGAGGCAGTACGCGATGGACTGTATGGTGATCATGGGGTTGACGCCGACGGCTGTGGGAAGAAGGCTGCCGTCGCAGACGTACAGGCCGTCGGCCTCCCAGCTCTCGCCGGTGCCGTCGACGGCGCCATCGTTGGGGCTGACGCTCATTCGGCAGCTGCCCATTTGGTGCGCCGAGCAGAAGATTGCCCATTTGTCGGAGCCCGGGTACATGGGACCCTTCTCGATGGTGACCTCGTCGAGGAACGCCTCGAGGTCCTCGTCGCGGATGCCTTTGCAGCGGAGACGGAGCCCGTCGCTGCGGTGGGTGCCCACCTCGGTCGCGCCGGCGGCCACCAGGATGCGCAGCGCGCGGCGGAGGCCCTCGCGGAGCTCTTCGGTGTCGCCGCGGCTCGGGGAGAAGCTCACGCGGCCCTCGCCGTCGACGGAGCCCGAGCCACGGTCGCGGACCAGGGCGAACGTGTGCGCGGTGCGAGCGTAACGGCGCATCCGCTCCTTCATGTCGCGGCCGGATTCCCACGGTACCATGGCGGCGAAGGAGCCCGGCCCTAGCGCCGGCGTCTCGATGATGGTGCGCTCCGTGACGCGGTGCATGCTGGTGATGATGCCCCCCTCGTAGCACTTGCCGATGAGCTGTGGCTCCTGCTTGTTCTCCGGGAAGTAGCCCCACGCCATGGACACCGGGTGGAGGTGTAGGTTCCGGCCGATGTGACGATTCTTGAGCCCGCTGTTGCGCAGCAGCGGCGGCGTCATGAGAGCCCCGCAAGCCGAGATGGACACCTTCGCCTCGATCCGCAGCTTCTTGGTGATGCCATTGCTCGTGCACGTCGCCACCAGGCCCACGCACTTCTTGCTCCGGCCGTTCTTACCGCCGGCGTTTCTCTCGAGTATGAAACGTTCAGCCTTGCAACCAGTGAGGATGACAGTGCCGCGCTCGACGGCGTCGACGAGCCATGTCGTGTCGGTGCCGCGCTTGTCGCCGGTCGGGCACCCGAAGTTGCAGCTCCCACAGAAATGGCCCTCCGTCGAGTTGCGTGGCACGGCCTCGACAGGCATCGCAAGCGCCTCGCAGCCACGACGCAGCACCTTGTTCTGGAACCCCTCCTCCTCGCACCCGTTGCTCACCTTGATCCGGTCACACACCGCATCCATGGCCTGCACGTACGCGGGTCTCGCGAACACCTGGAGCCCATGCTCACGCGACCACTCCTTCATGATATCCGCCGGCGTGCGGATGCAGGCCGACCAGTTCACCGCCGATCCGCCGCCGACCGTCGCGCCGGTGAACAGGATCGTCGTCACGTTGGACGTCCCAAACACCCCTCCCTTCTCGTACAGGCGCTCCATGGACGGTCCCTCCAGAGAGCTGTAATCTTCAGCGGCGAAGTAGTCCCCCTTCTCAACGACGACGACCTTGTACCCGGCTGACGCGAGCACGGCCGCGGCCACGCCGCCGCCGCAGCCGGACCCGACAACGACGGCGTCACATTGCACCGTGTGGTGCGCGGCGCCCGTTTTCACCGCGAGGCCCTTCTCAACGAGCGACCTGAGCAGGGCGTTGTCATCCAGCTGGCTCGTCTCCACGACGCCGTTGTCGAGAGGCCGCCGCGACGGCGACGGCGACGGCATTGCTCGTGTCGGTTCTTTGCGCTGCTCTTCCACGGTAGGCACGCTGTATCCGATCGCCGCCCAGCATGGATTCTTCGATTTCTCGTTGACCTAAACGTCGCAAACAGTGTTAAACTTAACCGTTAATTAACTTCAAATTCATGTTTCTTCAAAGACAAATCCAATGCCATTTCTCACAAGATTTGCAAATAGCTTGATCATTTGTGACTTATCAGATTTGTTCATACAAAATTAAAGTCTAGTGTAGAGTATGCTTAGAGCATCCACCACGTGAAGTGCTATAGGACTAGAACTAATATTGGATAAACAAGTAGCCAAAATCTTTTCTTAAAAAAAATACTACAATGTATAGTATTAGATATGAGACCCTTAGCAAAATAAAAAAATAAAAATATGTTATATCTAATGGACAACAAGCAAACTAAAAAATAGTATTATTTAATTTGAGAAACTAGTATTCATACTTAGAGCTCATGTCTTACTTAATATTACTTTTTTAATGTATGAAAATAGTACTAAGACAAAAAAATTCTCTTAGAAACCTCTTATTTAAACATTATTGTAACTGAAGATTCTTAGTAGCTAGTTGGTTGAAGTATCTAATTAGCTAGAATATGGAGAAGCGGTTGTTTCATGTCTACTGGATTATAATCCATTTCTAAATTCTAGAAATTCTACGGCTATTGATTCTTACGATTTAATTCAGAATCTAAACCATTTATTTTAACGCAAGAGGATTTAATTCAATTTTTGATAATAACCCATATAAATAATGGATAGAACCATCAACCAGTTGAGATGGTCCTAAAGGCAAAATAAAAGCAAACAGTGAGCATGGTGGGCTGCATTGAATTTTGACAGTGCAAAATGGCCTATGGGCTCAAGTGGAATATGGTCACAGGGCAGCAGCCGTGTCCTGTGGGCTCGCCAGGAACGCGTTCACAGTGCCGGCCTACCAACTACTAGTACGTACGTACGCACGCACGCACGTACCAAACAGTGGCCGGGGCCGGGATGCGATGCGATGCGACCGTGCAACCACCGCCCAGCGAAGCCCATGGACGGATGCTCCATGTGGCCGTCTACCAGCCGAGCGCGTCCAGTCATTCGATGACAAGTAGCACAAGGGGGATGTGCAATTGTGCATCCACTTTATAGAAAGATTTTATGAGTACCATTTTGCAACACATTTTTAATATTTTTTTAATAAGATATAATTAATCTTGTTCATTGGTTTAAAAATAAGATAATATATTGTATCTTTAAAAGATAATACGTTGATCTTTTTAAACATAACCATTAGATTATCTTATAAGAGGTAAGATGTTGTCTTGTTTTAAATGCAGAGCTAGTCACCCTATACAAACAATCCCTAAGAGCAGCAAGTATAATAACAAGCGGTAAGTAAGCTATAAGCAGGTTGAATGCTGATGTGGAGAAGAGAGAGAAAAACGGCTGTAAACTTGTAGCTAGCTTAGATACAAGAATCGAGAAACTCTACGAGAGAAACAAATTAGTTATATATTAATTTTGAAGAACTAACTACTATACGGATATTATACGGATATGCTGAAAGGTAGGCTATAAATCAGCAGATGGATAGGCTGAAAGGTAGGCTCCGGCAGCCGACTGTATTATTAGTCTTATCTAAGTCAAGTCAGCGAGATATCTATTTTCCGTACGTGTAGCGGCTTAATTATACCAGCAGGTCTGTCTCCATCACTATAACCATGGTTTTTGAATTAATCAATCCATTTACCGTTAATAAGCTGAATTAGTCTGAGACGGCGAAACCATTGGTCACTCATTGCTTCGGTCATAATTATTGCATCGATCTCTCATCTCTCCCGAACATATACGTCACCTAATCAGGAATCTGAATTATTATCTTCTGGTCCGTCGGACACTATGCTGCCGCCGTGATTAATGAGTTCGTTCTATTGCCATCTTATCTCAATTAATGGTCATTCTCAACCCTCGTATTCGTGGCATTAAACAGACTGATATATATAGTTATTTTAAACCAACTACTTTCGGTAGTGGATCAGTAGAATAACAATTGAGTACTAATTTTTTCTCAGTAGTAGATTTCTCGGTAGAATAGTTATGCTACACTTATGGTATAGGATAGCATATATATATATATATATATATAAGTTGAATGGAAAGAAAAAAATCATAGAAATTAAGTCTAATATAAAGACCGGTTTTTTATGAGAACTAGGAAAAACAAATGAAATGATTAGAAGAGAAAGGAGAGAGAAGACATGATTATAAGAAAAATATTTTTTAAGAAATTATCCATCGGGAAGGTGGTGTATATGGATAATGTTATCTCTTTCATCCAATACACCGTCAGATACTATGATTTGAGATTATCTTTTAAGTGAGTATTTTACTAATTTACTGTGTAGAGACCGTCACACAAAGCAAAAAAAACATCCCCTTAAGCTCCGCGACTGTAAAAAAACTGAAATACTAGTATCGGAAAGCACCGGTAGTTCCGTGGCCTAATTGTACCCGTTTTGAGTTATAACCATCGCTGAAATAAACGGAATAACTTAGTTGGCGTTTGGTTCTATGTATCACGTCAGATGTTTGGACATTAATTTGAAGAATTAAACTTGAACTGATTATAAAAATAATTGGAGCATTGGAAGATTATTCACGAGACAAATTTTTAAAACCTAATTAATCCACGATTAGCAAATATTTACTGCAGCATCGTATTGTCAAATCATGGCGTAATTAGACTCGTTAGATTCGTCTCGTGAATAATCCACCGATTATGAATGTGTTTTGTAAATAGCCTACATTTAATACTCTAAAATAATATCTAAACATTCGACGTGACGAGACTAAATTTTGGACTAGAAGAACCAAACACCCCCTTATTCTATCAATAAATTATAACAATCTAAAATCTAACTTTTTATAAGTTAGATTATTATAATCCAAAAAAATAATGGGTTTCTAGTGCGTATGGCTTTGTTGACATAAGAGATGTATTCACGGGTATGTGAGCGTCGTATATTCATATGCATAATTTCTATTATAATTGATAACTCTCACGGTAAGGGCTCCACGAATGCTAATCTCTTGGAATATCCTACCTAATTTCATTAATAATGTTTTATTTAGGGTGTTATAAGATTTTCCAAAATATTATACGGTGTTTTGACACTAGTAACAAATATTTTATCTCGTTGTCAAAAAACATTTCAAACATATGCAATATTTAACGGTACAGTTTGTGAAAATTTGTTTCACTTATTTATTTTACTTAAATGTTTTTTATGAATTCATTATTACTCCCTCCTTTCCATAATATAAAGCTTATATTTTTTTATAGATACAAGACACTTGTAATATGAGTTGTACGGCCTCGTAATATAAGATGCATAGCCTCTTCATGCATCAACCTCACAGGAAATTCTTCGAAAATCGGTCATCATTTATTACTAGGGTTTAATAGCTAAATACAACTTATATTATGAGAATTAGATCAAAATATTATGGGAAGTAGGGAGTAACTAAGTGTTAAAACACAATATTATTTTTTTTAAAAAAAAACTTGAAGCCCAAACAACATGGTATATTAATTAAAAAAAGGTAGAATTATAGGGTTTAAAGAAGATCAAGAACCCAAGGTCGCACGAGAACAAAACAGAAATGGGAAAGAAAAACACAACACAGTAACAAAAACATCGAATAAAACTAATGCAAAATGTGCGCTAGCTGCTTCGCTCTACCTTGAAGCATTGAAGCCAGATATGTAGCTCATCCAAAATAAAATCAACTAGTGCTTCTAGTGTAAACACAATATCCTAAAATATGCGTCTATTTCTCTGTTTCGGAAGCTCCCAACCAAGCAATTAGGATGATGAATTAGAACTTCCGCGTACCGGATTTGTTCATCTAGATGCAATGCACGGCGTTGTAATATTAATCAAAGAAAAAAAAACGGGAGAGGGCGGGGACCATGATCATCTCTGCTCTGCACGAGATTGCGAAGAAACAGCGCATTGATTTTGGCTGGGGTCTCTCTTCCGAGACGATAACATTGATGGCCCTCGAGTTTCAACTCTCATGATAGGAACACAAGTAGGAGACGGCACGATTCTCAACGAAAGATTGATGATTCATCGCTCCCAAAGACGATTCTTCGATTATTTGATTAATATATTTAAGACTAATTTAATAGGTGGATCATCTTATTAAAAAAATAAAATCTAATTTCTTCTGTTCACGGAAGAACGTCTTCTTATGATTGAATCCGGAGTCGTTTAAAATAAGTTGTTTTGTATTTTATTGTGTGTTTTGGATGATTAGGGCATTCCCAACCAAAAAACCATCTAGTAGTTTCTATACATGTCATATCACTAAAAAACTACTCATAGAAACTCACTCTCACAATGTATGGTTTCTTATCTCTATTTATTTTCACCTCTTTTGCCCAATCATAAATAAGTGGACTCCATCTATAGAAACTACTACACTCTCCCAATGCATGTAGAGTGGTTTCTTCATCCTTGGTATTAGTGATAGAAACCATTTCTTGCATGAGAAATCATTTCCTCAACTTTTCTCCTCTTTCCTCATTAACTCTCATGCCACATCAGATTTTTGCTTATGTGGACTACTATTTAATGCTATAGAAACCATCATAGTCATTACATTTGAGATGCCCTTATACCTCAAATGTAATAGTACTACTTCTTTCTCATTTCTCGTGCTATATTTACTCTCGCATTATATTTAATGGAGACAATCATGAAAAACACACACATTAATGGGGCATTTGGATGAGGGGCTAAAATTTTAGCCCCCGTCACATCTAATGTTTAAATACTATTTTAAAATATTAAATGTAGACTATTTTCAAAATTCATTCATAATCGGAGGATTATTTGCGAGATGAATCTAATAAACCTAATTACGCCATGATTTTATAATGTGATGGTACAATAAACTTTTGCTAATCATGGATTAATTAAGCTTAATAATTTCGTCTCTCCAATTATCCTCCGATTAAGCAATTATTTTTATAATTAGTTCACTTTTAGTCTTTCAAATTGATGTTCAAACATCCGATATGACACGGGCTAAAATTTAGCCCCATGATCCAAACATCCCCTAATTGCTCTTTTATATCTGAAATCATTTTCAAAAGAACATCTTTTTGTGATCCGGGGAGAGTACTTTCCGTGATAAATTGTCAAATATATTTGTTTTCAATGGGATGCGTTGTTGACAAAGTTTATTTTCATTTACGTCACCTACGTACAACTATAAAAATATTCTTCGCGCTGCATAATGTGTAGTCTTCCGGTATAGAAAAACAAATCATTTATAATATGATTTAAGATATAAAAAATTAATTAATTACTATGTGTTTTTTCTTATTTGCCTCCGTTAAATAGTATACAAACTACGAATAATAATCTACTCTCCTCGAGTTGGTTAGTGGTTTCAGCAAGCAGGGTAGAACACAGAAAAATAAACGATATGTTTTATGTAATTTGAGTAGAAACTAGAACAACTTGTATTTCTATATCTAAAGGAGTAATTAGGAGGACCAAAATAAATATCCGAATTTTTTTAATAATGGTTTTTTGAAAAAAAATCAAATTTTGAATATCGATTCAAAAAAATTACAAAAGTGAATACTTGCCGACCGACCATCGTCCGAACCAGTTACGTCTCGGGTTTATGTGGCCTTGTTCGGTCGAACTAGGCCACGTAATACTAATTTGGCCAACTATCGAGGCGATGGGACGGGCATGCGACACGATGCGGCGAGACTGGCAAGCGGGTTGCGTGAGTCGGCAGGTAGCGGGCGCCGTGATGGGCAGGCGTGCGCGCGGTGCGAGACAACGAGACGGGCTGGAACAACCATGTTCGACCGATGGTCAGCCAAACTATGTCACGTCATACTAGTTCGGCCGATGGTTGACCGATGCGTGTCTAATTTTATAATTTTTTAAATCGGTATATTAGATTTGTTTTTTAATATTATTAAAAAAATCATAAATATCCCCTTTGCTATAACGACCTCTAACAATTAGCAAATTTTGTCTTATAAATTCTGCATCATGCCATCATCCTCAATGCAACTCTACCTTCTTGGTGTACGTCCGTTTGAGCTACGTCTCATACAACACATATGGTATTCTCGCATTTTTATTACTACCCTCCTTATGCAACATCAGATTTTTTATACGGTATTAGATTAATTATTTCATGATTTAATTTCATACCGCTATATTTTGTAAGTTGTTAGGTTTTTTATATTCAAACTTGCTGGTTATTACAAAAATTATATATGGTGAATTTTTAAGAACCATTATATACCGCAACCTAATTTTGCACATGAGTTTGTTATAGTTAAAGAAAAGTTCTATAATAATAAAAAACGAATATAAACAATATTTAATTTAGAAATACAAGTAACGTCTCATAACGAATCAAAATATTTTCTTTAAAAAACATACACAGAATATGATATCCTTATGGAGGAAAATAAAATTCTGTCTAATCTAAAGATCTCAGTAGCTAGTTGATTATTTGATATTTTTAGGAATGACATTGGAACAATAAAGTTTATGATTATAGACCATGAAATTAATTTCCAAGCACTTTTTTAAAAGGGTTGAATCGTAGAATCTCGTAATTAAGAACTGACCAAATCGAGCAGTGCGGGCGTAGGGCGTACCGTGCTGTAGAAGACGAAGTGGCAGATAATCTTGATGACGGTGAAGGTGATCTTGAGCGGGAACAGCCAGCGCGTGGTGTTCCACCGCCTCAGCGCCGCCTCGCGACGCTCCGGCGGCATGTCGGCGAACCTGCTCACGTAGTAGGGGAACCTGCCGGAGACGCACAGGCCACCGCAGAGCGCCAGCGTGCCGACTCTCGTGCTCAGGAACCACAGGACGACCGTCACCAGCGCCACCGCCTCCCACGCGCACCGGTTCACCATCAGCTCCGCCACCTTTCTCGCCGGAAAGGAAGACGGCGAAGAAGAAATTAGTGAGGGATTGATTGGTCATTTGGTAATCGATTTTTTGGTTACTTGGCGGCGATCGACGAAATGAGGGGAAAGACGAAATTTTTAAGGAAATATGATTGACCGATGTGGTCGGTCACCTCGTCGGGGATGGTGGAGTCGGCGGCGGACGCGACGTAGAATCTCTCGAGGTCCTTGTCGCCGCTCCGTCCTCCGCGGCCGCCTTCCACGCCTTTCGCCGCCGCCGCCGCCGCCGCCGCCTCCGCCGGCAGCGACGGGATGAACGCGCCGCAGATGGCCCGCAACGCCTCCATCTGCGCCGGGCGCAACCCGTGCGTGTACTCCTCCCGCCTCGCCCCGCCGCGCAGCAGCGGGTGCCCCCGCCGCGCCGCCACCCTCTCATCCCCCGGAATGGCCGCCGCCGCCATTACCGACTCACGTACGCAGGCACGCACGCTCGCTCGCGACAAGTGGCGGTGTAGCTATAGCTAGCTATATATCTCGCGCTAGCTCTCTCTGGTGGGTTCGTGCGAGCTGCTTGTGTGTGTGTGTTGCTGCCGCGCACGTACGTGCGCTTATATAGAAAGAATGGCGGACACGCCGCGCGCGCGCCCTCGTTTCGTCGGCATGCAGCGGCGAGGAGCACCGGCCGGCCGGAAGCGGGCGGGAGAAAGTGACGTCGACGCACGTACGTCTCGCTACAAAAGACTCGCCAACTAACCATCTGTGTCCGGTACGGTAACAACGAAAATGTCAGCATCTTTAGTAGTGAGATTTCACTATCTTTAGTTGTGCGATAAAAGTGAAATATCCGGTGCAATCGTGCGATCTGATACATCCAATCAAGATCTGACGGTTACATATGAAATATAGTACTTTTTTATTTTTTTATATGTAATTGTTGGATCTTGATTGGATGCACCAGATCATACGATTGTACGATTACAGATTGCACAAGATATTTCCTCTGTGATAAAATGTACTTGACTAATCCTTTGTACTGATAACATCTATCATGAGTGTAGTTTGTATTGTACTGCACACTTGACAAAGCATTTGTCAAAAATAAACGGCACTTTGGTACTCCACAAACTACTATTTTTCTGTAGTGATTGCTACTAGAACCCGTGTTATTATAGGGAGAATGTTTAATATCGATTTATCTATCGCAGTTTTGCTTCAAGCGGAGAGTAATTTGACCAAATAAAAAACATGATAATTCTATTTTCAAACCAAACAGTTTTTAAAAAAGAGATAAAACGTACTATAAATCCATTCCAATGTACTTTGCTTCTAAACGCTATCACCATCAATACTAGACATGCCTTCTAAAACTTTTCGACATTATTCAGCAATCCGATGTGCTTCTCTCGCAGAGAAGCCCTACTCTACTATTAATTTGATTGTCTAGTCGTCGAAAACAGAAGACGGGTGAAACGAAGATTTATGCCAATTATTTAAGGGTTCGACGAATGAATTTAATACTAAACAGTTTACAAAATACAGGAGATTGAAAAACAGATGCAGCTCAGGCTGTCGTGCGGCTGCATCATGTTCTTCCTCTGTTCATGTGGCCTACATCCATCAATATTATTTCAAAGCGCTAGCTATTCTTTCTTACAATAACAACAGTAACGAACGCACCCTCTTGCATGCATGGATGATGTGCATTAGTACCTACAGTACTAGCTGCCATATCCTGAACAGTGATTAAGTTGCCCTCCCTAGCTAAGAGATGCATGGCGAATAAGATTTGCACTTGATTGCCACTACTACTTGACGTGTTAATGCCAACTTTTTGATGTCGATCTGCCTTAGCTTGCAGGTGCAAGTGCAACCTCTCCGATTGCACCTGTAACCACTATCCATGACTGTTAGGTTCCTTCGCAGTTTTGTGGTTGGTCATAATTTGTGTTCAACAAACAACGCATCGCTTGTCGCCTCATCATCTACCTCATCAGTACCTCAACCTCACATGCTCCATCGATCTTGCCACGCCACGACGCTGTAAAAAATTTAGGACATATATTAATCTTTAAATAGATGTTACAACGGTATTCGAGAATGCATCTTAATTATATTCATAATAAGATCATCCTAGAAGTACTTTATGACTATCCGATAGTGTGTGTGTATGTGTATATATTATACACACACACTACGAAACTGATAGTATATATATACTGAAGCCGTGAAAAATATACGCACAATCCTTGATTTAACATGAGAGATGATCATGAGATTCGTGAATACTAGTGTCAAGGACCTTATGGTCCAAGACAGCGGGGCCTCGGCTACGGAGTTCGTAGCTCCGGCGGGTAATGGCGCCGGGGTTGTTGCCCGGCTGCCCAATGGTGAGGTAGAGAGATTCCAGGAGGAAGGATTAGATTGGGGAATTAGTTCTTTGTTACCTCATAGTGACAATTACATCCCTTATTTATAGCCCATAGGCTAGCTAACAGCTGATTACAGTTGATTACAGCTGGCTAACAGAATTCTTAACAACCTTTTTAGCTTGTCACATAATCTTGACAGCCTACAGCTTGTCCTAGAAGCTATCTACTGTCTATGTGTGGGAACGGCGTTGATACTGCCTTCCCCACATGACATCTCTCCCTCCCTCAACGAGCAGCTCGTCCGCGAGCTGGTAATCTGGGTAGAGGTTCATGAAGCTGTCGGCGTCTTCCCAAGTTGCGGACACGGCGAACTCCCCCTTCCAGTGCACCAGGAGGTAGCGAACACCTCTGGCCAACCGAGAATGCGTCACATGCTCTGGTTTTGGAATCACCGCACCATGGTGTATCTGGGGAAGAGTTGGTGGCGCGGACGGCGGTGTTTCGACAAAATGCTTTAGTAGTCCCACATGGAACACATCATGGAGACGAGTGTGTGGGGGAAGCTCCAGCTGATAAGCAACGGTGTTGATGACAGTCACAACACGAAATGGTCCATAGAAACGAGGCCGCAACTTCCCGCCTGGTGTTGCATGAAGTGATGCAGCAGCTCGGCGGTGCAAATGGAGCCACACCCAGTCTCCCACCTCGAAGCGAACCTCCTTGTGAAGCTTGTCATAGTAGCGCTTGTAGATGGACTGGGCTTGTTCGAGACGGAGCCGCACATCAGCAAGCTGCTCAGATCGACTTAAGAGTATATTGTTCGTGGTCAATGTTGGCAACGTGCCAGATAGCTCATCAACCAAGTGAAGCTTCGCTAGTGACCTCAGATTGTCCATCAGCACATCTTTGCTGAAGCGACGTGGGATGTTGCTTTCTAATGATCTCGCCAGCAAGCTGGGTGGCATGTCATTGGTGTTCAGCCTATGCCGCGCAACTGGACTCTCAGCAGTAGCATTGTTGGCTTTACGCTTCTTCATTTGAATGGCATTCTCCAGATTAGTAGCATGCTTTTGGGTGGATGTATGTGGTGTGATATCCTTGACTAACTTGAGCTGGGGCATATTCTGAGGGATTGCCACAGCCGCACGATCGTCGATTTTGACAGAAGCACTGCCTGGTCTTGAGGTGAACATCTGTGGGGTGATGTCCTTCACCAACTTGACCCAGGGCACCTGCCAAGAGATTGGCACAGTAGCATCATTGCTTGCACCGGTGACAATGCTAGCTGGCTTCGCAGTGACCATCTGAACGGTGATGCCCATGTCCTTCACTAACTGGAGCTGAGGCATCTTCACAGGGATAAGCGCATCAGTACCAAAGCCTGCATTGGTGGTAGAACCTACTAGCTTTTGACTGATGTCCTCAACAAATTGCAGCTGCGGAACTTTCAGAGGGATAGGTACATCAATACCAATCACAACATTAGAAATATTGCCATATGATTTTGGGATGTCCTTCATATGGGTAACATCATTGACCAACTTGAGTTGGGTCACTTTTATAGGGATTGGCAGACATACTAATGCATCTATTGGTGGCAACCTTTGAATGTTTTTCAGGAGATGAGTTGGCGACCTTTGAATGTTTCTCAAGAGCTTTATCCATAATTGGTTGGGTTTTAGCTACAATAGGGACTGTACCATCACTAACAGATACCCGTGCACCTGTTTCTCGTTCAATTCCTTTCTTGTGGAAAAACAGTTTCCTGAGAGAATCACTGCTGAAGCTCAGTGTAGCTAATTGAGGGGAACTTCCATCATTGATAGCACATGCAGAACTTATTTCCTGGTCCATATGGTCAAGAATTTGATTTCGAGCCTTTCGTGCAGGCTCAAGATTGTCACATATTATGTCCAATGGTATTCCAGCAGGTTTTATATCCAGCTGAATAGCAGTAATACCTTTCCTTGTTCTGACAAGACCCACAGAAACACCAGCAACATGTTCTCGTACAGGTATTCCCACATCCATTAAGGCCATGCTTCCTCCACATACTGATGCCATTGATGTTGAACCATCAGAAGCGACGACTTCTGAATCGACAACTTCTGAATTTACCCGAACAATATATGGAAATTCACTCTCTTGGGGGAAGACAGCGAGCAATGCTTTCTCTGCAAGTGTCCTTGCTGTGAAGATCTGGACCTTCTGGACTTCCGTGAGCGCACCTGCCCTGGGCGGTAGAGCTTCGAGACGGTCCTGGTATTCGATGACCGATCCTGTACATCGACACGCCACTATCTTGCCGAGTGGGTTGGAGCGCAAGGGTGGCCCGAACCTGATGTTGAGCAGCTCAACAAAGCGCTTCCATGGTGGAGTCCCTTCATCGGTTTGAATTTGCATGAACCACAACTGAGCATCTGTTTCTAGATTATAAGATGCCATCCACACCTTCTCTTCTTCGGCAATACGCTGCTGCTGAAAGAATGTTTCACAGCGATTAATGAATGCCAAGGGGTCAGATAGGCCATCGAACCTGAGAAAATCCATCTTCTGAAAACGAGGTGGCCGCTCTGTCATGTACTCGCCGCCATGAATGCCCTTGTGTCCCGACGATGATGAATCAGTGTTGCGGTGCTCTAGCGACTCAATTTTGGACTGCAACGCCTCCACTGATGCAGTCAATTTGGCAATGAGCATCGCGAGATCAGTTGTGGTTGGTTCTGCCATTTCCGGGGATGCAGCAGAACGTGAGGCAGGGGCCAAAGAAGAAGATGATGCAGACCTCATCGGCGCAGCGGTGGATCGCCTAGAAGCTGATACCAAGTTGTCAAGGACCTTATGGTCCAAGACAGCGGGGCCTCGGCTACGGAGTTCATAGCTCCGGCGGGTAATGGCGCCGGGGTTGTTGCCCGGCTGCTCAATGGTGAGGTAGAGAGATTCCAGGAGGAAGGATTAGATTGGGGAATTAGTTCTTTGTTACCTCATAGTGACAATTACATCCCTTATTTATAGCCCATAGGCTAGCTAACAGCTAATTACAGTTGATTACAGCTGGCTAACAGAATTCCTAACAACCTTTTTAGCTTGTCACATAATCTTGACAGCCTACAGCTTGTCCTAGAAGCTATCTACCGTCTATGTGTGGGAACGGCGTTGATACTGCCTTCCCCACATGACAACTAGCTGTAGGGTGTCATACCTTACACTTACCTAGAGACAGACTTGATTATGATATGTTTAGTGCTCTATACTTTAGGGTTGGTTTGTTTCAACTTTGGATTATATCAATCCAACTTATAAAAAAGTAGGTTTTATCAGCTTGCTGAATTGTTATAATCTACACTTTAAATTATAATAAGCTGACAGAATAAGTTGCACCATTTGTTTCTGCTTATGAAACAAAGCTGAATTGTTATAATTCAAAGCTGAAACAAATGTGACCTTAGTCAATAGATATTAATATATTTTAGGTGATCAAATTTTGACAACTAATATCAATATCTGTACTACTTTAAAAGAAGATAGTGATGGTGTGTTCGTCACCACTACTATTTCTCCTTGCAACAAATCGAAATTCTCTATCTTCATCTTAAAAGCTTTGTTTATCTTTATTTATACGATGTTTTTTAATGTTATAGTTTTTTTCACGTGCACTGCACTAATAATTTGTTGAAAAGACGATCATGTAGTAAGCCACTGTACGAAAACGATAAGATAGATTAGATTTATCATTACAGATAGAGTCATATAGATCATGAACATGATATGTGGGGACGTTATTTTTTATGCATCACGTTGATTGGATTTTATTTGGACTGTCACGTCGGCATCCTTCGGAACGAATTGAAACCATCCGACATTCGGACTTGAATAGTGAAAAATCCAATCCCAACTTCACGTTGACAAGGGTGACGTGAAAAATCGGATGGCCTTAAAAGCTCATCATTGAATATATAGTGTTTTCTTTTTAAAAGTTGATTTGATTTCTTTTTTCTTACATATAGAATGCACACATGCATGCGGGCGCGTCTTAGCAAATGTCTAGATAGTATTGGAAGAGTAGCGTGAGGTTATAAGTTGTTTGGTTTTTTAATAACTTAAATTTATCATGTTATAAGTTGTTTGGTTTTTTAATAACTTAAATTTATCTAAGCTTGACTAATTTTATAAAAACTAGTATCGTACTCATGCTACACAACATTGAATTAAAAAATAATTATAAAACAATATAATTATGAAAAAGAGGTGGTCGACAGCGAGCGGGATCTGCGAGGACGATTCGGGATGAAGACGGCGATGACGATCCAGTGTTCGAGGATCCGATTAGAGCGGTGGCCGGGAACGGGGAGACCAGGAGCGGATGATAGACACGACAGATTCGACAACGAGGATGGATGCGACTACCAACGATGATGAGTACGAAAGGTTGGAGCTCGGCAGGTGGCAACGGAGCAAAAATGCACAGCATGAGTTCGAATTCGCAAGGCTATGGATGAAATTGATGGTGGAATCCAGACTCCAGATTTATAGGAATGATTCAGAGAAGGAAAGTGGAGCAGGTATAGAAATAGATTTTGAGCCTTCAAAAAATAATATTATGCCATGAATATGTTTTCTATTTATTTATTATTTCTATATAAAACTAATAAGATATATATATATATGATCAACATTCCATATATTAATGATTTCCATATAAATCAGATGAACTTACATATATTGATGATTTATATATATATATTAATAATTTTCATATAAAATAAATCAACTTACATATATTGATTATTTCCATATATACATAATTTCCATATAAAATAGATATATTGATGTTTTTTATATATTAACAATTGACATATATAAAAAAGATCAACTTCCATATAAAACAGGCGAGACCCAACGGAAGAGAGAGGATGAGAGGCCATAAAGAGCTGGGCTAGTCCAAGAGAGAGAAAAAGAAATATCAAACAACTATGATTTATTAAATGTAAATGAAAAGTTATGATTTAACAGATGATTGGTCACGTGATACTCAAACTCGCTTATTATATAGTAGGGTATAATATATCAACAATCACAACATTAGGTTTATTAAATTGATCATAATATAGATATTATAAATTATTATAAATGCTAATATATTTTAAAAGTTTAGAGTCAGTGATTTTTATCTGAAAAAAATATTTGCGGTAGTTTATACGCGTGCATTGCATCAGATCTAGATAAACGCTGTTTTTGTCTAGATGACATGGAGACATATCACACACACATATCAAATACATGGTTGTCACCCTCTTCATAGAGAGTATTTTTAAAAAATGCTAACAATTTTTTCCTCTCTAACAAACTTTTAGTATCTTATTCATTATATTTTAAAAAAGTATAGTTTTTTATTTCTTGTATTACCGAGTGGATCTTTGAGAAACTAAGTTGAGACGTGTCTTGGTTTTATCTGTGATGAGTGATTGATAAGTGTATGATCTCCGAAGGGTTTACCGAAGTGTTTGGTATTTCAGAGTGTGCACCAGAATATGTGTGTGCACGAGAGACGTTTTACTGAAGGGTTCGGTATTTGGTGTGTGCATTGAAGGGTTTACCCCGAAGGGTACACCAAAGGGTTCCGTGTATACCGAAGGGTGTTGCGAAACAGTGTTTGATTGTCTCGTGATGTGAAGGAAGTGGATGCAATTTGGCTATCAACGGCGAGGGATCAGGACCAAGTGGGAGACTTGGTGCCGGAGGATCAAGGAAGCTGGTTGAAGTAAAGGGTGGTCTGAAGGGTATTCAGAGGCTCTCTGGATAGAGGGTTTCAGACACAAGTGTACCAAGCGGAGTCAAGCAGACACTCCAAAGATACACTCCGAAGGGAGCATTTCAGAGGGGCACTTCGAAGGAGTGCTCTAGAGGGAGACACTTTGAAGGGTGACTGATGAAAACCTCCGAGGAGCATGAGGATGATTGAGAGAGGAATCGTGAGTGGGCTCGTCGTGCTAACGAAGCAAGACCTGAGGCCATAATGAAGGAAAAGTACCCTCGCTGTACTTAGTAGTTACATAGTGTAGTTTGTATTTTTAAATTTGTAATGTAATTTGTTATGTCGTGTACTCCTTTATGTGTTGTTCGTGTTGGATTATTATAATTACTACATATTTGTAACTTTGACGTGCTATGAGTTTGATCGTAAAATTACGAGTATATGTTTTTCCTTGAACGTTGGCAAAAAACAACCTGTGCAAATAGTTCAAGACAATTTGGTAGAAATGTTGCAATGCACATAATATAATATTCGAAGATGTTTGATAACAAAACAACAGAACTACACATAATAAATAGTTCATTACATTACAAATGGTGTGGAACAACCGTCCTATTGATTTCTCCATCAATGTTTACAAATCGCCTAGTCGAACCTAGTCGCCATGGTACCGACCAGAAAACTAATCACGATTAATCACGATTAGTCGATTTTGGTCGTTCTATTTAATTATTCCATATATTTTAGGAAATTTACATAATATATATATACACTATATAGTATATGACAATAAATATCCAGGTATGGGCCAAATTTCCAGCCATTACTTATTAGCCCAAAAATAAAATTGAAAAGCTCAGGCCCATTAACTAAACCCTAGCTTCACTCCTCACATCTCCCCTCTCCCACACAGCAGCCACAACCCTAGCTCCTCACATCTCCCCTCTCCTAAACAGCTGCCACAGATCTCCTCCCTCACAGACGAACAGAGACAACTAAAAAGCATGTGCGCTGCACATCCCTTGCACGCCGCCTTCTCCTCTTGCTCCCACTGGCGCCGCCTTCTCCTCTTGCTCCCGCTCTCGCCGGCGCCGCCGGTGGCCCCTCCCACTCCAAGGCACGCCGCTGCCGGCCCACTCCTCCCGCTGTGGCCCATGCGCCGTCGTCAGCGCCCTCCTCCGGCTGGCCCCTGCCTTCCCCGTCGGTTGCCCTTCTCTCCTAGTCGCCAAAATGCCACTAATCGGCCGACTAGTCGATGACTAGTTGGATGACCAGATTTCTGGTCGCTCTAGTCGGGTCAGAACACCTAGTTGTAGCCAAGAAAACGACCAGACCAATTAATCGTGATTAATAGCGATTAATCGGACGATTTGTAAACACTGTTCTCCATTGTCTCTCTTCTCTAGCACATCTTCGTTGCTCTCTGTACTTAAACTGTTTCTACCTGTTGTATTACCTCTGTTGCATGTCTTCTCCACTCCATCTCGTACTCCTCGCTCTATCATCAGCTTTAATCTTTCTCATTTCGTAATCGGAGTGACTTTCTGTCTCTATGATAAACCCATCCTCATACATAGGTGACATGACATCTATCCACTAATGTGGCGAGGTTTGGCTGACCATTGGCCAAACTAGTGCTGGCGTGGCAAGGTTCGGCCGATGATCGACTTATCGGTGACTATTTTTGAATTTTTTTAAATGGATCGTACAAAATTGAATTTTTTTCAAAAAAATTATTATTAAAAAAATTCCAGATCTAGCCCTACATTAAGGCCCGGGCCAGGCCAGCTTATTCTGGGCTGCATGGCTTCATTGGCTTTTAACCACAGGCCTCGTTTTTGTTTGAGTAAACATGTGGATATATTTATTTATTTGAGCCTTTCCGGTTGTGAAATTTCACTTCCTACCTCTTCATGCACATTATCACGTTTGCTTTTACTAGTTAAGTGCACCGGTGCATCGTAACGAGAAATATTTACAATATAAAAAACACCACATAAATTGATACAAATAACTTAAAATATAATAATGTTACGAAAATCAGGCCTGTACGGACCTAACGCAGCGGAACTAAGAGCATCTCCAAGAGAAGCTCTAAATAGCTCTCTTCTCTAAATTTTTGGGACTAGAATTAAAAAATCTCCTCCAATAGATACTCTAAATGATTCCCAAAAATAAAGCATCCTTAAAATTAATCATTGTATTCCCTACTTATAGGGAACATACTCACATACTTTACTTTAGGGACTCTATTGGAGAGAAACATATTTAAACTATTTGTATCCTCAAAAAAAAATCCCAAAATATTATATAGGGAATCAATTTTTAAAGTGACTCTTGGAGATGCTCTAACAAGATCTAATAGACGTCATGAGAATATCTCACACCGAAGAGACAACACCGAAGCACGAAATTTTGGTAAGGAAGTCTTACGACTTCGGGGCATGACTACGAGCGCTCCTTCCTATAAACGGTGTCAACATCGGCATCCGGGCACACCACGGCAACGCCACCCACCCAAATCGATCACCTAAGTTGTCTACTTCTTCTTCATGGTTACATAGGATTGACCATCTATTTATATAGCCTCATAGATAGAGTATTAGACAAGGACTCTAACTATAGCGCTAATATAACTCAAAGTCTAATCGTAACCTGATTAAACACCTATATTCAACACATATCTTTAACAAATAAAATATCATTCATCATAATTCGTTTTAAAAGTAATATATCAGTTTTAAAAGTAATATAGATTTACTAATGATATAGTTAATGAGAAGTTAGAGGAGAAGACAAATTCACCAACTAGCTTATTTTTAAGTACTATAGAAAACCTAGTAATTAACACACTATTGAGAGATGAAAAAAATCATCATTGATCGTATCGGTTAGAAAATAATCACACTAAATACCAGTTCAAAACCACCCTTGCATAAAGATTATTTCGGGCATTTTTAAACTTCTAAACGTTATAAAAACTGTTTATCAGTTGTAGCATTAAATTCGTTTTTTAGATCATAAATAATTACCATAAACTCATCTTCATACACAATCCATTCACCTGCTTTTATTTTGAACGACTCCTAAATCAAATCAAATCAACTGGTAGGTCGGTAACCCATATTATGATATGAATGTTTTTTTTAAAAAAAATATATTTTTTTGAATAAATTTCAAATATGGTACCTGAAATCAAAAAATTGCAAATCTAGTCTACCGTCGGCGGTCCATCAACTGAACCAGGCTGACGTGGCCCTCGTTCGGCCGATGGAACACCGAATCAGAGCCACGTTAGCCTAGTTCAACTGTTGCAGCGTGACGGGCGGGCGCGCGCGGTGTGGCAGTAGGGCCACGCGGCACGGCGTGGCCGGCCTGGCTTGATTATTGGTTGGTCGAACCAGGCTGACGTGGCTCTGGTTCGGTGTTCCATCGACCAAACGAGGATCACGTCAACCTGGTTCGACCGTTGGACCGTTGATGGTTGGCTAGATTTGCAATTTGTTGATTTCGGGTACTGGATTTAAAATTTTTTCAAAAAAATTATTATTTAAAAAATTTCCGATATGAATCATCAAATGATATCAATCTGACGTCAACACAACCATAACATCGAGATTATCATGTGCAACCGGTAGTGTGATGATCCACTTGTTACTGACGTCTGTACCGGAGAAACTAATCACCTGCTTAGACAAGATATTATAAGAAATTTGATTTGATAATTTGTCACCATGTCATTTATCTAAATGGTTTCATTTATTATTATACATCATAATCAAATGAGTCATGTTGAAAGTTGCAAATTATCAGTTTTTTGCGATATTACAAGTAGTAGTGGAGTGCATGGAAATGGCTATGGCGATTGGCAGATGCTCGAATGCGAGGACGGCGGCCAGCACGGACATGGCAAGCTCCGATTCGATCGATCGACTACTGCTCCATGCCGTGCGCCATGGCGTCGACGATGCCCTTGGAGAGGCAGTACGCGATGGACTGTATGGTGATCATGGGGTTGATGCCGACGGCCGTGGGGAGGAGGCTGCCGTCGAGAACGTAGAGCCCCTCGGCCTCCCAGCTCTCGCCGGTGCAGTCGACGGCACCATCGTTGGGGGTCGCGCTCATTCGGCAGCTGCCCATCTGGTGCGCTGAGCAGAAGACGCCCCACTTGTTCGTAGTCGAGTGCATGGGGCCCTTCTCGATGGTCACCTCGTCGAGGAACGCCTCGAGGTCCTCGTCGCGGATGCCCTTGCAGCGGAGACGGAGCCCGTCGCTGCGGTGCGTGCCAACCTCGGCGGCGCCGGCGGCCACCAGGATGCGCAGCGCGCGGCGCAGGCCGTGGCGGAGCTCCTCAGTATCGTCGGGGCTCGGGGTGAAGCGCAGGCGACCCTCGCTGTCGACGAAGCCGGCGCCGCGGTCGCGGACGAGCGCGAACGCGTGCGCGGTGCGCGAGTACCGGCGCATGCGCTCCTTCATGTCGCGGCCGGACTCCCAGGGCACCATGGCGGCGAACGCGCCCGGACCCAGCGCCGGCGTCTCGATGATGGTGCGCTCCGTGACGCGGTGCATGCAGGTGATGATGCCGCCCTCGTAGCACTTGCCGGGCAGTTGTGGCTCCGGCGCGTTCTCCGGGAAGTATCCCCACGCCATGGAAACCGGGTGGAGGTGCAGGTTCCGGCCAATGTGCCGGTTCTTCAGTCCGCTGTTGTGCAACAATGGCGGCGTCATGAGGGCCCCGCAAGCCGAGATGGACACCTTCGCCTCGATGCGCAGCTTCTTGGTGATGCCATTGCTCATGCACGTCGCTACCAAGCCCACGCACTTTTTGCTCCGGCCTTTCTCGCCCCGGTCGCCGGCGTTGCTCTCGAGGATAAAGCGTTCGGCCTTGCACCCGGTGAGGATGACGGCGCCGCGCTCAACCGCGTCGACGAGCCATGTCGTGTCGGTGCCACGCTTGTCGCCGGTGGGGCACCCGTAGTTGCAGCTCCCGCAGAAGTGCCCCTCCGACGAGTTGCGCGGCACGGCGTTGGTGGGCAGCCCGAGCGCCTCGCACCCGCGGCGTACAATCTTGTTCTGGAACCCTTCTTCCCGGCAGCCGGCGGTCACGCTGAGACGGGCGCACACCGCGTCCATGGCCTGAACGTACCCAGGGCTCGCGAACACCGGCAGGCCATGCTCGCGCGCCCACTCGTGCATGACATCCGCCGGCGTGCGGATGCTGGCCGACCAGTTCACCGCCGACCCGCCGCCGACCGTAGCGCCCGTGAATATCAGCGTCGTGACGTTTGACGTGCAGAAGATGCCGCCGTTCTCAAAGAGGCGCTCCATGGACGGGCCCTCGATCGAGCTGTAATCCTCCGCGGTAAAATAGTCGCCTTTCTCAACGACGACGACCTTGTACCCCGCGGACGCGAGCACCGCGGCGGCCACGCCGCCGCCGCAGCCGGACCCGACAATGACGACATCGCACTGCACCGTGTGGTGCGCCTCCGACGCGGCCGGCTTCACGGCGAGGCCCTTCGCCGCGAGCGACGACAGAAGCGTGGCGTCCGTGAGCACCCTGGTCTCGACGACGCCGTTGTCCAGAGGCCGCGACGGCGCCGACTCTGTTCGATCTCTCCTCTGCTCTTCCACTCTGTATCCTATTGCTTTCCAGTAAGGATTCTCTGAGTTTTCGTTTACCTGCATCATGAACAATGGAATTAACCGAAATGCTTCATGATTTCATTTGCAGATACATGTATTGTTTTGATCAATCAGATGTTAATTGATTATTTTGTTACTGATTTAGAGTTTACATTAGTTGCTTCTCAAGCCAAAAAGGGGCTACAAGCCTACAAACTTTTGTGTTGAAACAGCAAATGGCTACAAAAATGTAACTTTTATCCCAAAAATTAATTTGTAGATTCAGATATTAGACTTAGCAATATACATATTATCGATTCTAAAATCTAAATTATTTTTTGGGAGATCCTTTCTCTTCATTAGATTGAGGCGACAAAAGAGGCATTCTTTCTCTGCGACAGTGAGTGACAGAGGATTTTGAGAAAGATGAGTGCAACCGGGTGACGTCTTCCCTTGCAGAGAGAGATAAGCATGAAACCAGTGTGAGTTCAGTAGCAGAGAGCCAGCAATAGGATGGACTGAATTGTGTGTGAGCTGAACTGAATTATTTCTTCTTTCGATTGTCTGTTCATGTGAATTGTGGCCACATGAGGAGGACTCCAGACGTCACAGGAATGAGATGCAGGCATGTTTGTTTGAGAAGCAGTTGCACTAAAACAAACAATCCTGACTACGTGGATTCAGATTGTAAGAATTGGTAGTTGTAGAATTTGGAAATGAGTTAGAATCTAAGTTAGAAAACATCAGTTTCTTCAAATTTTCATTAGCTAGATACTTAGACTATTCTTACTTAAACAAACTAACTACCGAAGACCAGTGTGAGTTCAGTAGCAGAGACTCAAACACAGCACAGCAATAGGATGGACTGAATTGTGGCCACATGAGGAGGACTCCTGACGTCCCGGAATTAATTCTGACAGTTCCATTTACTTCTAAAACCTAAAGCTGTAGAATCGGTAGCTGTAGAATTTGGAAATGAGTTGTAATCCAAAAATTAGAAAAATCTAACTTTTCTAAATTCTTATCAACTATATACTTATACTATTCAGTTACTGAAAACAAAACCGACCAGTATAAGTGTTTCAGAGAGCTGGATATGCATTGCAGCCTCTACTGATGCAGGTCCCTCCCACTGAGCTGTCGTAGTAATTCCAACCATCTAACCTCTGGATGTGCAGTAAAGTTGGGTGATTTTCTATCGGCATCTACTGGCTGAAACTGAATGCAGACGACCAAGCAACAGTAGCACCAGACAGTCATTCAGTACTGTTCCCACTTTCACCGGTGAGACTTTATGTTGCCATTTGTTCGGTGAATAGTTTACTATACTAGATATGGAATTTTAAGATATTGTTTGGTTTTTTAGAGACAAAACTAAACTTCAGTCTCCATTTATTTATTTGACTAAACTTTAGTCACTAACTATTTAGTTCTAGTGACTAAAAATTATTAAATGAGTTGAATAAAGACTAAACTGCCCTAATAAATGACCGTAAATGTCTTTTGTCTCATCCTGAGAGGCATTAATGAGGGTTATCCTCTTTTAGCAACCTCATGGTGGCTAAGGGGGTGTTTGTATCCAAGGGCTAAAGCAAAAGAGGTTAAAATCTAAAAATCCAAACACCAAGGCTAAAAAAGGGCTAAAATTTTTTAGCCCATTAACCTCAAGAGGAGCTAAAGAGGGGCTAAAATGCCCATTTTCCACTTATACCCCCACCATGCATGCATGCATGAAAAGCAAGAGGAATAAATGAGGGATATTTCAGTCATTATTCACAACAATAAATGATTTAGCTCTTTTTTTAGCTCTTGGATCCAAACAAGGGTTGACTAAAAATTTAGCCTTTTTGAGTCATTTTGTTTTAGCCCCTTGGATCCAAACAGGCCCTAAGGGCATCCCAACCTAGTGACTAGGATGGTTTTAATAGTATTAAATGCACTGCCACATAGACAAAAATCTGATGTGGCATGAGAGTTAATGAGAAGAGAAGAGAAATATGGAAGAAATAGTTTCTCATGCAAGACATAGTTTCTATCACTAATACCAAGGATGAAGAAACTACTCTACATGTATTGGAAGAGTGTAGTAGTTTCTATAGACAGGGAATAGTCTACATGGGTTGGGTAATAGTCTAAAGAGCTAAAGTTTGGGACTAAATTTTAGTCTCTTTTAATCACCGTGTTTGATATTTTAGAGACTAAAAAGTATTAAAGTAACAAGGTGAAACCAGACAGGAACTAAGTAGCAATCGACTTTAAAGTTCTTATGGTAAAAATACTTACTATAAATTAGTGTCAGGTGAAGGTTTCACGGGGCACGTTCCTTTGACTGGGAGAACTTCCAAGCCCACACCTCGAATTTTTCTCTTAACTAATGGTTTTGTAATTTAAAGATTTTTAAAATATTTTTACAAGAATTCAATAGTAATGTGGAGTTAGGTTTCCAGGCTCGAGCTCTGTGTGCACCCTTAGTTTTATCCCCCATTGTCATGTTGTGCAGTGATCTAAGGCACAATGATTCCTAAACGAATCGTTGAATATATTGAACATTTTTTTAACTAAACATTCAACGTACGCTACAAAACTCAAACAAATTGAAGCTCAAAATAGGGATGGCAATATACACCTGATAACTGATATCCAATAATAAATTCACGGGAAATATATATGTTCTTCCATTCCCATTGCCTGTCAGGAACCGATAAGAGAGACTGACATGTATGTTCCCTTATAATCAAACCAAAGAGAGTAGTTGTTGATACTCGTATGCGTTACGTAAAACTCTTCCCAAAATAGTGACGTTCTGTCATCGCATGTCTTGATTTCCTCCGTGATACATTGGTATTGTCCCTGGCGCTAGAACTAGGAGAAATAATGATGGAGAGAGAGGAAGAGCAGAAAGAGAGAAGAAAGAAAAAGAAAATTAAAATGTGATATATTACTTCCGAAGATGTAATATACCACTTTTTTTTGAAATAGGCCACATGGGCCCGACCTTGTTTGAAGGCCATGGTGTGTCGGGGATGTGAACGAGAACTTCCAGGAGGTCACATATCCTGATACTACTCCCACCTAAGCACGTTTAATAATAGAGTTCTGAGGAGATTTGGTGCTAGCTAACTCACATCTTTTTCACAACCACTCTATTTCAACAGGGGCTATTAGATCAACGGTAATAAACGACGTAGAATAATATAATTATATCTTAAAATACTATAGTTATGATACTTGGATTTTGATAAGTCAACCTACTTGTTTTCCTACACGCATGTCATTACGAATAGAATTAGTTATGATTTGATTCTATCTTTACATGTACCTCTATACTTAATATATTGTTGTCTAGTCTTCTATTCGTTTCAATCTCTCCGTAATTCAACGGAGGAAACGTAGTTACCGTGTACTTACCGTGGAGTAGAAGACGTAGTGGCAGAGGATCTTGATGATGCCGAAGGCGAGGCGGAGCGGGAAGAGCCACCGCGTGCTGCTCCACTGCTGCAGGGCCGCCTCCCGCCGCGGCGCCGGCATGTCGGCGAAGCGGCGGACGAACGGAAAGTCGCCGGTGAGCGACTGCCTGCCGCACAGCAGCAGCGTGCCGACCCTCGTGCTCAGAACCCACAGCACCACCCACGCCAGCGCCATCGCCTCCCATATGCACCGCGTCACCAGCATCTCCGCCACCTGCATCCATGGTCGTCCCTCCCAGATTGGAACAGAGATGAACAGACGGAACCGGAGAAGAAGAAAGAAACAGTAACGATCGAGCGCGGAGTATTGTATATTTGTATTCACGTGGGTAGCATGGTGGATGAGCTGAAAGCTGACCTCGTCGGGGATGGCGGAGTCGGCGGCGGAGGCGAGGTAGAACCGCTCGAGGTCCTTGTCCCCGGGACGGCCCCCGCGCCCGCCGGCGCCGGCGCCGTGGCGGGCGCCCTCCTCCTCGTGATCCACCGGCAGCGACGGGATGAGCGCGCCGCACATGGCCCGCAGCGCCTCCATCTGCGCCGGGTGCATCCCGTGCGTGTACCTGTCCCGCCTCGCCCCTCCACGCAGCAGCGGGTGCGGCCCCGCCCTACTCCTCCCCGCCGCCGCCGCCTCCTCCTCCTTCCGCCCCTCCTCTCCCTGCACCACCGCCATTGCCGCACCTCACAAGTACCTAACTAGCTAGCGCAGACGTAGACGGATCGATGGATCGACGGAGACGATCGACACACTTGCAGAGCTGAGATTTCAAGACAGCGACGGTGTCCGTGTCCGTTCGCGGCGAGTCCGCGTGTATATATAGCCGGATCAGCTCGCGCATTGGCGTCGCGGAGCCGGAGACGACGACGCGATAGACTAGACAGGAGCGTGCATTAATCAGGCCCTCTATCTCTCTATTTAATACGGCTCAACAACTATGCGAAGGAGACTCCTAGACTCTAGTTCGTCCCGAACGGAATCCCCGCGTTTAATTCGATGCAGAATCTGTCGGAATTTTACGGGAAACGTTTCAATAATTCTAGCAGAGAACAGATAAAGTGCACGTTAAACTTAGTGTTGTTTGGATATAACGAACTAATGTAAAGTGACTAAATTTTAGTTTGGATCTAATGACTCAAATGTGTGTTAAAAATTTTATTTGTGTGGATAATGACTTAAATACCCCTCATTTATTGTTCATTATTTTTCATGCATGCATGTACGGTGGCGTAGGCGTAGGAAATGACATTTTAGTCCATCTTAGCTTCTCTTTGGGGGCTAATAAGACTAAAAATTTTTAACCCCTTTAGGCCTGGTGTTTAGATTTTTAACCTCTAAAAAATTTTAACCCCTTTACTCCTAGTGTTTGGATCTTTTAACCTTTAAAATGACTATATTTTAGTTACTTTGCATTAGCCATTTGATTCAAACACCCCTTAAATTTGGTAGAGCCTATCCGTATATATAGCTGAGTTAAACTAAATTTAACTGAAACATACATAAACATACATGCTAAAACTCGTATCACATCCCGTCGCAAAAAAATACGTAGCTTTGTTAAATTTAGGTTTTATTGTTTCATTAGTTTAAGTTGAGGTTACTGTGTAAACATCCGTTTATTTGGACTTTGAAAGAACGATCAAATGTTCGTTTTTAAAGAGAGGAAGAATTTATATATTCTACAGTGCTCTCCCGACCTGAAATTGAGATTTTATTTGTTTTTTTAAATAAAATAATATTTTAAAGATACGCATCTAGCTATTTTAATTAAAATTATGACTTAGATGCCACGTCACCGAATATGTGTCCTCACAAGATTTGTCTGTTCACGCCGTGCGATGCGGCGTGGCAAACATGTCCTTTTGACGTGACAATATTCTGTTTGGGAAGTGGTTTGCTCCGCCGTGGCTCCTCCTATTGCCTTCTGTAATCGTGATCTATAATATTTAGCGCGGATCTAACGATGATGTAGAACCTCTTCAGCATTGTGGAGGTAGGCTCCACTAAGTGCGGAGCCCTCGTACAAATCCCCATCGGCACCCGTTGTATCGAAATCCGATGGTTTAGAGGGATCGGTTGCCCTTGCAGACGGGGATAGATCCATCTCCTAAGTTGTGTGGGTAGTCGCCCAGGCTTCACGACCTGACATCTAGGGGTCAAGAAATTTAGGTGGTGTTTGGTTCCTTGGACTAAAGTTTAGTCCGTGTCACATCGGATGTTTGGACATCAATTTGAAGGATTAAACTTGAATTGATTATAAAAATAATTACAGAATTTGAGGATTATTCATGAGACAAATTTTTTAAGCCTAATTAATCCATGATTAGCAAATGTTTACTGTAGCAACACATTATCAAATCATGGCGTAATTAGGCTCATTAAATTCGTCTCGCGAATAATCCACCGATTATGAAATGGGTTTTATAAATAGTCTACATTTAATACTCTAAAATATCATCCAAACATCCGATGTGACGGGACTAAAATTAGGGACTAAAGAACCAAACACCCCCTTAGTATATACAAACTAACACAACATGAACACAAAGTACTCCTTAGCTCAATGGTGAGGGTGTCTCGCTGCTATTTTGTGAGGTCTCTAGTTTGATTCCAACGAACGCTAAGTAATTTTCATTTTTTTCCTTGCCTTGAAAAGGCTGTGAATTATGTAGTATTTTTTCCTCACGGAACAAAATTTATTATCTACACTGGTATTTGAACTATTTATGTTTAATTATCTTTTAATTTAAAATTCATCGTGTTAGTGCATTGATATTGAGTTAAAAAATTTAATAATTATTTACTCAATTAAAAAATATTTTACAGAATTGCATATAGATATTTTAACATGGCATAAACTTTTAGACTTAGAACCTCGTCTAGGCTTTATAAAATTTTTGGCTCCACCATCGCCTGCAGATCTTGATTCCTATCGTTGATGCTTTTATTGGTTTCCTTTTCCGTTTTATTTTCGGTGCTCTGTTCTCTCTGGCTAGAGTGTGTTAGATTGAACTATATATTCTAAAATAAATTGTTGTAACTTATAAACTGTGAAAATTTGTTATGAGTTGTTAAAAAGCTAAAAAGTTGTGAATGTTAGATGTGGGAGTATTTTCACACCTTCTCCGATTTGTATATGAAAAATTGGAGCTTTTTAGAGAAATTGGTTTTTCAATGAAACTATTTAGTTGAGCTTTCGGCTTCTAATCCAAAAGTTGTTTGGGAAAAACCGAACCAAATATAATTTTAAGAGAGCCATGCGTTTTGAGAGTCAACGCTGGCCCTTTCTTAGGACCAGTCCTGACCACATCAAGTTTGTGGGCGTGTGCAAAAATCATAGTTTTAAAAATACGATTTCCTTTTAAATTGTCAATACATTTTTTAAAAAAAAACTGAAACCGTTCCAAAAGTCGGCTCTCACCTCTAGGATATTTTCATGTTATTTTAGAGTATTAAATATAGACTATTTATAAAACTCATTTATAATTGGTGGATTATTCATTAGACGAATTTAATTGACCTAATTATGTCATAAACTGTCAATGTGATGTTACAGTAAACATTTACTAATCATAAATTAATTAAGCTTAATAAATTTATCTCGTGAATAATCCTCTAAATATGAAATTATTTTTATAATTAATTCATGTTTAATCATTTAAATTAATGTCTAAAATTTGATATGAAAGTGTGTGTTTGGTTCATTGGATATCCCTAGATGGGATAGGGCAATCTCATCCGGTCAGTTATTTGGTTGGAGGGCGAAGGTGGATGAGATGATCATCGTGAAGAATATTCCAACAAAATGCTAAATGGAAATATTTATGAAATTTTTCTAAATGAGTTCATTCAATATTTGACGAGATGATGTGTCATATTCTGATTGGTTATTACATATTTAATTTTTTCGTTTATAAATATTCAAATGATTTTTACTCCTAAATTATTTATCCAATTTATGATCTAATTATATCGTTGTATTGATTATAATTTAATCTATAAAATAAGATCTCATATGATTATATTTGTGTTAAAAAATATATTTGACAAGTGAGACCCACTAAATTTAAGTTTATCTCATCTAAGTTATATACATGTAACCAAAAAAATTTGTGTCATCTCATCTAACCAACCAAACACTTCAAATATATATAATTTTATCCTTAAATTCATTGAATAAAATCATCCCATCCATCCTCATCGAACTAAGGGGGTGTTTGGATACAGGGGCTACTGTCACATCTAATGTTTAGATACTATTTTGGAGTATTAAACATAGACTATTTACAAAACTCATTCATAATCGGTGGATTATTCACGAGACGAATCTAATTAGCCTAATTACGCCATGATTTGACAATGTGATGCTACATTAAACATTTGCTAATTATAGATTAATTAGGCTTAATAAATTCATCTCACAAATTATCCTCTGATTCTATAATTATTTTTATAATTAATTTACGTTTAGTTCTTCAAATTAATGTCCAAACATTCACATAGGCTAAAATTTATCTACAACACACCCAACCGGACCCTAAATTTTACTTCGTACAAGAAGCATTGTACTGCTGTGTGATTGACGGACCTGACCTATGAGTCCGTGACAACACAGGAGCGGCATCAGCGGGGAATTCGCGATGTTTTGATGGCAGGTGGGCCCACGGAGGATCGCTGGCCCACTTGTCATTGTGACAGGTTTGCTGCTAGTGGATGTGTTGCTGACCTTGGCGACCGTCTGCCGTGTCATCATCAGTCGAGGCAATAATGTAAGTCAAAAAAGAGAAAGATGCGGATTTGGATTTCCGGAGAGTTCGGTTTCACGATTAAAATTTAGTCAGTATTATATTTTAAATTAAAGAATTAAACGTAAACTAATTAAAAAGACGATAGTAGAATCGGTAATTAATCCATGATTAACACATGCTTATTGTAGCATCACATTATCAAATCATGATATAATTAGACTTATTAGATTCGTCTCGTGAATAATTCATCGGTTATGAATGTGTTTTATAAATAGTCTACATTTAATACTCTAAAATAATATCCAAACATCTTATGTAAAAATACTAAAATTTTGGATTAAAGAACCAAACGGCAAATTAATTTGGACGGAACGGTCGCTTATCCAAATTACGCCATGGTAGAGTATGTTAACCCGTCCAATTATTTTTTAGCCAAGTTCTTATGATCAGTAGTTTAATCATCTATTCAAAACAGGTCCATGTTTTTTTTCCGGTTAGACAAATGGTTCTAGCATCTATTTCTAGAATATAAAATTAAAACAAATAGTTCACTGGACCTATATTATTAAAATCTAGAGGGTGCAAAATTTAAAAATAAACTAATTTAGATTCTCATCAACTAGATACTGAGATCAACAAAATATTAAGAATCTCTAGCTAAAACAAACAGCTCATGACTCCCATGAGTGTGTGGGAAGCTATAGATTCTTAGAATCGGCGTAATCAAGTATGTAGTTGATTGATTTTAATTGCAGCTAGTTTGTTTGGCAATCGAACTTTTAAATAGCTAGCTAGTGCTATGAGGATGTGTTTAAAGTTGAAATATCTATAATACTCTTGGAGTAATTAACGTCATAATTATATAATGAGTATTGTTTTCATATTTTATATCGATGGTGTTCAATTTTAACATTACAGATATGTTTGTTTTAGTTTCTAACAGTCATAAACCCTTAGTAGCTAGTTGTTTTGAGTATGTAGCTAGATAGTTTGAGTATGATGAGAATTTAAATAAGCTAGTATTTCAAGCTTCTAGATTTTAGTTTATTTCAGCTTTAGATTCTAGAAATAGTTATAATTGTTAGAAGCTAAAACAAACAAACAAGTCTTTCATTATATTATTTGTAATGAAAAATTAAAAAATATATATGAAAATTTTGAAAAAAAAAACATGAATGACATGGTGGATAATTTCGAACTATTAACCTTTACAAAGCACATTGCTAAGGGAAATCTTACAAAATCTAAAGAATGCAGGGGTGACCAGCTTCTCGACTACTCCTATATTGATAAGTAGTTTGTTCAAATATTTTAAAATTTAAAGAATTTTGATGATATTTAGGGGGATGTTAACTGATGATATGGGAGTGTATTGATATGGCTTTTGGGATAGCTTATTGGTAGCTCACGATTAAAGTAGAAGTGAATTATCTGCTAATAAACGAAAAAACTATAAACAACTTAAATAAGTTTAATCAGCAATATAACTAATAATCAAAAACAATATATATGTTTATCAAATAATCGGGATTATATTATAATCTATTTGATTACAAAGTTAGAATCTCTTCAAAACCGAGTGAGCCTAGGTCAGTTTCAAATAAGAATTGAGGTGGTTGAATAGTATGCTTGTACCAAGCACGAAATGAGATCTTTTACAGTTAGCTTTCCCTCTGCACCGTTCGATCTTGATCGGACGGAGCACAAAAGGACCTTTCGCAGTGGTGGACCTGACGCGTGGATGCTTCGAAGAAAGACTTCGTGTAGGACTTTGTACCATCCAATTGAAATCGGATGACTCCGGAAGACGACCGCTCGCCCCAGCGGCACGTACAAGTCTTCCGTCTGAAATTAAAACTGAAAACTGCTCTCTTTTTGTCCAAAATATCGTGCATATTGCATCGCTATCGAAGTATAAATTCATGTAGCCATCGTGTTGATCAACAAAATCGTTGGTACTCCGTCAAGTCAATTTAACCCAGCTATTATTTCACGCAAAGGACACTTGCATTTTTCTTCAAACAACAGTACCAAGTTGCTATAGAGTGAAAACGAAGCTTAGGTGGTGTACGGTTCCTATAGCGTATGGACTAAAGTTTAGTTCGTATCATTTGTTTAATTATATGAACTAACATTCATATATAGATTTGAAAAAAAAAAATTTTTATCCCTGCTCTCAGCTAGGCTAGTTTCATGGACTCGATGTTTTGTTCGCGTAACGAAAGAGGCCTTAATATATTGGACTCAATAGCATGTGAAAATGCAACTTTTCTAAGCGGAAAGATTGAATTTTTTTTTTAATCTGAGAGTTGGGAATCGGATCGAAAGTTTTCGAAGTCATGTTTCGAACTGAAACTACTGATCCCTCATGCTTCATTATTGTTTTTTCTCCCCTTGTTCTTTTGGTTTGGTTACGGTTGGTTAAGTTGTAAGGATCAAAATTAATTAAGGAACTGTCCATTTTTAATTGTAGATGATACTCTCTCGATCTGTTACATATATCATCAGAAATGATGAAAAAATTTAGTGTATTAGGGTTTGCTAAGTGCATAAATACATTATATCGCGTATTTGATAAACAACCACTATAGTAAGTATCGCCCAAAAGCACTCGACAAACAACACAACACTTGACAAACACGAAGAAATACACTTTGCAAAAAATTACATGCAATTTTTTATCAATACACTCAGCAAAGATTCAAAAAATACACTTGGCAAATACAAACACTTAAGAAAACACTCATAAATTTTATAAACAAATATATATTGATAATTACAATATTAAATTAGTTTTATTAAATCCACAATTAAATATACTTTAATGGTATGCTAATACATATTTCTTTTAAATTTAGTTAAAGTTAAATATTTTGACTTAAAAATTTAACGATCTATAATATGAAACAAAGATATATGATACTAAAAAGTTGATAAAGAGCGTGCTATTCTAAGCGATTCTTTTTTACAATTTTTATGTTCAAATTTGGGAGAAGTTGTACTGTTTAGAGGTGTTTAGAACCCAACGCAAGCCGACTTGAATCGACGTACGGTGTCGTCGTCGACGCCAAGCCGTCGGCAAGCATGCATGCGTGAGCGCGCGCGCGCGCGCGGCGCGAGTACGCGGTGGATGGCGACGCCGCGCGCCGCCGTCAGCGTGCTGGGCTAGCTCGCTAGCTAGGCCGGCCGGTCGAGGCGAGTTGGTCGCATGCATGCGCGCGCGCGCGTGCCGGCGCGCGTTCGTGTGGCTGAGCTTAAATGCTTAATTAATTAGCATGCACGCGCGCGCGTGCCGGCGTACGTGCGTGCGTGAGCTAGCTTAATTAATTAGCTTGCACGAGCACGCACGGCATCCGCGCGGCCGGAGATCGCCACGAATCCGCGGAGATTTTCGGGCTGCACACGCTCACGTCGATCGGTTTGGGAAACAATGGTTATCTGTTCCTTTCTCCGGGAGAGAGATGATGATTTACGCTACAGCTCGCGCGGTGCCGCTTTGATCTGATTCACTCACACCAATGCAATGCTTTGACAGTTGAGACCTCGCGGAAGAATATGGCTGTGAAAATATATTTGAATTGTAAATTCTTGCGCTCTTAATTAGTAGGTCGTGGACATATACCAGATATAAAGGATCAATTTTGTCATTTTCCGTGAGAAAAATGATATTTTTGTAACTCGTTTAGGTCCGGTTTGATTGGCCTCCCTTATTTTTAAGTATTAAAGTTTAATCCATAAATCACTGAGAAGTTGTTTATAGGAACTAAAAAGAATCTAGACATCATCTACTTTCATTTATGGCCGTTTATGAGAATGAACAAAGATAGAGATAACAATGATTAAAGGTAATATAGTCATTGTATAGTATTTTAGTCCCTACATCTAAACAAAGAGAGTAAATTTTAATACCCACTAAATAAGCAAGTTTTAGTCCTAAAAATAAAAATAAGGGAGTGCCATCCAAACATGACCTAAATTGCACTTATATAGTAATATGTCTTCATGTACCAAATTGGTATGTGCTTACAGCTCCTAGTGGAGTGACGTTGAGCAATGCCCGCTAGGTATATATATTAGTTGTGTTAGCGATCACTACAATAAAACAGGAAACTTCTATCGGCCAAAGCCGACGGAAGTTAGCCCTTTCCCGATGGAAGAAGCTAACTTCCGTCGATAAAACGCTAACTTCCATCGGCCTTTGGCCGACGGAAGTGAGGAGACGGAAGTTAGCTAACTTCCGTCGGCTTGACGTGGCCGACGGAAGTTAGCGCCGAATTCTGCCACGTCAGCAGAGGGGTGCTAACTTCCGTCGGCCAGCCTGGCCGACGGAAGTTAGGGGCGGCTAACTTCCGTCGGCTTTGGCCCTAGCCGACGGAAGTTAGCCTTTCTGCCCACGTGGCCGAAACCAGCTAACTTCCGTCGGCTAAGGTCAAAGCCGACGGAAGTTACCTGGTATTTTTTTCCTGGTTCCCCTACTCACACTCACATCCAACCACAATTTCAATCACATTCACAATACACATCCAAATTCACATTTCACATCCAAAATCACATTCAAACTTCACATATAACATCCAAAATCACATCTCACATCCAAAACTTCACACATCACATCCAAAATCACATAACACAACTTAATTCACATTCAAAGTCACAATACACATCCGCATTCACATATACCATCCAAATTCACATACAAAGTCACATAACACATCGAGATTCAATCCAGGTTCACTATACACATCCATACTCACTGATCGCCCACATTTGGGTCGTGGGCGCCGCCGCTACCTCCCGCTTCGTCCACATTTGCCCTGGAGGCTCCATCCTGACCAGGCGTACGGAAACACTAAAGAAATAGACAAAATTAGAGAACGAACTCAACTACCCTTCTAAACGCTAACTTAAGTATTTAGGAGGTACCTCAGGTGATGTAGGAGATAGTGGTGGTGGCGGGGGAGGTAGTAGTTGGAACATGGACATGTCAAATCCACTATTTTGTTGGGCTAGTTGCTACACATGTTGTAATGTAATCAGTTAGTTCTAAACTTATTTCTGAATACTTTTGAACTGCAACACTCTAAACTAAGCTTACTTGGATCATCGCCTGCTGTTGTGCTAAGCAGGCGGTATAGTACTCTTATTGTTTCCTGTTGTGCTCGTCGCGCCGCCTCATTTCCTCCCTCATCCGAACCATCTCCGGGGTTTCTTCTGAGCGACGACGGCTGGAGCCAACTCCGACGGAGCTCTGCGACGACTGAGCTGACTTCTGAGCTCTCACCGCTCTCGAGTCAATAACTCCATTGAACATGGAGTACCTGCAACATTGAATGAGTTAGTTACCATCACAATACCATACACAAAACATTAATAAAAATATTGTCTCACCGTCCATGGCTTTTGCCACCTCCGCTGGAGTACACGGCCATTTGGTCCACAGGTTCTCTCCGCCAATCATAGTCCTCTCCATGGAGTCGAACCATGTGTTCACCATACTGCGCCTGCAAAAAACATGTCCGATTAGCTAGACGTAGAAAAATGAAATTACGTAAACTCTTAATAACATCTCACCAAATGGTCTGTGGCTGTCTGGCTACACAAGACATCTGACTGTGTAGGATCGCTTCCTTTGTGACCAGAGGTATACACCTCTATGTCACTTGGCACGTTGCCAGATTTAGCTTCCTGTACATTAGAAATGAGTTAGTCGCATTACAATGTATCTATAGCTAGAGAGTGATAGAAGGAGGTCTTACCAAGCGTTTAGCGTGGCGAATATGTCCGTCGGCACCATATCTGTGCTTCGGATCCATCCCGCGGCATTGTCTTTTCTGCTCGGAAGTCTTCTTAAATGCGGCTGAAGACCAAATCTTGCAGAATTCGAAATATGCATCCTCGCGGTTTGAAAACCACGGAATCCTCACCTGAACAGAGATGCTATTTGCATTATATGACAACAAATCTCAACAATCGAAGATTTAAAAAGTTAGAATTGTTTACCAAACGGTATTATTCTTCAGTCAAATAGATTGACGATGAGCCCGTCGCCTTGCTCATTCGTTGCCCTAGCTTCTCCTTGTAGTAAGCATTGTTCGCTTGAATGCGGGCATACGAAATGGCGTTCTTCACCGCCTTATGTGCATTGTTGTTGAAGACTTGAAGGGCATGGTTATGGTGATTGCCGACCTCTGGCAAGCAAAAGCGTAACTGCAAAAGTAATGATTAGTAAAGTGTTGTAACTCAAAAAGCCTAAAAGAAGATTGAAAAAACACATGCATACCCAGAAGTCATGAGACACCGCCCCCTGAGCAGTTCCGTGGCGCCCGTCAGGAGCAAACCGGTACTGGTCCCATGTCTGGCATAGAACCCGCTCACCGGTCGACATTGTCAGCACCCCTGGGTAGTGCAGATGACACAGGTTACCCAATATCTGGTTAACCTGCCTGACCCTCGAAGTGCCGTCAAACCGAGAGTCAATCCAAGATCTAGAAATACATAATAAATAAAGTCAGTTTAGTGAAAGAAATTTTTTGAAAAAAAAGCAAAACAACAGAAGAGTATTACACTTACCCATCACCTACAAGCGTAATCTCGATCTTGGCTCCACCGGAAGAGACTACCGGTGGGGCAACCAGGTGGCTCGTCCTGAAAGATACTGAGGACCCACCGGCAGCCTCAGCCCCTTCCTCCTGACTCGCACCCTCCGGGAGATCCCCTAGCCCTGCACCCTCTGAGGAGCCATGCTGAATAGCGTGGGCCTCATGGCTCTAGAAGTGATGAGTCATTGTCAACGATAGTCAAAGAGGACAGAAGAAGAGAGGAGATCTGCTGTTTCATGGGCCGCGTGTGACTCAGGTACACGGGCAGCGAGCGACTGTCGGGCAGAGGAGGCTGCGAAGTCGGGCTGGCCCAATCCAGGTACATGGGCCAGAAGCAGTAGAAGATCCACTGGGCTGTTGACCAGGATTGACTCAGGTACACGGGCGGTGAGCGATTGCCGGGCTGAGAGAGCTGCGGAGTCGGGCCGGCCCAATCCGGGTACCTGGTGCAAAGTCGGTGGAGGCTTTGTCAGTTTCGGCGCAAAACTGACAACCGTCGATCTTGTATCCGACTGTCCAGAAGAGAAGCCGTAGTCGCTACGAAAGCTTAGCTTCCGGATAAGTCATCTGTAACTCTAGGCCCACAGTCAGTCAGTCGTGTCTGTAAAAATACCTAAGGGCAGTAGAGTCTTTTCCTTTATTCTTGCGTCTGTAAAAACCCTAAGGGTCTGGTAGAATATTCCTAGTGTTGGGCAGCCTATAAATAGGGCCCCAATCCCTAGGGTTTGGACTACCCCTTCCAGAATTCACTTTTTAATCTATTGGGTCACTTTGTCTCCTGCGCACTCTCTCTCTTATTCCTGTTTCTGTGCGCCGCCAGAGGCTTGTTCTTCTGCTTGCATTTATTTTGTTCTTCATTAATGCAGTAATATTTTGTTCCCTGTTGAGTGCGAGGCGTGCGTTTGGTTATTGTGAATCTGAATCGCTGTGTACCGTGTGCATTTTTGTTCACTATTTGTTTCTCTTGCTTGTGTTCTTCACGCAAGTAGTACTAGTTCTTGCTATTGCAAGTAGTACTACTACACTGTAGCAACAGTACTCTAGTGCCAGCTTTTTGCTTTTACTGCGTAGCTTTTTGATCGAGTTGACAGGGCCAAAGTCCCTTTTCTTGTGTGAAGTCCAACTCTGTGAAGCAGACTTCGAATCTGCAAGCTTCGAATCTGCAGGCTTCGAATCAGCAGACTTCGAATCTGCAAGCTTTGAATCTGCAGGCTTCGAATTAGCAGGCTTCGAATCAGCAGACTTCGAATCAGCAGACTTCGAATCTGCAAGCTTCGAATCTGCAGACTTCGAATCAGCAGACTTCGATTCTTCAAGCTTCGAATCTGCAGACTTCGAATCAGCAAACTTCGAATCAGCAGACTTCGAATCAGCAGACTTCGAATCTGCAGGCTTCGAATCTGCATACTTCGAATCTGCATACTTCGAATCTGCAACCTTCGAATCTGCATACTTCGAATCTGCATACTTCGAATCTGTAATCTTCGAATCTGCAACCTTTGAATCTGCAACCTCCGAATCTGCAACCTTTGAATCTGCAACCTTCGAATCTGTAACCTCCGAATCTGCAACCTTCGAATCTGCAACCTCAGAATCTGCAACCTCAGAATCTGCAACCTCTGAATCAGCAGACTTCGAATCTGCAGACTTAGTCAATCTGTTCTCGCTTTGCTGTTTAGTTTTCTTTTTAAATGTGTTGGGCTTTGGGAGCAGGCCATTGATTCGAAAGAAATTTTTTTAGGCACCCATTCACCCCCCCTCTGGTCGCTACTTTCGATCCTACAAGTGGTATCAGAGCGAGGTTAGGGTTTTTCCATACCTTAACCGGTTCTAAACCCCAGTAGTGACCATGACTTCTCCTGGCAAGGTCCCGTCCTTGGAAGCCTATGGCTATAACTATTGGAAGACTCGCATGCGAGCCTATCTCATGAGCCAGGGTTCGGACATTTGGGACATTTGCGTTCACACCACGTTTGTCATATTGCCAGTCACTGAGCAGGGTACTACTGGTATCATTGCTCAGCATCTGAGCAACAGTAAGGCTGTGAACATTCTTTTCTCTGGTTTAGGTCCCACTGAGTTTGAGCGTGTGAGCCATCTCTCCACTACGAGAGAGATCTGGGCTACCCTCAAGGCACACCATGAGGGAACAGCTCAGGTCAAGGCTCGGCTCTATCAGACCTACCGGCGTGAGTACGAGAACTTCACACAAAAGCCGGGTGAATCTGTTGAAGCTTTGTTTGGTCGCTTTCAATCGATCATTAACAAGCTTCGGGACAACAAGGCTGAGGGTGCTCAGTTAATCTCAGATCACGAGCAGGCGCTCAAGGTTCTTCATACCTTGGACCCAAAGATCTGGGAGATCAAGGTATCCTCTATCGTTGAGAGCACTTCTTACGATACCTTGACCATTTCTGAGTTGTTTAGCAAGATGAAGGCCACTGAGATAGATATCCAGCTGAGATCAAATCTCACTGGTTCTGGATCAAAATCCCTGGCCCTTGCTACACCTTCTGTTGATCCCTATGCTGTGAGCTGTGCTGGTTTCTCCTTGATGTCTATCACTGAGGACCAGCTTGAGTCTTTGGGAGATGATGATTTGTGTCTCTTTAACAACTGGGTGCGTCGTGTCTATGACAAGAGAATGTTCAAAAGACACGACACAAAATCCGGATGCTTTGAGTGTGGTGATCCAGGACACTTCATCGCCGACTGCCCCAAGCGCAATGGATACAAGAAGGGCACCAGTGGCAGCTTTCACGACTCCGGCAAGCATGAGAGCTCATCCTTCAACAAGGGCAAGCCGAAGACCCGATTCTTCAAGAAGGCCCTGAAGGACTACCGGCGAGAGAACAAGAAGCGCGACAAGGCCTTCTTCGCCGAGATGGAGAAGAGCTACTCCAAGCAGTCCACGTCTTCTTCCTCTTCATCAAGCTCAAGCGATGAGGAGATCGTCATCAGGAAGGGGAAGGACAAGGACGATCCGGCGGGCCTCTGCTTCATGGCCTTCGGAGACAAGCCGAAGAGCAGCTCACACCAGCGCCGAAGATCCCGCAAGAGCTTCTGTTCAATGGCTCTTGGGGATAAGGAAGAAAAGAGCTCCTCCGACGATTCCGACGACGACGACAACAAGGTATCATCCTACGAGCGCGAAATCGTTGATTTACTTGAGAGCAATCGTCAGGAGTTTAAATATCGGGAAAAACTGCTTAGGGGGGCTAAGAAGAGGATAGATGAGTTAGAGAGTGAGCTTGCCGTGGCCAACGACAGAATTGAGAGTCTATCTTCTTCCCCTTGCTTGGGTGATAGCAGTGAGTGCCCGAAGTGTGAGGTGCTTATGTGTGACCTGTCGACTCTAAAGTTCAGGTACACAGAAAGGGTTGATGAGAGGGACGCTTTGGCCACTGAGCTTGAAAGCGCTCAGCTGGAGCTGAAAGATGCTCAAGCCACTATCGTCGCACCCTGTGTTGATTGCCCATCTCATCTAGCTGTCTTAGCTGAGCTGAAATCCAAGGGCGATGAACAGTTGGGTGATTTGGAGAGAGTGAGAGCTGAGCTTGCACAGACTAGGCTAGAGCTTGAGACACTATCAGTTCCACCCACTATTTGTGAGAACTGTCTGTCTCTTAGAATGGAGTTGATCAAGCTGAAAGCCGAAAAGTCTGTTCAAATAGAGAGTGAGTGTGAGACCTGCTTGTCTCAGGTGGAGGTTCTAGCTTCCTTGAGAGAGGAGCTAGCAGATTCTCAGAATGAGAACTTTTACCTCCGTTCTATCCTGAGTTGGATCAGTTCCAGAGAGCCACAGCTCGGCATGATGATCCAACAGTTCAAAAGGCAGGATGGGTTTGGAGTAGGTTACACCTACACCAAGGCTGACTTTGAGAGTGCCATCAGCCGGGCAGTGGAGTGGAGTAAAATGACTCCAGAGCAGAGGTATCCCAAGACTCACTCCACTGAGACCTCCCAGGCTTGTCAGCCCAAGGATGGAGTGATTCATGAACCACCCAAAGCTCCACCCAAGAAGCCTATCTGGGTTCCTAAGCCCAAACACCTCCACTCTTCTCTAGACTCTCTTCCTGGACCCTCTCAACCCAAGAAGACCACACCAAACACTACCAAGCCCAAACATCCCAAGCCTCAACCACATCCCAAGAAGCCCACCTATCATTGTGAGTACTGTCAGAGAGACGGGCATCTTGCGGAGTTCTGCTTCAGGAGGAAGTGAGTTGAGAGAGCAGAGAGGGCTCGTGGTGATCAGGAGCAGTTCTACCAGCAGGGTGGTAGACTACGTGTTACTCGGCGCGGGGAGAGGCTGGAGGTCAGGCCGCGTCATGTAGGTGGTGGTAGAGGAGACGGCGTTCTTGCCCGTGCTCCAGTTGGTGGTGTTCGTTCCGGCAGAGTTCCAGGCCGTGTTGGCTACGGTCCTGGACCTCGTGGCCGCAGGGTTAGGCAGAACCGAGGACCGCGCTTTGAGCCGCGTTTTGGTCCGAACTTTCTTGATGGTTTTCGCTTTCCATATTTTGAGCAGATGGCTCGACACTGGTTTAGCTCTTTTGCTAAACCTGGTGCCGGACCATTTGCTCCCACTTACAGCCACTAATTGTGCAGGATCGGGGACTGGAGGATGTTTGGATCATGGACTCAGGATGCTCTCGCCACATGACGGGACATCGCAGATGGTTCTCCAGTCTCACTCCCCCGAGCTCCAAAGAGTACATCACCTTCGGGAACAGTGGTCAAGGGAAAGTAAGTGGCATTGGCTCAATTCGCATTTCAGATCATTTCTCTTTGAAGAATGTTGCTTTGGTTAAGAATTTGAACTTCAATTTGATTTCTGTTTCACAACTTCTTGAGGATGGTTTGGAAGTGCGTTTTAAGAAGGGCAATTCTTCTGTGGTTGATTCTAGAGGGTCTTTGATTTGCCAGATTTTACCATTCGGTAAAGTTTTTCGAATTGACTTCTCTAGTTCTTTTGGCCCTTCTCGCTGTTTGATGGCTGGATCTTCTTCTGAGCTCTGGAAGTGGAATAGGAGGTTAGGTCATTTGAGTTTTGATCTGCTAGTCAGGTTAAGCTTTATGGACCTCATCCGAGGATTGCCCAAGCTTAAGATGGAGAAGGATCTAGTTTGTCATCCCTGTCGTCATGGGAAAATGGTTGCCGCTTCTCACTCACCTGTGACTCAAGTGATGACTTCGTATCCAGGCGAGCTTTTACACTTGGACACTGTTGGTCCAGCTCGGGTACGTTCAGTCGGTGGGAAGTGGTACGCACTTGTCATTGTTGACGACTTTTCTCGATTCTCGTGGGTTTTCTTTTTGGAGTCTAAGGATGAAACTTTTCAATTTGTTCATGACCTGATTTTGAAGCTGAAGAATGAGAACAATGGTCGGATGCGAGCAATTCGCTCCGACAACGGCTCTGAGTTCAAGAACTCTCAGTTCGTCAGCTTTTGTAGTGATCAGGGTCTGGACCATCAGTTTTCTTCTCCTTACACTCCCCCACATAATGGCGTTGTGGAACGAAAAAATCGCACGCTAGTCGAGATGGCCAGGACGATGCTCGATGAGCACAGGACTCCTAGGCGTTTTTGGGCTGAAGCCATGAACACGACTTGCTATCTGGCCAACCGCATCTTTCTTAGAGCTTACCTTGGTAAGACATCATATGAACTGCGGTTTGGCAGACAGCCCAAGGTGAGCCACTTGCGAGCGTTTGGCTGCAAGTGCTTTGTGCTCAAGAAGGGAGGGCACTTGGACAAGTTTGAGTCTCGTTGCTGGGATGGTGTTTTTCTTGGCTACGCTTTGCATTCTCGAGGTTTTCGTGTTTTGAACCTCGAATCCCAGCTGCTTGTCGAGACTTGTGAGGTTTCATTTGATGAGTACTTGCCTTCTTTGACTCCTTCTTTTGAGCTTTCTGGTGATGATGAGCTCGGAGAGTCCATCTTCGAGGAAGATGAGGATACTCTAGCTGCTGACGAGGGTGGGCCTTCTGCATCCCCCGCAGAGCCCACACCTTCTGAGACTTCAACTGAGGATGAGGGCGGACCTCTGATCACTTCTTCCACTTCGATCGAGCCCCCTCAGTCGAGTCCAGAGGTGCCTGCTGATGACTCCGGTGAGGTGACTTCAGATCACCAGGGAACCCGAGCAGTTCAGCGTGACCATCCCTCAGAGCTCATCATAGGTGATTTGACTGAGAGAACTTTGCGTTCTTCTGCCTCTCTTGCTGTGTTTGCTGAATCTGCGTTTGTTGCATCTTTTGAGCCCAGAGATGTTTCTCATGCTCTTTCTGATTATAATTGGATTAATGCTATGCAAGAAGAGCTTGAGAACTTTGTCCGCAACCGGGTTTGGACACTAGTTGAGCCGCCACCAGGATGCAACCCCATAGGCACCAAGTGGGTATTCAAGAACAAACAAGGTGAAGATGGGGTTGTGGTGCGCAACAAAGCTCGACTAGTTGCCCAGGGTTATTGCCAGAAGGAAGGTATTGACTTTGAAGAAACCTTCGCCCCTGTTGCCCGTCTTGAGTCCATTCGCATTCTTTTAGCTTTTGCCGGTTCGAAGGGTTTTAAGCTTTTTCAAATGGACGTTAAGAGTGCTTTTCTGAAAGGGTTCATAGAGGAGGAAGTTTATGTTAGGCAGCCCCCCGGCTTTGAGAACCCTAAGTTTCCTCGACATGTTTTTAAGTTGCACAAAGCTTTATACGGGTTGAAGCAAGCCCCCAGGGCTTGGTATGACCGGTTGAAGCAATTTTTGTTGGGGAAGGGCTTTGTGATGGGTTCTGTGGATAAGACTCTCTTCTTGCTCAGAGATGCTTCAGATTTTTTAGTCGCTAAGATTTACGTGGATGATATTATTTTTGGCGGTACTACTAATGATCTTGTGTCCAAGTTTTCTGAGCAGATGCACAGCGAGTTCGAGATGAGCCTCATGGGTGAGCTCAAGTATTTTCTAGGGCTCCAGATCAAGCAGACCAAGGACGGCACCTTCATCCACCAGGGTAAGTACACTCGGGACATGTTGAAGAAATTCGACTTTGGTGGAGAGCTGAAGCCTCAGATGACCCCAATGGGTACATCTGGGGGCCTGGACAAGGACGAGAGCGGCGTCAAGGTCAACGAGAGAGAGTTTCGAGGGATGATTGGTTCGCTGCTGTACTTGCCGGCGACAAGGCCAGACATACAGTTTGCCGTGGGACTGTGCGCGCGCTTCCAGTCTTCACCACGTGCATCTCATCGGCAGGCTGTCAAGCGCATCTTCAGGTATCTCACTTATGCGCCTGATCTTGGTCTTTATTATTCAGCATCATCATCTCTTGATTTATCTGGCTTTTCGGACGCTGACTTTGGTGGGTACTGGTTGGATCGCAAGTCGACTTCCGGTACTTGCCAGTTTCTTGGTTCTTCTCTTGTCTCTTGGTCTTCTCGAAAGCAATCTGGAGTTGCTCTTTCAACCACAGAGGCTAAGTATGTAGCTGCTACTAGCTGCTGCTCACGGTTGGTTTGGATGATTTCCACTCTGCGAGATTTGGGTTGTTCTTTCCTACCAGAGTTCCCTTGTTTTGCGACAGCACCAGTGCACTTAGTGTAGGGAAAAACCCATGTCTCCATTCAAAAACCAAACACATTGATGTGCGCTTTCACTTTTTGCGGGATCAATATGAGAAAGGTGTCATTGATCTTGTTCATGTTGATACCCATCATCAGTTGGCTGACATTTTCACCAAACCCCTAGATCAGTCTACATTTGAGCGTTTACGAGGGGATTTGGGTGTTGTGTATCCTTTTTAGGATATTTTGCGTCAGTTTTCTTTCTTCTTTACTCTTTTCTTGAGTCTTTTTTTGTGTGTGTTCATACTTTGCATATTCACATATCACACTTTGAAGCTGCTTCTGTTATATGATTGAACTGTTTTACTTATTCTAGCTGGTACATGCTTTTGATTACTTGTCAATGATCATGTCTTGTCTCAGTTCGCTTGATAAGTCTGATATCTGTCATATGCATGGCTTTTATGCTTTACAATTGAAAAATGATCACCATTGCTTCTGGTAACTAGCATGCGTAGGCTGAATGCTCTTGCTATCTGTTGCATGCCTTGTAGCTAGTTCCTGACTTAGATGCAAATATGCAACTTGGACATCTGTATGATTTAAACATGGAAATGTGCTATAAAATAATGAAAAACCAGAAAAATGAAAATTCCATGCCTTTTTATGCTTAAAATTTAAAAGATCTAGGTGGGTTTGTCTTGTCGCATTGCATTGTTCTGGACTGCGTACCCTAGCACTTTAGTATGAACTAGGACACTGTAGTGTATGCCAAGACCAATGTCTTAAGCTTCTGATGGTCCAGTTCTGGCCTAGGCTTGACTTGGTCGGTCAGCATAAGGTTTGAAATGCAAATAACCCCTGGCAAAAATGAAAAAGGGAAAAGAAAAAGCTTGAAAATTGAAATGATAACAAGTTTGATGAAGCACTTTGTTTTTGGACAATGCTTATCTTGGTAGATATCAGTTAGCTTTTGCATCTCATGCTTTACCTTGCTTGTTTATTGGACCATGTGGTGATGCTTTTGTTTGCAAAAACTGAAAAATGCGTGCAAATGACTTTCTTTAGATATCATCTGTTGCACTGATCATGCCATGTATCGTTACAGTATGTCTTTTGCCGTATCTGTTAGATGTTGTAATTGCAGTCAATCATATCTGAGAAGCATGCTTTCTACACTCCTTCTGCACTCCAGTTGAATTCACTGCATATTTTCAGGGGGAGTTGCATTTCAGGGGGAGTCTGTGTCTCTATTGAGTGCTTGATGAGTTCACTTGTCAACAAGGGGGAGAAAATTTGGGATCAGAGTTTAAGGGGGAGTTTTTACTCTGTTGATATCCTTGTTGTTCTGAAATCGCACTCATCTTTGAGCTTTTACGTTTTGGTTAACCATAATGACCACTTCTTGCTTTTGTTTGGCTTTCGGTCATTAGGGTTAAACTTTTACCTTATTTTTTCTTCTTCTTTGTTTTCTTGTGTTTTGTTTTCGTGTTTCCACATTTGTTCGCAGGTGCTGAAGAGCTGAAGAAGAGGAATGTTAACAATGCACTCATCAAGGGGGAGATTGAGGAGCCATGCTGAATAGCGTGGGCCTCATGGCTCTAGAAGTGATGAGTCATTGTCAACGATAGTCAAAGAGGACAGAAGAAGAGAGGAGATCTGCTGTTTCATGGGCCGCGTGTGACTCAGGTACACGGGCAGCGAGCGACTGTCGGGCAGAGGAGGCTGCGAAGTCGGGCTGGCCCAATCCGGGTACATGGGCCAGAAGCAGTAGAAGATCCACTGGGCTGTTGACCAGGATTGACTCAGGTACACGGGCGGTGAGCGATTGCTGGGCTGAGAGAGCTGCGGAGTCGGGCCAGCCCAATCCGGGTACCTGGTGCAAAGTCGGTGGAGGCTTTGTCAGTTTCGGCGCAAAACTGACAACCGTCGATCTTGTATCCGACTGTCCAGAAGAGAAGCCGTAGTCGCTACGAAAGCTTAGCTTCCGGATAAGTCATATGTAACTCTAGGCCCACAGTCAGTCAGTCGTGTCTGTAAAAATACCTAAGGGCAGTAGAGTCTTTTCCTTTATTCTTGCGTCTGTAAAAACCCTAAGGGTCTGGTAGAATATTCCTAGTGTTGGGCAGCCTATAAACAGGGCCCCAATCCCTAGGGTTTGGACTACCCCTTCCAGAATTCACTTTTTAATCTATTGGGTCACTTTGTCTCCTGCGCACTCTCTCTCTTATTCCTGTTTCTGTGCGCCGCCAGAGGCTTGTTCTTCTGCTTGCGTTTATTTTGTTCTTCATTAATGCAGTAAGATTTTGTTCCCTGTTGAGTGCGAGGCGTGCGTTTGGTTATTGTGAATCTGAATCGCTGTGTACCGTGTGCATTTTTGTTCACTATTTGTTTCTGTTGCTTGTGTTCTTCACGCAAGTAGTACTAGTTCTTGCTGTTGCAAGTAGTACTACTACACTGTAGCAACAGTACTCTAGTGCCAGCTTTTTGCTTTTACTGCGTAGCTTTTTGATCGAGTTGACAGGGCCAAAGTCCCTTTTCTTGTGTGAAGTCCAACTCTGTGAAGCAGACTTCGAATCTGCAAGCTTCGAATCTGCAGGCTTCGAATCAGCAGACTTCGAATCAGCAGACTTCGAATCTGCAAGCTTCGAATCTGCAGGCTTCGAATCAGCAGGCTTCGAATCAGCAGACTTCGAATCAGCAGACTTCGAATCTGCAAGCTTCGAATCTGCAGACTTCGAATCAGCAGACTTCGAATCTTCAAGCTTCGAATCTGCAGACTTCGAATCAGCAAACTTCGAATCAGCAGACTTCGAATCAGCAGACTTCGAATCTGCAAGCTTCGAATCTGCATACTTCGAATCTGCATACTTTGAATCTGCAGGCTTCGAATCTGCATACTTCGAATCTGCATACTTCGAATCTGCAACCTCCGAATCTGCAACCTTCGAATCTGCATACTTCGAATCTGTAACCTTCGAATCTGCAACCTTTGAATCTGCAACCTCCGAATCTGCAACCTTCGAATCTGCAACCTCTGAATCAGCAGACTTCGAATCTACAGACTTAGTCAATCTGTTCTCGCTTTGCTGTTTAGTTTTCTTTTTAAATGCGTTGGGCTTTGGGAGCAGGCCATTGATTCGAAAGAAATTTTTTTAGGCGCCCATTCACCCCCCCTCTGGTCGCTACTTTCGGTCCTACACCCTCCGGGTCATCCCCCAGCCCCGCACCCTCCGGGTCATCCCTCTGCCCCACACCCTCTGGGTCATCCCTCTGTGCCGCACACTCTACGGCATCCCCCTCCTACCCCCCAACCACCGGATGATCCTCGTGACCCGCGCTCTCCAAGTGTTCTTTCTTCTACAAAACAGTATTGAAACAATTAGTAATAGTTTATAACTGGCATAAAAAACAATCTGAAAGTTACCTCCTCATCTAGTTGAAATGCAATAGGCCGACCAATTAATGTCGGATCTATGCATCTCAGGAGCTGCTCTTGACGACGTCTGTTTGAAGAAGAGAAACTACCCTGGAATAGGGTGTCCTCCTGACTCGTCGGAGTACTCGCCGATGAACTCCCCAAGCGGAAGAGCTTCCTCGTGACACTCCTCACCTTTTTCGACATCCTATTCAAAATAAGCACAAACAAGCATTTATTAGTAAAGAAGGTTTGTACATATGAAAAAACATGTAATATGAAGTATATTACATATGCATGTATGGAAACAATTACTTGTCAATTATCATCAAAATCAGGATCAATTTGTCCTTTTATCCCCAAAGCACGCCATGCTACTTTTTTCTTCTTATGTTGGTGTTTCCTTTTCTCGGGAACTGCCACATCATTAGAATCGCCGAGAAAAGAATCTGTCGACGATTCTGACTCTACATTAAATGAAGTCGGCAATTCATCATCTTGGTAAACCTCATCGACCTCTTCAACCTCCAATTGATAAGCGCCATCACTAGGGGTGTGTAGACGTTCCCGAGGATTCACTTTGTAGACTACCTACCAAGCACTTAGTTTTTCACATGGGTACGACATATAATACACCTGCTCGACTTGGTGAGCAAGGACAAAATTATCGCAACCAGATAATCGTTCCACGTGTTTGACCTCAACCAGATTATCACAATCAAAGTAACAAATCTTTCCCCCAAAGTTCAGACGAAAACAATCTGTGTCCTTCGCACATATCGGGCATGTCAACCTTCCATGACAACTCCAACCAGAAAAAATACCGTATGCCGGAAAATCGTGGACCGACCACAGATACGCAACTCGAAGATTGAATTTTTGCTTCTGGTCATAGTCATATGCTTCAACTCCTTTCCACAATTGTTTCAACTCTTCAATTAAGGGCTTCAGCATCACGTTTAGTCGTGTTCCAGGATGCTCTGGACCGGGTATAATGAGACACAGGAACATAAATTCATATTTCATACAAAACGAAGGTGGAAGGTTGTATGGAATAGCAAACACAGGCCAACAAGAGTACGACGATGCCGTTACATTGAAAGGCGTGAATCCATCAGTTGCCAACCCGACGCGAATATTCCTTGCATCACTAGCAAAGTCTGCATCAAAATCATCTAGAGTCTTCCATGCCGCACCATCAGATGGATGCACCATTACTTGATTATTCTCACGTACACCTTCTTTATGCCATCGCATATGTCTAGTGGTTTTCTTTGAGAGAAACAATCATTTCACCCGAGGTGTAAGAGGCATGTAACGAAGTTGCTTATGAGCAACCTCTGTCGTCACCTTCTCTCCGTCTTCATTTACGACCTCTACGAATCTCGGTTTACCACATTTTAAGCATTTCACCTCATTACTATGTTCTTTCCAGAACAACATACAATTATCTCGGCACACATCAATCTTCTCATACTCCATACCGAGAGCAGAAAGCATTTTCTTTGACTGGTACATGTCTTTCGGCACCTTATGGTTCTTAGGAAGGATATCGCTGATCAGATTCAAGAGCTCCTTATAACAATTGTTTGAAAATGCAAACTTTGACTTAATAGCCATAATACGAGTCACGAAAGCGAGAACGCTTACGGTGGTGTGCTCATGCAATGGCTCTTCCGAAGCTCGAAGGATGTCGAAAAACTTTTGAACCTCCGGTGTTGGAGGATCCTTGGGGTTTGATTCAAACTCCGGTCGTATAGCATCAACCATCTCAGCCATCCTATCGTCAGCAACGCTATCATCTTCTTCTTCCACTACTAATACCGTTTTTTCATGGCCTGTCTCGCCGTGAAAAGACCAAACTTCATAACCTGACACGAAACCATATTTGCATTTGCAAATATGCAATGACAACGTCCTCTTGTCTTGCCAACGAGAATTTCTGCACTTCATGCATGGGCACCTCGCGCCAGTGTTTGTTGTCAAAGCGAATGCACGATCAACAAATTTCTCAGCGTTGATTACCCACTCCCTCGTGTGAGCTTCACTTTTCATCCAACCACTATACATCCACCGTCGGTCGTCCTCAGTCATTCTATAGGCAAAATATTCATTCAATCAAGAATGCATCATGCATAAGTACCACGGGCCTATGTCTATAGCATGGTTGTCACGGCGCCCCGGCGAACCCAGTCGCTAGCGAACCGACTGGACGCCTAGGCGACCAAAAATTGGCATAGCAGGGGAGGGGGAAGCAGACAACGGAGGGGAAGCAGAGCCCGCGGCCGACGGCGCAAGGGACAGAGGCAGGCGGCGGCGCAACTCGCAAGGGGAGGGGAAGCAGTGGCGGCCGGGACGCCTAGTCGGCGCCTAGGCGTCGCCTAGTCGACGCCATGACAACCATGGTCTATAGGAAAAGATAGGTCCTAAACCACCCAAGAGTGACCGACAAAACGTGGTATTTGTGACGAGCCATGAGTCCGAACGAAATTTCAGCAGCATAACCCCGCTGTTCTCCAATTGCACGCCTGATAGTGGTGCAATGGAGAACAACAAGGTTATGTTACTGAAATCCCATTCAGACTCATGACTCATCATAAAGACCACGCTCTGTCGCCCACTCCGAGGCTGTCCAAAAAGGGACAATTCTGGACCTACACATCTCACACGCATGACACGTGTGAGACATGTTGGTCCGAAACGGGTGACGCATAGGTTTTGTTACAACTATATATATATGTATGTGACACATATCTTCTAACCTTAACAATTTATGTGACACACAATTCACAAATAAAAAGTGAAAAAATAACACATTAACAATTTATCTTGGGTAAAAATTACTTGGCGGACGGCGACGGTCGGCGGGCGATGATGGACGAGCAACGACGACGACGATGGGCCGGCCGGAGGGGGTGCAGTGGCGGCTGTCGGCCGGTGGCAGAGGACGGCGTGGGTGGCGGCGGGTGGCAGCGGCAGGACGCGCGCGACGGCCGGAGGTGGGCGGTTGCCGGCGGCCGAGAGCACGGCGACGGACCGGTGAGGGCGGCCTGCGGCGGTGGGCGGGGGCCGGGCGGCGGCGCGGGCTGGAGGTGCATGGGCGGTGGCCGAGGCAGGCGGCGGCCGAGGCGGGCGGCGGCGCCTGCGCGCGGGAGGGGCGGGAGGCGGCGAGGGCGGGTTGCGGCGGCGCGGGCCAGAGGCGTGAGGCGGTGAGGGCGGGCGGCAGTGGCACAGGCGGGAGGCGGCGGCGTCGGCTGGGCGCGGGAGGCGGTGGCATGGGCGCGTACAAGGAGTTAGGTCTCCCTGTACGCACGCGCGGTTGGGGGAAAATCCCCATAACTTCCGTCGGTCAGCATTAAAGCCGACGGAAGTTAGCTAACTTCCGTCGGCTTTAATGCTGGCCGACGGAAGTTAGGGGGATCCGATCGGTCGCGGAAAAATCCCCACTAACTTCCGTCGGCCACTGTCAGAAGCCGACGGAAGTTAAGTTAACTTCCATCTGCCTCCAGGAGCCGACGGAAGTTAAATAACTTCCGTCGGCTTTCCCAAAAGCCGACGGAAGTTAATTTGGCCGACGAAAGACATCTGTTTTGGCGTAGTGGATAAAAGATAAATATTCACTACTACATAAAATCATTTTAGTGACGAGCAAATTTCCCGTCACTCTTATCACGTCAGTAATTGTTGGTGCGTCTTTTGGTAGCACTTTGACACAAGCATGGCCTAGATGATCTACTTAATCCTACATTCTTAGAAAAGGGGTTCAATGCGTGCTAATCAGTTTGACCCTGTAATTGAAAAGGAGAAAATGAGAATATAATCAGTAGCATAGCCTATCGGTTATCGAGCCAATGACTGCGGTGAGGATGGGATAATCATGGAATATTACGCCGATCGGCCATAGGGCTGATGACCACGGGTGAAGTAATCGGGCAAGCGTGCCATCGACCGATGAGATCGGCAGTTTACACGTATGGGCCGATGAGATCGGCTCGATGAATGCTTTTCTGATGACAGATAAGATGTGGCATTGAATATAAGATAACCTATTGGCTTGTACTTCGACAGAAATAAATAAAACATGTCAGATAACATGTCGATATCATGAAAATCATCACAATAATTAGATTGGACCTAACCAAGACAGTAGCTAATCACGATGATCTTAATAATATGTCAAAGTATCGTGCATGCTTTATTTAGATGAATAGTATACAACATGTAAAAGATACAATAACAAGAGATGTCGGACCTAACCGATGAAGCCTCAAACTATCACACCTAGATCACATCAATCTAAGAGATCAATTTGATGCAGCCTTAGACCTAGGTAATATACCGAGATAAATCGACGCTCGTACTGTTTCAACGTTCTCCTCAAGAGATCAAATTGACGTAACTATGAGGATACTGACCTAGTCGGTATGGTTGTCGGGGGTGGCGTGACTCACCTCTTTGCTGGAGATCGAAACGATGCAGCTCAGCTCCGAGTGCCGAATCCCGCTAGGATTAACCTTGAAAACCTAAGGGTGGCGATGTGTTGTATAGTTGTTTGACAGAGATGTGTGTTTAACCTAGCTAAGGGGTACATATTTATAGTTCGGAGACTTGTCGTCCAAGTATTCTATCTTAACCGATTTTGGATAATCTTTATCTTCTTATCACTTTTATCTCCATCGACTCTTCCTATTTGTTCATGTCACACATCATGGACGAGCTTCTTTGACTATCTTTGATCGGATATCTTTGACCTTTGTTGACTGTGCACCATCTATGGTGGGTCCTGGGCTTTACCAAATCTTGGCGTCAACAGTAATGTGACATCAATAGTGATAGGTAAACATTTGTCACTAAAGGATCAATCTCACTCCTATGGGCTCATCTGTTATGGCTCTTTGGTGATAGTTGACGTTTGTCACCCATCACTAATGTGTTCTTCAGTGACTGGTGTTTATTGTCAACCGTCACTAATATTATGCTCAATGCAAAAAAATAATTTTTAGGCTGCATCCTAAATCACAACCAGCATTTGGCAGCCAACATATGCAACATCCAAAGCACATAACAAAATATTCATTACCAAATTAGTATCACATATATTAACTTTTAACTTGTTATCTCGAAGAACGTGGCTAAAACAAAGATCCATATATATAAGAGCATTCCCTAACTTCTAACTAATAGCTAACTTATAGTGATATCAAGAGCTTGGATAGTGTCTTATCACTATGGCAGCCCATGGAGAAGCACCATGGACAGCACGAGGAGAAGCACCATGGGTAACAGGAGCACCACCATGGGTAGCATCAGGAACAATGTCTAGGAAAGAGCATCATCGTGAATGTCCATGCCAACTTCGGGTGCATTATCTCTAAGAAATTGGATAAAAATAGTAGTTATCTCGAAGAAATTGGCTAAAAGCAGTAGATCAGGTTATCCTATAACAATAAAATTAAAACAAACTTAGATAGTTAGACAAGACAAATAACAATTCGGACGAGAAGAAGGAGGACCTTAGGAGGAGGACGAGGAGGATGTAACCAAGGTGGCGGTGAGTAGGGTGACCACGCGCGCCGACGGTGCGGGTGCCATGAACGACGGTGCATGTGGCACAACGAATGGTGCAAGGGCCACGACCAATGGTGCGGAGCCTAGGAGCAATGAAGGAGCGGCAAGGAGCACGACAAAGGCAATGACAACGGGAGTTAGGGTTGCACGAAATGAAAGTGTAACAATTCACTTTGGTGCCCTTCATATTTATAAGTGGGAGTCATTAGTGACGGTTGTAGTTACCACTCGTAACTAATGATGAACATCTCAGTGATGATAAGAGACCTCTTTAGTGACAATTACAGATAAAACATGTCACTATAGGGTCATTTAGTGATGATGTGGCCCTAACCCTAAACTTCTACCACCGCCGTCACTAAAGGATCCTTTAATGACGGGTGAAGAAAATGGCAAAAACCTGTAGTTAGATAGCACCGTCCATCTGTCGCATTATGCATCGCAATTGGGGATGCCTCAGACCCTACTGCTGCCAGATGAATCTCGTTGGTCTGGTGGTGTAGGTGATGCGTGATATACTTTTCACAGTACTGCCTTGAAAAGTACTAAAAATAAAATTTAAACAAAGCTAGTTAGAAAAGGTATTTGTATAGATGATCTAGTTAAACAACGACATGTGCAAATAACTTACCACTGATTTCTTGTTTATGACACGTTATTTATTGTGCAGACATATGATAGACTCTTAGAGGATAAACTAGCTAAGATGTCTTACAAGACAACCTTCCTTGCTGGAGTTACATATGTTGGATTGCCAAAATAATAGATCTACTTCAATTGGTCCATTTGGTCTGTATCAACCTCCCTAGTTATCTGCTTCCCCTTCGTGTCTGTAACATTTCTAGGACCCTCCTCTAACATTATTAATAAAACCATGATAAGCACATAAAAAGCATGCATGTGTAGTAAGTAATGTTAGTTCTCTATTTGTACCACTATCATCGTTGTCCTTCACTTTGATGGTCATTGGGATCTTCTCATCACCAAAGTTAGTGTAAAATTTAGCCACAATTGTCAATGGGGTCCGTCCCATTGTTAATACCAAATAGTCCTCATGTGTTAGGCCACCTCTTCTACTAAATTCAGGTCAACTTTTTGTGGAGGCATATCCTGTCACCGCCTCCATAGCTCACACCCTTAATCTCAGTGGTGCACCCATCTCTTGTCATTATTTGGAGGATGTCACCAGCATGAATGTTATTGATATCATCAAATCTTTTTGATAAATACTACAACATTAAGATAATGTCGCTTCATTTTGTTAACACATTAAATAATATATGCAATGTACAATTTATAAACCTAGTGACGCCCGTCGTTGACTAGATAATTAATCTTTATTAAGCAACTATTAGAAATATAGGTTAGTACATGTAGATTGCTTGGAATGCTTGTCATATCCTTAATTCACAAATTCAATAAGAAAATCTCGGATAAATGATTTTATAAATTGAAATTTAATAGTAAGCATAAACAAATTTACGAGGATGAGAATGTAACTAAGGTGCGGAGGTGTGGAGGTGTAGAGGGTACGGGCGACGGAGCGACGAGGAGCACGACGAAGGCGACAGCGGCGGCGAGAGTCTAGGGGTTTTTTTGGAGGAAAAGGCATGTTGTCCGGCTTTATTTGAAAGCCATAAAGGGGGAACCGTGTTTTTGCTGGGGATACCAGCTTTACATGAAGAACACAACACAATTACATGCCTGAAAAACCTCCATAACGCACTAGGCCACCATGAACAACCGACAAAACACAGAGAGGAACTAAACAACAAAAGTCGATTGAACCACTACCACAGTACGGCCACATGGGACACAAAACAACCCAAAACGACAGATAATGTTACCAGCAAGACACCAATATTAAGAGTTTTTTAACAACAACTAAGGGGAGAGATACTGATAAGGCAACCAGATAGACCCACTTTATGTCCAGCTGTTAGGACTTCAGCATCACCAGTCAGGGATCTGGGCACTTCTTGTGGTGGACAATCTTCTCAATCTGGCATGGAGCAAGTTTGTCCATCTTGAAACTTCTTCTCTTCTGCGCTGGGGCACCAGGGTCTTCCACTGTACAAGGAAAGAAAACATATTGTAAATGCCGCACTCTGCCTGGGCAGGGATCTTATCTCTAAAAACAAAATCATTGTGTTGCTTCCAGATAGTCCAAGAAACACAAGAAAACAACCAAAGAAGCATGATTTTAGTTTTTGAATTAACCAACTCCAACCAGTTATAGATAAAAGGGAAAATTACTCACATGCCATTATAATTTTTAGAAATTGCCTATATGCCACTGTCAGTGACTGTGGCGGCCCCCATCTGTCAGTGACACATCGATGGCATATTGGCAAACCGCAAAAATTGTAATGGCATGAAAAAAATTAACCCTAGATAAAATCCTCTCTATTTAACGGTATAGCATCCCAACTAAGAGCATCTCTCATAAAGCACCAAATAATCTTGGCCATTGGACATGTGAAAATAAGATGATCAACATCTTCATTCTCACCACACCATTTGCAATTAGTGGTACCAGCCCACCCCATTTTCCCAAGTTGGCTGCCAACCTGGATACGACCTCTAAAAACAAGCCAGCTAAAAATCTTGACTCTGAGTGGGATAAAGCTCTTCCAAATTAACATAGCTCTTTTGTCAATCACACCCCTACAGGTAATTATGTTGTAAACAGCCTTTGTCGTAAAACCTCTCTTGTCAAGCCCCCAAACCATGGCATCCAACCTATCATGGAACACAACTTCTGATAATAAGTTCAACAACTCATTTAAATTTTCAACCTCTTCATTACCTAAAGATCTCCTCAGCAGGATATTCCAACTATTTCCCGAAAACACCTTATCAACGGTGATACTAGGAGAGTGGCAAATCTCAAACAGCTTATGAAATTTAACCCTAAGAGGGACATCACCCAGCCAGACGTCTTCCCAAAATGAAATTCTTTTGCCATTGCCCAGCTGATAACCACAACATTGTTGTAGCCAACTTTTTGCTTTGTGAAGGCCTTTCCAGAAAAAAGAAGCCCCATCCGCAGATGACTGAAAAAAGCCTCTATCACCACAATATTTATTTCTCAACAACTGAAAGCAAACCCCCTCGCAATTAGATTCTATTTTATAGACCCATTTGCTCAACAAAGCCATATTCATAGCTCTCGTATCCATAAAGCCAAGACCACCAAACTCCCTCGGGAGGCATAGAGCACTCCATTTTATCATATGATATTTCTTTTTCTTTTCCAAACCCTCCCAGAAAAAATTACTTATTATTCTATCAATCTCTTGTTGAATAGTTTCAGGAAGTAGATAGATACCCATCATGTACATAGGCACACTGCTTAGACATGAATTGATGAGCACCATTTTACCCCCATAAGACAAATGTCCACATTTCCATGTCGGGAGTTTCTTTCCAATTTTTTCCACCATTTTTTGAACTCCATCACAGATGGTTTAGAATCTAAAACAGGCACCCCCAAATAGGAAATAGGCAAGTCCCCCAATTTACAATTGAACTTGTTAGCCACCTCTACAGCCTCATCTTTATCAACTCCAATCACATAAATCTCACTTTCATGAAAGTTGATTTTTAATCCAGACATGATTTCAAAGCAATACAAAATGAATTTCATGGTTACAAAATTTCTTTCCTCGTACTCCATAAACAGAATAGTGTCATTAGCATATTGAAGGTTAGTGATGCCACCATTAACCAAATGAGGCACTAGGCCAGTCAACTGATTGCTCTCTTTTGCTCTTGATAACATCTCTGATAAGGCATCACCAACAAGATTAAAAAAAAGAGGGGAAAGGGGATCCCCTGTCTAACTCCTTTGTAAGTTTTAAAATAATCTCCAATTTCCCCATTTATATTTACGGCTACCTTCCACAACCTGCTTCATCCAATACACCCATTTCTCAGAAAACTTTTTTCTATTCAACACTTCATACAAAACCCACAATGCACCTTATCATAAGATTTTTCAAAATCTAGCTTGAGAATAACACCTTTAAGCTTCTTAACTTTCAACTCATGAAGCACCTCATGAAGAGTCACCACCCCTTCAAGAATGTTTTTTCCAGGAATAAAAGCTGACTGGCTATGATAAACAATCTTACCCACACATTTTGTCAGCCTCATAGTCAAGACTTTAGTAATTATCTTATAGCAAACATTGAGAAGGCAAACAAGCCTAAACTGTTTGATTGAGTTGGCATCTTTGATTTTGGGAATCAAAGTAATCACTCCAAAATTTAGCCTGTTCAGCATTAAATTTTTGTGAAACAACTCATCCAACATCTCTTTAATTTGAACTCTGAAAGTGGGCCAAAAGGTTTTGATAAAATCTATTGTAAAGCCATCTGGATCGGGAGCAGTGCCAGACTTCATAGTTTTGATAGCTCCATCAACTTCTTCCAGCAAGAAAGGTTTAATTAGTTCAGATTGATCTCTTCCATCTAAACAACCCCTATTAACCCAAAAAGCATCCGAAAGATGAATGGGAGAAACCTCTTCAGATCCAAAAGTTTTTTTTTATAAAACTCATAGATGTGTTTTTTCAGCTCATCTGGATCAGTGATTTCAACTCCTTCATTATCTAAAGAAAGAATACTCCCCTTCCTCTTCCTTCCACTAGCAACACCATGAAAAAAGAGGTGTTAGAGTCCCCCTGTAAAATCCACTTTTGTCCACTCCTCTGTTGCCAGTAGACAACTTCTTGATGATAAATTTGTAAAAGATCTCTTTCCATCTTATATAAATTGTCCCATTCTTGATTAGTTGGATTGAGATCATTATACAACTCTAAATCATGGATTTTCTTTATCAAGATCTCTTTCTCAACTCTTGTCACCGAGATTTTATTAAGACTCCACCCTCTCATCAATCGCCTTAAAAGATTCCCTTGAATTTTCCAAAAACCGAGAATTGTCTGACCATGCCGTCTAGGCCATTTATGAACTAGCCAAGGAGTAAAAATTTCATCTTCAAGCCAGTTTTTTTCAACTCTAAAAATTTTGTTCTTCCTTTAGTGACTCCTATCCAAGTCAACCAGAATGGGACAATGGTCAGACCCAATCCTGGTCACACTATAGACAACAGACAGGGGATAAAACGCCTCCCAATCAGATGAAACTAAAACTCTATCCAACACCTCTCTAGTAGGGTCGGCCTGTTTGTTTGTCCAAGTGAATTTAGAACCAACTCTATACAACTCTTTCAGCTCAGCATTGGAAATAAAAAGATTGAAAGCATACATCCACCTAATATTAGGAAGACCTTTTGATTTCTCATCAGGACTTCGAATCATATTAAAATCACCTCCCAACACAAAAGAGTACCTCATAACCATTGTTTTATTAGTTAGTTCATCCAGGAAAGCTCTTTTTTTATCCTCCTGAACTGGACCATATACATTAATCAGCTCCATCTTAGAACTTTCCAGTTTATTCTCAAGAAGCATGCTAACAAAAAACTCACCTTGGTCCACATCAAGCATTGTGACCAAATCAAGATTAACCCCTAGCAACAAACCACCAGAATGACCCAATGAAAACGTGACAATTCACTTCGATGCCCCACCTATTTATTAGTAGGAGTCATCAGTGATGGGTGATTAACTAATGTACTCTTACTGACGCTCTTTAGTGACTGGTGATTAACTAAAAAATATAACCCATCAATATAGGGGAGATCTTTAGTGACATGTCATATCATAACCCGTTACTAATGGGGGTGTCCCTTTTTTAGTGACGGGTCCTATCATGACCCGTCACTAATAATGCAATATTATTGTTGCGTGTGAAATAGCCCGTGACTAAAGTGTATCACTAAATACCGTTTTTGTGATAGTTACTGTCATAAGAATAAAAGAACATAGTGTCGTTCATTAATAAAAAATTATTGTGGAGTGCAGTGGTAGGTAATCAATATTAAATTAATAAAACCTTTTGATTTATATCGTTAGATTATGTATCAAGGTAAATATACTTTTTATAAAGTAGTTGATTGTCCGTACGTTGTAACGAGAAAAAAATTTACAACATTAAAAAATATCACATAAATGATACAAATAATTTAAAACATGGTAAAATAACATCCACTAACAATGACAAGTCACGTGTTAATGAGAAGAATTGTGACGACGACAAATTCACTAATTAACATCACCGCTAGCTCACTACAAGAAAACATGAAATTTTCGTCGGCCTTTTTAATTTCCGTTGGCTTTTTCAAAAGTCGACGGGAGTTAATTAACTTCCATCGGCCTACGGGAGCCGACAGAAGTTAATTTAACTTCCGTCGGAGCCGACGAAAGTAAACCATAACTTTTTTCGGCCTACACCTTGATTGACGGAAATTAAATTTTCGCTCCTGACAGCTCCAACGAGAGCTAATAATTTCCGTCGGCGAGATTTCAACCGACAAAAGTAAAGTATATTTTTCATACTTCCGTCGGCTTGTGTATAGCCGATAGAAGTTATTTGCCCTAATTAAGCCGCACCACCACACGTGAGGCCAAAACCACTCGCGCACCTGTTCCACATCGCCTCCTCTCCGCCACCACCACCACGCCGCCTCTTCCTCCCCCACCCTCCCACCGCCGCCTCCACGCCCTGAGGCCTCACCGCCCTCTCACCGCCGCCTCCACGCCCTGAGGCCTCCACGCCGCCTGTGCCTCTCCCGCCCTCCCACTGCTGCCTCCACGCTGTGAGGCCTTCACGCTGCCTCTGCCTCCCCCGTCCTCCCACCGCCGCCTTCACGCCCCAAGGCCTCCACGCCCCACCGCCACCGCTAGGGTTAGGGTTAGGCTCCTCCTCTCCCCGACCGATGTCCTCATCTCCCCGACGGCTAGAGCCCGGCGTGATGCCGCTGAGGAGAGTGTGGGCCGTCACCAAAAAGAAGCCGCCGGAGTCGCCCGCCGCCGACGCACCCTTGCGAAAGCGGGACATGGCTCAACAGCCAGGAACGTACGACGCCCCTAATCCCGACTCTCCTACCCCCTTGCACGGTACTGGTTGCAATTTGGATACACTTGGCTATGATTTGTGATGCATTTTGGTTGGTTGGTTAAAAATATTCGAACGCGGTTGGTTGATTGAGAATTGCTCAGTAGTGAATGTTAAGCGATTGATAGTTCTAGTAGATGGATAGCTTATCTTGTTTATGATTAGTTCATTCTGTTGGTAATTGTTTATGAGATTTGCTATAAGATATGTAAATTGCATTGTACAAGATATGTAAATTGTAATAGTTCATTATGTTGGTAATAGTTCTTGCATAGCTAGTTAGGGCAATAATTGGCCTGAGGAATCAACTCCATATTCTGTTGATCATTTTCAGTTAGATCATATTCTAATGCATTTTAGGCATGTTTGGTTCATGGCCCAAACCAACCATGCCAAAAAATTAGCAATGCTAACATGAAAACCAAAATTTTGGCAACACCAAAATTTTTGATTGCCAATATTTTGGTAAGATTTAGATTGGCCACAATCCAAACATGTCCTTATCTTTTCCCCTTTTCTGTCTTAACTACTAGGTATTTGAAGGGTTGTGATAACATCCTTGCACAGTTGCACACTGCACATCCAGAATTTTGTGACAAAGTTGGAGGAATTCTTGCAATGCATATTGATGACTTAAGGGCTCTAGCCCCTTTATGGCTTGCAAAGACTGAAGAAGTGAGGCAGGACAAGTCCCATTGGTCAACTAATATTACTGGTGATATATATGGCATGGGTTGGATCAGTGATGGGTACTCATTTGGTGCTGCAGAAGTAAGCTTACTTGCTCTTCTCCGCTATGCATCACTGCCAAAGTAAATATTCTCCACATGATGTGTATTATATGACGATGGAAGCGGTTCGGCATTTTCACAATAACTGCAATTGTAAGACTTGTGTGCGAGCAAACATAGTAATTAAAGTACTCATATATTTTTGGTGTCACATTTTCATTTTATTTCTTGGCTTCATCTTATAACAGGGATTGATGCATGTGACTTGGAGGTTCCTCAAGCTCAGTGTAATAACGATGAGCGTATGTTTTGGTTGGTCTTAATTTATTTGCAAATCACATGAATTATATTTCTTTCAAGTGACTAATTCATATGTTTCTTTGGAACAGTGATAAATGCAGGACATCCATTGTTCACTCCCACAGAAGTTGCAAAAATTGTAACTACGGTCTCTGCCTGAGCTACCGCCAGGAGTTGCATCGAGGTCTTGATTCTGTTCTCATGGAAACTTGATTCTTTTAGATCTTGGATATATTGATGGTTGAGTGACTTGTAAATACTTGTAATATATTTAAACTTTGAGGATGTATACTGATGATCAGATTATTCATGTTTGTGAAATACTTGTAATATGAATATGAATACATGTTTGTGATGTGGTATACTCATGGTCAGTTTAGTGTTCATGCTTTAAACTTTGAGGATGTATACTGAATGTACAGAAAAAAAACAAAAAAGAAAAAAACTTCCGTCGGCTAATGTTTGGCTGACGGAAGTTAATAATTTCTTGATAATTTTCGTCGGCCACGTTTAGCCGACGAAAATTAACTAACTTCTGTTGGCAGTTAATTTCCGTCAAAACACCTCCATCGACTAAAAACCGACAAAAATTAGCGTTTAGCCGATGAAAATTAGCTTTTTCTGTCGGTATTAAGGCCGACGGAAGTTCTCTAGATTCCTGTAATGGCTGCTAGCTACTATCAATGTGTAGTATATATCAAAGAGACCGGAGTAAGATTTTTTTTTATATGGAGAGAGTATTTCACATGATCAGTTCAGGTTAGCTTCTTTCTAACGCATGGGTTTCAGGCGAGTTTCTTTGCCTTTTCTTTTTTCTACCCGGCAGCAGCAGCCGCACTGGGATACTGGAATCGAAACTCAGTTCAGCGCACAGCTAGCACACAGTACAATGGCAAGAGCGGAGCCACTAGTGAGCAGTGAGCTGCCGCCCTGCAGGGAGTACATACGTACTAGAATCAATGAATGCATGCTCGAATTGAAAGCCCTCTTTTCATGCAGACTGCAAATGCAGTGACTAGATGAGGCCATGAGCTAAGCAGGGCTAGCTACCACATGATTCAGAGAGTCCTTGACCTATAGAGGCCGGCCAAGAAGGCAAGAAAGAATCTGCCACATGCATGCACTGCCGCCTGCCTGCTCTTCTGCAGGACCTCGCCCGAGCGAGCTGTAAATGCTCATCTTACAGCGATCGAGCGAGACGGCGAGATCTGCGCTACGTACGGCATGCAGAGCACCATGTCTGGGTCTGGGAGAGTGGCATGAGGACGGCCGGCCAGCGACGGCGCCGCAAGGAAGGTGGCGGTATCGCCGTATCGGTCAGGAACTGTGTGCGCTGAGCGGCCGAGCGATCGAGCCGCTGTATCGTCCCATCATGCATCGTGTGGGGCGCGCGCGCGGTTTCATACGTAGGCGGAGGTGACACTACGCTGACGGTGGATTCAATGCCGTCTTCGTCGTCGTCGTCGTCGAGTGTGGGCTGGACCACGGCGGGGAGGAAAGGAATCCAGGGTTAGGATGCATGAATGCATCCATGAGAGGGGACGAGTTGAGCTTGAAGTCGTCTTCGTCTTGTTGTTGGAGATCGATGGCCTTTATGGGTATTATTCATTGGGTGAAGAACGCACTACACATGGCCCAAACAGCCTGCAGTTTTTGTCATTTAGGCAAGTGATCAGCGTGTTTTTAAAATAATCATTTTAATTAAAATTACAAATTTAGATTAATTTTTTAAAAAATATAAAACTAACCTTATCTACTTTTGGTTTTTCAATTTGGTTTCCGTCGATAAAACCAACTGTGAAAGTACGAAAAATATAATTATTGGCCTTGTCGTTTCATCGACGGAACGAAGGGACCTATTCCCTATAATAAATTAAGGATTGACAGAAGTTAAAAGGACTCTATTGTAGTCTTCATAGCTAGCATCTTCGACTTGTTTTTATTTAGTTTAGTTTATTTTGTACTCATTCCCTTTCAATATACTCCCTCTCGAATTAAAATGCAAGTCGTTTAGGAATATGATTTTAAATACAAAGCAGAAGTGATTAAGGATACATCTTTAACATTTCCGACCACCTTCCAAGTAGAAAATCTAGAAGTTAAACCAAAAGAGTTGCTAGGCTAACCATTTTTTCCAGAAGTTATAATTTAGAACCTACTACTATACCCTAGATTCTAGGCTTCTCGCATATTATATTGGTTTTGATGGAAATTACCCACCGCTAGCATTAATGAAAATACCCTGTTGTCACTCGTCCTAGCACCCAGACTTAGACGTTTTCACTATGAAATGTTAAGGATTTATGATATATCATGTTGCAGTTCTGAGCGTGTAATTTGTGTCAAATCAAACTATGGATTTGATTGTTTTTTTCCATGGAACTACCAATTCAGATCATTATAATTTGTTTTGTTAATTCATTTAAGAGTTTTCCGTATCATGGAAGGGGTATACTTTTGAGTTGCTTTATGAGATCGCAATGAGTTCCTGCTACCACACACAACGTACCAGGTGTTTATATTTGATTATGTGATTGCCAGTTTCATCTGGCAATGCTTTGTGCCACCCTTTGGACATTTTTCTTATTTATTTGTGCTAGGAACACATCACTTGCTAGATGTAATAGAATCAAATATTGATTTTAGTCCATGAGTATCATTTTATTGCTAAACACTTGAGTTTGAGTTTGTTAGGAACTTATGATGTTATTATATTTAGGGGTTGTTTGGCTCTCAGGGGCTAAACTTTAGCCCCTGTTGTTCGGATGCTAATCAAAAGGATTAAATATTAGTTAATTATAAAATTAATTGTATAACCCTTAGACTAATTCACGAGATGAATCTATTAAACCTAATTATTTCATGATTTGACAATGTGGAGCTACAGTAAAAAATGTGCTAATGATGGATTAATTAGGCTTAATAAATTCGTCTCGCGAATTAGCCTAGGAGTTCTATAATTAGTTTTATAATTAACTCATTTTTCATTATTCTAATTAGCATCCAAATATATGATGTGACATGAGCTAAAGTTTAGCTATTGGAACCAAACAATCGCTTAGATAAATGTTGATGATACTTGTTTAGGTAGGTCCTGATAGTGTATAAATAGATTGGAGTAACTTTTATCTTTCTATGTTGAGAAAATTCAGAATTTTCCCTCTCACTAGATGAAAAATTAGGATTTACTCTCCTTTAGGGTGTAATTCATTATATGCCATCCTTTAGTGTGCTTTCTCCCTTTCCATCCCTCATATGGAGTAATCTCACGTTGTTTGGTAATTATTCTATTTAGGATGAAGTTTGCTGTTAATATAGCTTCCCCCACCATACCTTAGCCATACCAGCACTTTCTAATATGATATTCACCAAGTCTGTTAGTGTCCGGTTTTTCCTCTCGGCTACCCCATTTGATTGAGGTGAGTATGGTGGAATAACTTTATGGATTATACCATGCTCAGCACAGAAGTTGAAGAAGTCATTTGAAATATACTCTCCTCCTTGATCATCCCTTAGTCTTTTTATTTTCTTTTCTAATTGGTTCTCAACCTCAGCCTTACAAGTTTTAAAGTAGTTCAAAGCTTCATCTTTTATTTTCAGCAAGTAAACATAACAGAAACGCGTTGCATCATATATAAATCTAATGGTGCCAAATTCTTTTCAACCTCTAATCTCTTGAAAGGTTATCGAGGTTGTTTTGCTTGCACACAAGATTGACACTTAGATCCTTTGACTATTTCACATTTTAGAATTAATTCTAATCTAGACATTCTAGCAATACTATCAAATCCAATATGACAAAAATGAGAATGCCAAATATTATCCAAACATTTATTCAAACCAGTAGAAACATTTACATTATTTTGACAAGACTCCAAGGTACTTAGACGAAACAAGCCTCCACTTTCATATCTTTTTCCCACAAGAGAACCAAACTTGGACATTACAATTTTATTTGACTCAAAGACTAGCTTATAACCATCCCTACATAAGAGAGAATCACTAATTAGGTTCTTGCTTATTGTTGGCGCATGCTATACATTCTTCAATTGGACGGTTTTCTTGAAGTAAGCTTTAGAGCCACCGTACCAATACCAATAACAGAAGCATGCGAGCTGTTTTCCATTAGGATGGAGGAAGCCCCGGCTGCCTGGTAAGAAGAAAACAAGGAGACATCATAACACACATGAACATTTGCACAAGTGTCAACCCACCAATCAATGGATTGACTAGCTGAGAAAATAATAGGAGGATTACCGTACCCTCCTAAACTAGAGGCCTCGCCTATGGTGACGTTCACGTTCTTCCTGTCTTTACGGTGATGACAGTCTTTGGCCATATGACCATTTTTGCCACACACAAAACAGGTGATGTCCTTCAAGTCTTTTTTTTCAATCTTTTTCTTCTTAAAGCTAGTTGTCTTGTTTGGTTTAGGAGTCTTGTTCTTGTTGTAATTGCCTTTCTTCTGAACAATGTTAGCATTGTTCTGGTTCTGGTATGAAGTACTTGTTGCGTCTTTCTCTCTTGCCTTCTCCACATCAAGAGTAGCAATGAGATCCTCAACAGAGATATCCTCCCTCTTGTGCTTTAAGCTTATGGAAAAATTCCGCCAAGTTGCAAGAAGTTTGGCAACAATTTCTGCAGCCACAAACTTAGGAGGTAGAGCACATCCTAAGTGCACAATATCACCAACCAGTAGCTGGAGGTTGTGTGCTTTCTTAACTACCAACTTAGCACTATCCATGCTATAGTCGAAGAATTGCTCACACACGTACAACTAGCGACCGACTTCAGCCTCTGTGTACTTTAGCTGTAAGGCATCCCACAACTCTGCGGCTGACGTGTAGTTCATATACACGTCATAAAGCTGCTCTGCCAAAATGGTGAGAAGGCAGCTGAGTGTGGTATCATTCACACCCTCAAATTGCGTTGTCTGATCCATCGTAAATGGGTACATTGGGTGAATCACCCACCACAAACCCAAAGACATGAGCCAAAATTTGGCCCTTGTTTGCCATCTACGAAAGTTCTCACCAGAAAACATTCTCAGGTTTCATGGCATCAGAAGCACCAGCCATTGCTGATTCACAAGAATATGCACAATCAGGTTTCTAGATTGTTAGAAAAATGTGCAATATTTTAATTCCAATTTTTATTCGGAGGAAAAACTCATAGATGAACAATGATGCATAAACAAATACTAGCAGGCATTTGACATACTTCAAAAATGTATGCTGTCAATTAACATATGAACTACTTACTTGATCAATGAAATAACGGAAGACAACACGTAGAGGAAGTAGTCGCGTCGAGGTTCATATGAGCGGTCGCACACAAGCGCTGCCCAGAAACCTGATTGTCGTCTCGTGCAGGTGTTCTCTGTGGCAATGGTTCAGAGATCCCGCTCTTCTTCCAATACGGTGCACACCGGAAAGAAAGCTGATGAAGTCTAAGCATCGCAATAGACTCAATGCAGTGGAGAAGAGAAGGAGAACAAGAGAATGAGGATCAAAAGCACACATCAGATTGGACATCTCCAATCTTTTATAGACAACCATCCATGCCAAAATAAAATTACAGAATTATTACTAGTAACTGCCAAATTTATATCACATAAATCTGGCCACAAATACCAGTAATGGAAGTTTTAAATCAGGAATTCAAAATGACTAGTAACTGAAATATTTATTCTAGCGTTTAATGGCTATTCAAATTTCGGTTTTAATCACATTAAAACAATGCATTCAGTACAAATAATGTATACATGAAAGTCCAAAAAAATTCGAATTGACTTGGTGTTATTCTGCTACCACGCATGCTGTCGCTCGTCGCAAGTCACGCGGTATCTTACGCGAAAAATACACGAATACGCGTGCACGCACATGTGGATTTAGCCAAGTCCTTATGAATTTTCTCTATTTAATAAATAGATATAACTCCACCTTATAAGTGGGTCTCCATCCCACTAAATAAGCAATATAGGACTAATCATGTACACATGCTTTGGAATTAAATAATTGGGCCACCTCATGGACCAATTTTTAACATTTTGTCTCCTAATGACCATTTGGCCCTATGTACAAAGTGATACAACTAGGGTTTTAGTGTCGAGTAGAACTGAAGCGCTTCTTTTTTCTGTAACAAAGGCTAGGGCGAGGGCGGCACGTGGCCATGGCGAGGGCGAAGGCCAGGGCACTTTGTACATAGGGTCAAAATGATCATCTAGGGGGCAAAATACAGTATAATATTCCAAACTTATACAAAAATGTATGTGGTATTTTCTGAAGAAATACACACTAAAGTCGTACAAATCCTAAATTCTCATCTAGTAAGAGGGCAAATCATGAATTTTCCCTTCTATGTTTGATAAGTCAATAGATCCAATCGATTTGTCTAGGTATAGTGAATAATTATTAGTGTTCTTTGGATAAATGTCCATCTGAATGACCATTGTGTTTAGGTAATTCTTGTTGTAATAACTTGGTTATATTAATATTATTTCATATTATTTAAATCTATGAAACATTTCAAAATTTTCTCATTGCAATGATGCTTAAACAAGTCGGTGTTTATATAGTAACAATGCAATCAAATATCAGGGGTATTACATGCATCTATTAGCAAAAAAATCCACAGTTACACCAATCAAACAACTTTTCATGTTTTCCATAGTTCATAATAACTTTGTTACAACTCACAACTCGCATCAGATTTTTCAGCATCTACCGTTCAAACCAAACCACCCTAAGGGTGCGTTTGGTATGATTCCGAATTCTGATTCTCTAGATTCCAATTTTGAATCTTTGATAAGTGATTCTGTAGTGAATTAGAATCATCTGAAAAATCATTTGGCCGGATAATTAGATTGTGATTCATGTTAGAGAGTGTGTTAGTACAAAATGGCTAGTTTATCCCTGACCTTTTGGGGTTCGTTTAGTATTTTTTTAGCTTTTAGCAAGAAAAAATGTCATGAATGATTGAATTATGCAATTTTAAACATGTAAAAATTACTTGCTCGTAGATGTACAATAATCATTTAACAAAAACCAAACATATTCACTCACATATACAAAACTCAAACATATTCACTCACATATACAAAACTCAAACATATTCACTCACATATACAAAACTCAAACATATTCACTCACATATAAAAGAAAAAACCAAGCATGTTCACTCACATATGAAGATTTCTACAATAATCATTTGACAAAAAAGATAGCACATGTTTCTACAATAATAGCATGATGCAGCTCCTTCCATGCCACTTCTCTTCCTCGCCAAACCTATGAATGAAATTACAATAACCACTACTACAATTATCTCTATTCATTTAAAAGTTACAACTAGCAATAGCTCTGAAGCTAGAATACATTGAGGGAATGATAGTGCAAGTGCAGAATCATCTGACATGTCCTCTGTATTATCCAGCAAGTCTAGGTCAGATTTCAACCAATCATTGTTCGCTTTGTCCTCAAGAGTAGTTGATATGAAACTTTGGCCAAAATCAATAAGAACCTGGCATATGAAAACATTTATCTCCACGTTAATTTTCTGTCCATTGTCACTTGATCAACATGGCTGTTAGCAGTTGTGGATACTGATGATGGAGAAAACCTTGTAAATGGCCTTGAACTGAAAAACATATTGTATCTTGAGTGATGAGTCTCAATTTAGACTCAAGTTTCCATCATTTCAATGTATGTTGAGTGAACATGCACGGGCTAGGGCACAAGGTTGAGAGGCAGTGCTGGGTATATCAGTGGCAGATGGGATAAATATTTGGCAGAACAGTATGTGGATTCAGCGATGAATTAGGTTTTTCGCATATTCACGTTCTATTCGTAAAAACCAGAACTGACTCTTTCTCATTCACCTTAAGATTTGAGAAAAATAAATCGTTTAATATGATTCTCCTGATTCAGTTGAGAATTATGTAGGAGAATTCCTACCAAATGAGACCTAAATAGGGGGTATTTTCATATATGCCTATATTAAATAGGGTGTAGAGTTTATTGTATTCAACAATCTCTTCCTATTTAAGTGGTTAGCGGTACAAGCTTTGAAGCATTTGGATACGTTTTGTTTTTCTAAAATGAAGGGAGTATAAGTCAATTTAGGGTTCCTTTGAAATGCAGGAATTTTACAAGATTTTTGTAGGAATTGTACTAAATCCTCCAAAATTCATTTGAAAAAACTCCATTCAAAAGATGCCTTAACTTTTTTCTAATATCAAGCTTCTTCAACTTTGACTAAAATATATACTAACAATTACATCAAAAGAGTTTTATTAAAACAAACGTTAAATATGTTTTAATAGTGTATTTATTTCGTACCGTCTACTTCCTCTACGTAGAAATACATGTCGTTCTAGTTTTCTATTGACCTCACATAAAACATATTGTTTTTAATTTTGAGGAGTTTTTCTTCCTGTTCTACCCTGCTACATGCAAATAGGGGTGGGCATAAAAAAACAAGACCGAATCCAAAAAAAACCGAAACCGAGTTATTCGGGCCCAATTTCGGTTTTAAGAACCAAAAAACCGAATTATATTCGGTTATTTCAGGTATTAATCGTAGAAAACCGATTTGATCTGAGACCGAATAGATCAGTAAAAACCTTTGACTTTGAACCGAAGTCACATAATACCGAATACGACGATACCAAATAGAGTTTCCAAAGTTCCACCTCGCCGTCACCTATGTCGACGGCCCGACGTAGCAATGCCGCCCTGCCTACCGCCAGAGTCCCGATCCTAGCGGTTCCACCTCACGAGTCAGCGAGTCACGGCTTCAGCGTTGGCGTTGGCCAGCTCCCAGCGGCAGCCACCGACGGACGGGCGGCGGCAGCACTACAGCAGTGCCCAACTAAAGTCTGAAGCCGTGAGGGAGGGGCGGCAACTGTTGTGAGTCTGTGAAAGACGGAGGACTGAGGAGTGGTGGTCGGCATTCAGCATCTCGGTGAGCAGGCTGCAGGTGCAGGGGCTTCAATCGTCGTCACTAATCGTTAGGGATTCAGGGCTAGGGCTGATTTGAGTGATTTCTAATTAAGATATCAACAAATTTTGTTGGCTCCTTTTGTAATTTCAGATATATGGTTGATTGGTTGCTAACTTGCAATGTGATTCTGTATTTTTGTGAAAGACTCTGAATCTGTGATTATACATTTATATTGTTGCTGCCTTGATGCTGGTTGTAAAATTCGGTCTGATTGGACTAGACCGAAAATCGAACCGAACTTTTCTGTAGACCGAAAAACCAAACCGAATTATTTTCGGGTAATTCGGTCCTGACAGTAAAAAAACAAAATTTCATCGAACCGAAAAAACAGACCTGAAATTGGCGGTTCCCTACATGCAAACGTGGAGCAATCGGAATCGAACTCCAGCCTATTGCTTCAGAGTTCTCGTCACTAGCTAATGAGAGAGAAATAGATTATTACATATGTCCGTGTGCTTTGCAACAGAACCTTAGTGCTTTGCGACAGGCTTATTTTATTTCTAAAATGATAAGAAAATTTTTAGTGAATCTAACTAGCTATATGCAAAATTCATAGTTTTATGTGATTTTTCACAAATCGAAGAGCCTTTACGCACAATTCTTAGTTTCTGTGTGAGCAAAATTGGTACTTCCATGTAAAATACAGAAATTAAAGGACTAAAATGCAAAAAAATATTTTTCTTTTTTCTTTTTCTTCTAGTGCACTTTTTGTTTTCGTGCATGGCGCACAATTGTGCATGCAAGGGCAGTTGTGCCTGCTCCGGTGCATGCGAGCACGCAGTTGGGAATGCAGGGGCGTGTGCAGCCGGGCGGTTGCACGCTGGCCGGTCCGGTGTGGGCGGGCAAGCTGGTTCGGTCGGTTTTTACAGGGTATAAGTTTTGATTAGTTTTTTATAGGATGTGGAAAGACACGTAGTAACACTTTAATATAGTTAAGAAATGATTTTGTATGAACAAATACGGAAAAATATTTTATAATTAATCATTATTTGGTTTCTGAAATCATATTTAAAACGACTTATATTTTTATATTAAATAGAATACCAATAATTACAATATCAAATTTATTTCGTTAAATCAAATATTAAATATGCTTTAATAGCGTATCTATTTAATATTGTCAACATTAATATATTTCCATTTAAACTTAGTAATAAAAATTGAATAAGTTTAATTTGAAAAAAAATAAAAAGCTGGCCGAAAATATAATTTCAATTAAAAATGATTATAGTCTAAAAAAAATTCCCGCATTGCCCTTGCTTGCACTATACATTTCCGCCCTCCGCATCGTGGACTCGTTGGAGCGGAAACGCCGTGGAAGTCGAAGAGGCGAGGTGATCGGTTTCAGGTTGCTGAAGCGGAAGCAAGCGCCCGGCCGCCATGGGTTCCCACCACGACCCCCCGCCGCCGCCGTCGCCGTCGCCGCCGCCGTCGAGCTTCAAGGTTCGCGCTCTGCTTCCACTCCCGCACGCCTCTGCGATCCTTTGGTTGTATGCGCGCGGGCGCGCCCGTGTTTGTTGCTGGTGGGAACGCGAATCGAGGATCGGCGAGCCCCTGTGACGTGGGTCGGCGGAGCGCGCGAGGTCTGGCGATCTAGTGATCCGGGCTGCTCCTAGGGGGTGGGGGGATGGGGGAAACGAGGGTTTCGGGGCGCCCGCAGCCCTGGCTCGGCGGCGCTTCCAGGGGACGCCCTTTCTCCATCGTTCCGACGAGCGGCGCGCCTTGCGAGCGTTGACGGCGACTCGAGTGATCCGTGTGCGCCTGGTGCCTGGTGGTGTGGTTTCTGTGCTGAAGTATTGAATCTGTGTAGCGCCCGATTGCCCGCATGGTAAAATTGGGGGGTTTAGTGCCTGCTAGAGTGGTGGTAATTCAAATCCGCTAGGGTTTATGTAGTTGAAGGAAAGGAATTAAACGAATCTCCGTGTCACCGTGTGGTGTTATTTGTATGAACTGGCTGTATTCTGAACTGTGTAACCATCTGGGCTCCATTTCCATGGGAATCTGTGAAATGTGCTTATTTGAACGGGGACTTGAGATGCTAGAATTGGCGAGCCGCATGTTCCATGGGGCAGATTAGTTATATATAAGCCATGTAGATGACAGCCGGAACTCTTTTCCGGCAATGATCAGAACTCTGGCGAGGACGGCGAGACATCACGGAACACTAAAAGAATTCTGATCACGGAACACTAAAGGAATTAAACGAATCTCCGTGTCACGGTGTGGTGTTATTTGTATGAACTGGCTGTATTCTGAACTGTGTAACCATCTGGGCTCCATTTCCATGGGGATCCGAATGTGCTTAGTTGAACGGGGACTTGAGATCAAGCTTATCAATTCCGTTCTGGTACCGGCCGGAATGGCCTGTATGTACCATTCTGTCACTCAAACGGGCACGTATTAAGTGATGTACCGTTCTGGCTTCAATACCGGTCATTCCGGTTAAAATTGCATTTTGATTTTTTTAATATGTGTTACCTATTACTTATATTACTACTTATATTACGCTATATATTATATTGTTATTTAAGCTATATACTATATTTAAGATATTAATGTATTAAAATATATCATATTTAATTGTAATAACATATATTTGAAATATATTTATATTATTTTATTAGACTCCGAAATGGTACACCGGTATCATTTGGTACCGAAACATTTCATTCCAAGAGCCAAACTGGAATGAAATTAACAAGCTTGCTTGAGATGCTAGAATTGGTGAGCTGCATGTTCCATGGGGCAGATTAGTTATAAGCCATGTAGATGACAGCTGGAATTCCTTTCTAGCAATGATCGGAACTCCGGCGAGGACAGCGAGACAACACAGAACACTAAAAGAATTCTTGACAGAACAAAAACTTTGGACTCTTGGATGTTTTTCTTTATTCCGTTGTTCACAAACCGTGTGGCAGAGCAACTATTTATACTGCAGTTTTGTTGCTCAAACATGGAAGCAAAATAGAAGATGGAAGGCTGAGCTAATCTCGCCATCCTAGCCACAAATTAAGGATGTGCTCGGGAGATTGGTTTCCAAACGAGCTCAACAAAATCCTCAAAGAAGGAAATCAGGATTACACTTACATTTCACCCACTAACCCTGAATTTCCTTATTAATCTTGATGACGCTCAAGTTTACACGTAGCTCATAGAAGCAATCTCATGAGAGCGGATTTGTCAAAATGTCGGCGATCTGCTCTTCAGTGCAGACATGCTCAATGTCCATCTTCTCATCTTCGACACATTCCCGAATGAAGTAAAAACTGATGTCTATATGCTTGCTTCGGTAGTGGAAGACGAGATTCTTACTGAGAGCTATCGCCGATTGGTTGTTCATCTTTAGCAAGAAGGTTGTGCGTTGCTCGTTCTTCAGTTCTGCAAGCAGCTGCACTAGCCAAACACCTTGATAGGCCGCTATTGTCCCTACAATGTACTCTGCTTCGTAGGATGATAACGCGACAACCTTTTTCTTTTTGAGGCTGCCAAGTCACGGGACAGGAGCCGAGGAAGAACAACACACCAGTCGTACTCTTGTATCAACATCGCCGCCCATGTCAACGGCATTGTATCCGAGTAGCTTAAGCTTCTTACCACCACGCTTGTAGTAGCAGCCGTAGTCGATCATGCCTGTGATGTAGCGTATGATCTGCTTCACTGCATTGAGGTGCTCGGTGATGGGGTTCTCCATGAAATTGCTAACATAGCTGACGACGAAGGCTATGTCCGGCCCGGTATGCACCAAGTATCGGAGGCAGCCAACAATGCCTCAATTAATTCTTCTACTTATTCTTTTATTCCTCTATTTTCAAGTCGAAGAAGAAGAAAATCCATTAGAATAAAAAATTTTAGAATTTTTTAAAACTAAGTAATAAAAAATAGAGAAATAATTAAAGAATACAATCCTTGTCGAATTAGCAAGGGATTTTGCTTCGAAATCCTTTCATTTAAGTAGCCAACCCAGACTCTTTCTATGCTCTGAATTTCTGAGGCCTAACTTAGCTTGGATATTGCTTTTAATTGAATTTTCTGTTTTCAAAAATGGGATTTACCCAATTTTCCATGACTCTGAGGTCCAACCCAATCCATCTGTTCTTTCTTTTTCTTTCCTATACTAAAAAAGGATTGAAAAAGGGAAATTTTTTATCATGTCACGAAAAACTCTATTCCTCACATAGTCGTCCATCGGTGCTACCTTACTAGTCTTTGATAGCTTCAGGCGGGCCTCCATGGGAGTGGCACGGGTTGCATCTCACCATGCCTGCACACTCCAGGATTTTGCGCGCATAAGCCATTTGAGACTGCGCGATCCCATCATCCCCCCGACACACCTCAATGCCAAGATAAAAGCAGAGTAAGCCCAAATCACTCATTTTGAACTTGGCACTCATCTTGTCACTGGTAGGGGTTTCCACGGAATTAGAAGGAACTAATATTCGTAAATTATATGGAAAAGAGGTAGTTGGTCGAGGGCCTGGACCTCTCCATCGCAGCGGCGCCGTTGCGGCGACGCGGCGAAGAGGCAAGGATATAAGAAGGTAAAGCCTAATCTAAATACTCGACACCTAAACTCCTATTAGGGCCCTATTTATATAGCCACAAGACCAGCCTCTCTATTTGATCTAATCTACTAAATCCTAACAGAATTATCCTAACTGAACTCTTTAACCTAACTTATTCTAACATAACTCTTAATAGATAATTGGACTCCTTAACTTAACTAATCTGCTACAGTACCGCGGTACTGTTCACGGTCTGGAGGGCCTGGCCCACTTCCTACCTGTGACACATTTGCTTGAACTTTGCGATCTCAGTGGCCTCATTCACGGAGACCGGCTAGCATGTCGGGTGGCACGGAGTGTAGAATCGCGGCGAGCGCCAACTGATCGTGACAGTACTCGATCTCCTCATCTTCCTCTGGCTCAATAGTGTACCTCGGGATGGCAACAGGGCTAATCCCTGACGGGACTTGGTCCCTGTCCCTGAGACCCGGTTCATCAAATTTCCCCAAACCCCGGCACCGACCCCTTTTTCGGGGCTTGGTTAAGCATAGTCCCTGTTCCCCATCGGGGTTCGGGGACTCGTCGGGGCGCTCGATTTGCGGCGGTCGGTGGAGGCGAGGCCTCCCAAAGTGGCAGTGGAGTTGAGGCCCTCGGACCGGTGATGGCGTCGAAGGCCCTGACCGACGGATGATGGCGGAGGCAAGGGCCCCAAGGGACAGTGGAGGTGAGGCCCTGAGCAGTGGAGACGAGGCCCTGGACCGGCGACGACGATGTAGGCCCTGACCGATGATCGACGACGGAGGCGAGGGCCCCAAGCGACGGTGGAGGCGAGGCCCCGAGTGGGTAGGCGAGGCCTTGAGAGATGTCGGCGAGGGGTGGGGGGTTGGTGGCGCGGTGACGTAGTGGCGGTGGCTAGGAGCTATGGCTAGTGCATCGGCTGGGAGGGATGGTGGGGGAAAATGAGGCAGCAAGCGGTGTGGCGGCTGGGAGAGAGGGGTGGGAAAGATTTAGGGTTCACATTTTTTGTATTTATACACATATAACAAGGGTCCACATGTCAGTTATTGGATTCCCCGATGGTTAACGGGGATGAGGGAACATTCCTTGGTCCCAGTCCCGACAGCCCCGATGGGGATGGTATTTCGCTCGCGAACCATCCCTGCACACATCCCCTAATAGGAGAATTCACCATTGGGTATCAAGTCCCCATTGCCATCCCTAAGTGTACCACTACCCCGTTGCCTCCAAGTTCACCTGCATCAACATCGTCCCCTCCTGATAGTTGGTGCATGTGAGCATGGGAAACCAAGTACCGACAGTGGATGACTCTACAACGACACGATGGATGGTGACCTTGCGGCGCCCTTTGTGCGGCGTCGGCGAAAGCAAGATGTGGCAACCTCATCGCCCTTGAAGGCCTTCGCCCGGCGGAGCGGAGTGGTGATCCATTCCTAGCTTGAAATAGCTTTGATACCAAATGACAGCCGGAACTCCTTTCCGGCGAGGACGCCAATATAGCACCAAACACTAAAAGAATTCTAAACAGAACAAAAGCTTTGGACTCTGGATGTTTTTCTTTATTTCATTGTTCACAAACCATGCGGCAGGGCAGCTATTTATTCTGCAGTTTTGATGCTCAAACATGGAAGCAAAATAGATGGAAGGCTGAGCTAATCTCGCCATCCTGGCCGCAAATTAAGGACACGCTTGGGAGATTGGTTTCCAAATGAGCTCAACAATATCCTCAAAGAAGGAAATCAGGATTATGCTTACAGTAGATTCAGTTTGTAATGTTGGTGCTCTGCTTCTTGGCACACTTATTATAGTTAATACTCCCTCCTTCCCATTTTCGACGTCGCCTGAGCATTTTAGAAAATTTTCTAAATCTCTGTTGTACTTAGTTGTTGTGCATCTGTACTAGTCCTTGGTTCAGCACATGAGGCAGCAGCATGTGGACTCGTGCTGCATGCATGGTAAGTCTCCATCTCTGGAAGCAAACATTAGCATGGTTGCTACTTGAAACGGGAGTATTTAATGAGAGATCATGCAAATAGCTAGAAACAGGAGCCATGAGCCACTGCACAGTTGCTACATGCAAGGGGAAATTTTCCTTTCCTTTGTCATTGTGCCATGAGCCAGCGCGACGTGTAAAATGGGAAGGAGGGGTACTTAATACTGTTAATAGGCCATGTGCTCCTTATCCCCATGCAGGAATGTGCAGATTCCTAACTTTAATCAGTTTATAAAACTTCTTCCTAGGTGTCATCAGCTGATCAGCTTCACCATAAAACAGTATTACTTTCCCTGCGCATCTGAGGTCATAGGTTTAAATTACATTGATTGTTATCATGTCTAGAAGGGAAGTAGTGAATGAAAGTACAGAAGTCAAGTGCTTGAGACAACTGCATCCAGTGTTGATTGAGGTTTTCATGTGATGATTACTGAATTCCATTGTGTGGTTCTCTACCCTATATATTAGTTTGATTGTGTCATGGGGCGGCCTTGGGCCAACCGTAGCATCAGCCCATCCAAGGACCAGCTGGCCCATGATGGAGATTAGGAATTCTTGTTAGAGTAGGATTCCTTATTAGTTAAAGATTAGTTTCCTTGTTAGTTAAGATTAGGTTTCCTTGTTAGTTAATTCTGATCTGTTAGGCCTTATAAATATAGATGTAAGCCCTCTAGGCATAATCAAACAAGGAATAAAGATTAGTCTACAATCTTTGCCCTAGTTCTCTAAAGTCTCCCCCTTTCTACAAGATAGCGCAGTGAGGGGATTCTCCTCGCTCCAGCTACGAGCTACACAACCAAGGTCCTCCCGTCCTAGGGTTTGAGGTCCTTGACAACTTGATATCAACATTGAGAAGATCCTTCGCCACGTTGCCCGCCAATCAGACCACTGCTGCCGATCAGGCCGCACCTCCCACTGCCACACTTCACGCCACCATTGCCGCCACAAACATGTCGGAGCAGGACGACTCTCAACCTACCTTGGCCGAGATGATGGCCTGACTCTAGGACCTCACCATTGTCGTCTGTGCCTTGTCCATGACCACTGCTGATAATTCTCACTTCTCAGGCAATTCAGCGTCTTTGACCTCCACCATGCCATGGGGGTCCCCTACCGGTCCTTCCACAGACCGGTGAGCACCACAGCAATCGACCTCCGCGGTTTTAGAAGATGGACTTCCCCAAGTATGATGGTAAGGGCGACCCGTTGCTGTTCATCAACTGTTGCGAGTCGTACTTCCACCAACAACGCATCATGGAGGAAGAGATAGTATGGATGGCTTCATACAATCTTCTCAAAGCTGCACAACTATGTTACATGTTGATCGAGAAGGATGAGGGTACTCCAATGTGGCGACGATTCTCAGAGCTCATGAATTTACGTTTTGGATCGCCCCTTTGCTTTAACCCTTTGGGTGAGCTTGCTGCTTGCAAATGCACGGGGTCCATAGAAGAGTTTCAAGAACGCTTCTAGGCCTTACTGCCTCGTGCAGGTACCCTCACGAAAGAGCAGAGGATTCAGCTATTTATAGTAGGATTATAACCTCCACTTAGCCTCGACGTGGAAATTCAGAATCCACAATCTCTTGCCGTCGCCATGAGCTTGGCCCGCAAGTTGGAGCTTTGCAATCAATGCATCACCACCCTGGTCTTGACCCCAACAACACAACATCAGGATTGTGGACTTTTGCCCACACCGCCAGCCCACTTGGCACTCTCAGCATCGTTTCCACCATCAACCTCTACGACAACAACAATCACGGTAGCAGAATGGTCGGTAAAATGATTGTCCTAGGTAGAGGTGGAAGAACGTCGTCGCCTCGGGCTCTACTTCAACTGTAATGAGAAATACGGTCCTAGTCACCACAGGGTTTGCCTACGCATCTTCCTCCTCGACTTGGCCATCGACGATGACTTTGCACCAACTGACCACAGGAACACCGAGCCACAAATCACTCTCCATGTCATCACTGGTGTTCATCCATGCGAAACAATGCAAGTGTGTGCGTAGATGGGTAGCACCTCGCTTATTGCCCTCCTCGACTCGGGTGCCACCCACAACATCTCCGAGAAGGCAGCCGATCTTACCTCCCTAGATCGACTCCCTCACGACCAGTTGCAAGTCAAATTGGCCACTGGTGAGCGCATGTCGTGCCTAGGTGTGTGCCACAACACCGTTTTCAAGATCGGTGATGAAGAATTTCAAGCAGATTTCTACGTACTGCCACTGGTCGACTACGGCATAGTCCTAGGAACAAATTGCTAGCATGACTCGGGACGATCACCTGGGATTTTAGTACACTCCATGTTCTTTTGGCGCAGGGGTCACAGGGTTTCCTGGCGTGGCCTTTCTAGTCCGCCACATTAGAAGACGTTGACAGTACCTCGCTCGCTTTGCCAGCTCGAGGACGAGTTGGTCATCAAAGGAGGGGGGATGTCATGGGCTGCCTTGGGCCAGCCGCAGCATCAGCCCATCCAGGGACCAGCCAACCCATGATGGAGATTAGGAATTCTTGTTAGAGTAGGATTCCTTATTAGTTAAAGATTAGTTTCCTTGTTAGTTAAGATTATGTTTCCTTGTTAGTTAATTCTGATCTATTAGGCCTTATAAATATAGATGTAAGCCCTTCATGTATAATCAAGCAAGGAATAAAGATTAGTCTACAATCTCTACCCTAGTCCTTTAAAGTCTCCCCCGTTCTACAACATAGTGCAGCGAGGGGATTCTCCCCGCTCCAGCTACGCAGCCAAGGTCCTCCTGTCCTAGGGTTTGAGGTCCTTGACAGATTGTTGGTTTGATGTTTCCTTCTATTACAAACTATGGGCTATGTTTCTAGCTGCTTGATGAATTAGAATTTTCAATTTTGTCCAGATCTATGTGAAGATGATGAAAACTGTCACCCTTGATGTGAACTGCTCTGATACAGTCGATCAAATCAAATCTAAATTCAGTGCCATTGAGGGGATTGACAAAAGCACACAAGAGATGTTCTTTTCTGGGATGCACTTGAAGAATGAGAATACAATTGCTCATTATAACATCATGACCAACTCTTCTGTTGACCTCTATGTCACTGATGGTATTCAGATATTTGTCAAGATTCCCTCTGTTGGAAAGACCATCAAACTCAATGTGAAGAAATCGAGTACTGTTTCTGATGTCAAAGCAGAGATTGAACAGGTGGAGGGAATTTGTATGAACAAACAAATCCTGATGTACGCAGGTCGACAGCTTGAGGACAACCATATGATAACTCAGTGTGATTTCAGGAATGATCAGACACTTGTTTTGGTTTGCCCAACTGACACTTCAGACACTTTGGTCGGTTTGCCAGTGTGCAGTCAGGTACTCACTGGGATGCAATCTGGTGTGGGTATGGTATTCCCAGACAGTCAAACACTACAAGATCAGCGTGTCAAAAATAATGATACTGTCCTGCTGAAAGAGAATGTTCAGTTCTTTGTTAAGACATGGGAAGGGAGGACTTTAATTATGGTTCTGAAGAAGTCTGACTCTGTAAAAGAAATCACCAAGAGAATTGAAGAGAAGTTGCTGCTTAAGGAAGATATGTACTATCTCTGTCACAGGGGGTTTGTTCTGTATCCTTGGGATACTCTTCAGAATCATAAGGTCGTGAATAACTCCACCATCTACATTCGACTTCGGAATTCAGTATTCATGGACCCGAAGGCAAAGAAGGGCTAGGGAGCAAGGTACTTGCAGCTTCCTTGAAGCAAGAGAACCCTAAGTTGCTTCGACTCTGATATAATTAGATCTATAGTGCCTCTTCTCTTGATTCTCTAGCATTGAACTGGAGGACTATCTGTGTGGTTAATGTGAATTTTGTGTTGCGCATCTACAAGTACTTTTGTAGCCGAAGCTTTGCTCAGTTTCCTACTCAAGGGAAGATACAGAACGGTGCTGCCTGGTTAAGTTTCCTGGAGAAAGACATTTTCATGTTGATATCTTTCCCTTCTTTTACTACTCCCTCGTTACATATTGCTTTTAGTTTTATCATCCGGAGGCAAACTTCTCTAGCGTACAACTTTTATAAAGGTTCGTAGAAAACCTTCGATATCAAATTAGTTTCATTAAATTCAAAAAATTATGTCACGTTAAGTCTATTTATTTTGGTATTTTAAATATTAATATACTTTTTATAAACTTGGTTGAAGTTTGATTTAAGGTAAAACCAAAACACTTTACTTTATAGTTATAGTTAAATCCAAGATCTGGACCTACCGTTTGGATCGTAAGTCGTGGTATGCAGTAAAGCATTGATTCGTTTAGCACGAATAGTTAATTGTGTGTCAAACTTGTGACTATTTCACGCACATGACACGGACACTATTGTCTTATCACTAGAGATGACTGGTCAGTGGTCAGCTTCCTCCGACCTCAATACCTGCCGGCTGCAAATATTTGTTACAGTTAAAAAAATAGTTTCCAAACCGATCCGATTTCCACTCCTATAAAATAGCTATTAAAATCGGATCAATAACTACTTATCCAAGACCAACGACACGAACTAAAAGCTTGTCGCGGAGCAAACCCTAGCTGGACGGTTGGCTTACGCTGATGACCAGTGGGCAAAACATAACACAGACATCATCGTTCATGTGCTCGAATTGCTTGCTAACACATTTTTAGTGTACTTGTTATTTTTAACTTACTATTCATAGCAATAGTAAGTCTTCTTATTTAAATCAACTTGCTATTATTTTGTTATTCCCTCCAATGTACTTGTAAAATATGGCTTCGTATTTAAATGTAGTTGTATTTTATCAATTTATATAAATGCAAAGAAAATAAAAACAATTAAACAAACTCAACACTTAATAGAATAACAAGTTTGGTTGGTTTGCTAGATGTAGCAAGTGCGGAGAGAAGAATAGCAAGTCTCCTAAAATAACCATTACAATAGAGATATTTTTTAGAGCATACTTGCTATTTTAAAGATAACAAGTATGATAGAAATGAAGATGCTCTTAACAACCAAAACATATAGAAATACGGCAAGAAAAAAAGAAACGAAATCCCGCACAACTGCTCAAGCCGAGCTGCCACCGTGGTGTTCATCCATTTCTTTCATGCTAAGCACACTGCCTCCCGATGTTTATATACAACAGCTCACCAACTTGTGGGTCACGAAAGGCCACACAACCACTCTGGTCCATTCACCAACCTATTCAGAGATCGAAGACTACCTATATTATTATTTAAATTTGAATTTAAGTATTTTGGTAAAAAAATAAAGATCTAAGAGTCTCCTTAAATAAATCTCTTTTCTAATTTATTTCCTAAATCACATCTCATTTCTTTCGAATATAGAATTAGTTTAGCCAATTTCTATTTTTATTCTCGCTTATTTTTTCTCTTGCATGTATTGTTTTTTCTCTATGTGTTGTTATAGGCCGGCCAACACACATATTTAAAGATACTATAATTTCACACAAAATTATTATAGATTATAAGTTGTGTTTATATGATTTAAAAAATAGGGATCAAGATTATAGAAAAACTGTTGCAGATTGATTAAATTCTAGGGAGAGATAGAGATTAAAACGATTTCTATATAAGATTTAGGGAATAAAATTTAGGATACTCTTAAAACTGACTTATCACTAAGCCAGTAATTTAGGTAATTCAGATTGTAGGTGCTCCGAGTCTTTCCACATTGCATCTTCGACTTGACCATCATTCCATTGCACAATTACTTGAGTTCTCTGCAACAGCCGGACGTGCTCCATGTTGAACTGGTTGACCAGAGGTTATCCACGTTGTCAAACCACCAGTTGAACATGATGTGGAACATGTCATTGTACATCATCAATTGTAGCCTGCGGCAGTTCACCATGCCGTCGGTGGCGACGGCGAGGTTGGAGTCGAGCCCAGGGTCACCGCGGTCCTCTTCGACGTGTCGTAGCAGGTGCAGTAGGCGCTTCTCCTCCTTAATCACCTTGTGGTAGATCCCAACACGGGACTTGCATTTGGTGCCAAGATCAATGTGCTCGTGGATAGCAAATCCAAGGCAGCCAGCTTCACTGAAGTTCCACCTCTGTGGCTCATACTCCTTCACCTTTAGCCCGCTCTCCTGTGTGATTTCAGGCAGGGGCGAAGCCAAGATAATTTGTCACTGGGGTCAAGCTAAAACTTATGGTACTAACTTAGGTTGAAAAAATATAATATCATACATTTTCATTGGGGTCTTAGCTGGTAAAAAAACATAGGTACAATACGCTACGACGAAATCATCGGGGTCGGCTGACCCCGACGCTACAACGTGGATCCGCCCCTGATTTCAGGATGCTTCTCAAAGTATTCATCTATTTTCATTGCGCTGATCTTTTTCTTCAAACTCCTATAATTCAACAAGCTCCTTCTCTATCATCTATAACTCCTCTAGAGGCGTCTCTTCGTTGATGTGAAATCAAATAGAGATCTATCTTCACATTCGAAGATCTACGAGAGTCTACTTAACTCTGGTGTATGTTCTAAATCTTGAGGTTCATAGACATGTCAATCAGTTTGATTTTGCTAGCAGGTATATAAACTCGACCAAAATATCAGACTGAACCGAAAAAGTTTTGGCTGAATAGACCCATCAGCCGGTATGCTCAAGACAACTGTTGGGGAAAAATAATTCATCCTCAGGGCTTTTAAGATCAATAGGCAAGACAATTCATCAGCATCGAAGCATGAGTTCATCTCCAAGATGATGAAGTTTCCAAGCCGAATGATACTTCGAATCCATAATTCAAAGGTATCCTCTGAAGGCTCCGATGCTATAGTGAAAAACAACAAAACTGACAATACGTTTGCTTTATCTATCCTCTCCGGATAGATTTTACTATTTTAATTCTATTCGGGGTACCGAATAGTTTCCACTATGTCGGTTGTAATTAAGGGGTAAATAAGTCTTTTCCTTAGAGTTTTTACCTATAAATATCTCCCTTCTCACCCTGTAATAGGCATGTACACAACTTTGAACTACTTCGAGCTATTATCTTATTCGGAGACTCGAAATAGCCCGCATCATAAATTCTTCGTTTGTTAGTTCTTAATCTTCGAGAACCTATTAGCGTAATTCTTTACGCCAACAACAACTAATATTCCGAATCTTATTAATTAACTGGCCCAGGAACGATCTCCGAGTATTTAAGACCTATACTAAATTCTAAACATATTCGTCTAGACCTGAGTGCGAAGGTGCCGAGCTCTTGTGTGATTTTTACATCGATGGAAATGTCATGCAACTACTCCGGTCCATTCACCAACCTATTCACAGACGGTTCTTGACACTAGCGTCATAGACTATGCCTTCACAGGTGCTAGAATCGAAAGAGTGACATGATAATTTGTTATTTTAAAAACTACTTGGTGTTATTTCAAGACAATAATATTTAGGATCATTTAAATATCTGTTTGGTTCTACAGATATCCGTGGATGGGATATGACAATTCCATTATGTGGAGGGTAAAAGTGAATGAAATGACAAGTTAGAAAATATTCCTTCAATACGTTAAAGGATTTTGAAAAATTTTCAATGTGAGTTCATCCAATGTTGAATGAGATGATGTGTTATTTCATCTCTTTGATTGGTTAAGATGCATTTAATTTTTCGTTTGTAAATATTCAAATGATTTTTTCTCATAAATCATTTATTCAATTTATGATCTAATTATATCATCGTATTCATTACAATTTAATCTATAAAATAAGATTTCATAGGATTATATTTTTATTAAAAATATATTTAACAAGTGTGCCTCATCAAATTTAAGCTTTATTTCCACCTAACCAAATAAAAAATTATCCAATCTCATCCATCCAATCAAACGCCCGACATATATCTTCTCACATATAAATGCATGCATAGTTATGTTCTATTCACGCTCGCTGTTAAACCAAAAAAATACATATAAGTCAGGATATTAGAATGACAAAACAACAAATTACTTCTTAGCTATAAGAACATTTTTATCTCTCCTTTGGGAGAGCGTGTATAATTCGTGATGAGATTTGGTCAAAAGTTGTATACTTTTAATTGGTGTAAAACTCGGTGCTGATCTAAAGAGAGGGTCCATCCAAGTACGCTTCATGTTGGGGAGAGAAAAGGTCAAGAACATATAATTGAATTACGCCTGCATTTCCTTCAACTTGTCAGTTTTTTCATGTAGCCCCACAACCTGGTTTCCATGCTGAGAGTAAAATTTAGCGGGCATATTTTTTCACGTATTTTCACTGTACTATAAAGATTTTAATTTTAGCATTAAATTAATAAATTAGTTATAAAAGGAAAAGGAAAAGGAAAAGGTTTATTTAATATTAAGAAACTATTATTACGAAGTGATATCTAAAAAATAGATAGAAGTATTAAAAATAGATGTAGGATAAATGAGGATGTATAAATAAAGTCTTTTGGGGAGTGAGACTGAGAAAGTAAAATTTAGCAAGATATTGCCTTCATTTTATATTATAAGCTGTTTTACTTTTTTCAAAATCAAATCCCTTTGACTTTAGCCAAATTTAGTAAAGATATGTTAATCCTTACAATATCAAATAAAAATACTACTAAAATATATTTAATAAAACTAATATGATGTTATAGTTATTTTTATTTTTTACAAAATTTGTCAAATTTGAAGATATTTTTTTAAAAAATCAAATGACTTAGGTATTGGATAAAATGTTTATTGCTTCTGCCACTTGAGCCAAGAAATTTTCTAGAGATGAAAGAAAGAGCGACACTAGAACTCGAAAAAGACCAAAGTAGAGGGGCAAATGTGTAAATATGTCACATTTCTGATTTCTGCCCATCTTCGTCCGGCTATACCTTCCACCCTTCGATCCCACGTCTTCTCCACCTTTCTTCCTTTCAAGAACCCCAATCCAAACCCCGACGCCGACAAATCCCGAGGAATCACAGGTAAAAAATCTCATCTTGGGACAGATCGAGCCAAGACTGTCCTACAACGAGGTGAGGTGATCTGGATCTTTGGCGGTTTGGTTACATCTTGCTGTAATATGATCTCCTTAGCATTGTCTATTCGATCGTGGCAGTGAAGCGGAGCAGTGAGAAGGGGGAGGAGGAGGAGCGGCCATGGCGTCGTTGGGCGAGGAGGAGGAGGCCTTCGAGCACACGCTGCTCGTGGTGCGGGAGGTGTCGGTGTACAAGATCCCGCCGCGCGTCACCAGCGGCGGCTACAAGTGCGGCGAGTGGCTGCAGTCGGACAAGATCTGGTCTGGGCGCCTCCGCGTGGTGTCGTGCGGCGACCGCTGCGAGATCCGCCTCGAGGACCCGGGATCCGGCGACCTCTTCGCCGCCTGCTTCGTGCTGCCCGGCCAGCGGGAGAGCTCCGTCGAGACCGTGCTCGACTCGTCCCGCTACTTCGTGCTCCGCATCGAGGACGGCAGGGGGAAGCACGCCTTCGTCGGCCTGGGCTTCAACGAGCGCAATGAGGCGTTCGACTTCAACGTCGCCTTGTCGGATCACGAGAAGTACGTCAAGAGGGAGCACGAGAAGGAGACCATCGGCGGCGAGGACAACGAAGACGGCCAGATTGACATCCACCCGGTTGTCAATCGTCGGCTCAAGGTAAAATAAAGGTTTAATTTTGTAGCGTAGTCTGATTGATCAGGCAATGAAGTCTATTGCTCGTTTTATGATTGTGGTTAAGAGCCTCTTCAGAAAATGAGTTAGAAATGCTGTCTTGTTTAGGCTGGTTATACATGGATTTATGATATGCTAAATTGCTAATGTGCATTTAGGTTGACCAAAAGAAGAGAAGTGCATTGGTGCTTATAGATAGTGTAGTGTGTACTGACAAATACAGGACTTGTCTTTAGTGGATCAGATATCAAGACAAGGATAAACATCCAATCAAATCAGAAAATTTTTAGGAAGTTGATTTTTGAATGGGCAGTTGGGCACATTGGTTACTTTTACTATGTTACGAATCCCATGATCACACTAAGTAAATAAGTGAACAATCATCCAGTCGTGCATAAAATTTGCACTTTAGAATGCCTGTGTAAATAAAGGTAACGATGTGTTATATCACTGGACTTTTAGTTACTCAATTGTTGCATTGATTGTAGTGCTTAAGACTTAAGAGTCAAGAGGGAAGAGAATATTATTGTCCATTCTGTTGGCTTTGCTATGCATGAAGCAATTTTTGTTTGAGTACAATATAACAGAACATGTCATAGCATGATATTGAGGCCCATTACTGTTTAAGAGTTTACACAGAAATATGATGTGACCAAGTGAAGCTAAACTGTTTAGAACAATAGAATTACACTAAAATTTCGCACATTTCCAACCATCTGTTAAATGTGTGCATAGTTCTCGTAGCTTGTCTCTTCAACTGTAAAAAAGAGAGTATTTTTCACTTAATAATTAATGCATGCATCCAGTGGTTTCCTCATTGGAGATTTTTGAATTGTTCCTGTGGTTAAAAGTGAGTTTTTGATGGTGTTCTTGGTGTTTAGGAAGGTGAAACCATCAGGATAAATGTAAAAAATAAGCCATCAACTGGAAGTGGCATGCTTTCATCTGCTGGTTTATCTGGAGGGTCCAATGCAAAACCCAAGGCAAGCGTGCTTCTTGCACCTCCACCTGGTGCTGCTGGGAAGCTTCGATCTCCTCTTCCACCTCCACCAAATGACCCTGCAGCTGCAAGGATGAATTCTGGTCCTAATGCTGGAATCAGGCCCCCAAAAGAACCTGCCAAGAGAAACAGCGATGCCTTCTCTGATCTTTCTGCTATGAAGGTAACAATTATTAATTATATTTTATGTGTTACACTAAAATTAGCCTTCTCAGTTTTGCATGAAGATGGGGTTTGAACTAATATCCTGCCAGGTTTCTTTTTCTTTGCCAATAATATTGCATTGCTTACTATCCAATTTCACAAACTGATAATGAAATTAGCATTAGAGAAGACAAAATTTAAGCTATCCTTTGCAGATCCAACTTCATGTGTTGTTTTGCGTCGTCTTATTAGGTAGCTGTTATAGATGTCCTTTTCATTACTTGTCAATAAGACTGAACTAGATAATGATCTGAATTCTGACATTTTTCTTTTACTGGATTAACATACACACAGTTTGCCCAGATTTTGTAAGCTGAAATTTTGGGGGACTTTGTTTTATGGTAATCATACTCGGTCCTTTCGTGTTCTTACATTTAAATTATTTCTGGTGTGCAGCAAAACTTACCATCATCAACTGAGTCAGGACAAACAAAAGGCACAGGTGCTGGTTGGGCAGCATTTTGAAGATGAGTCTGCCTTCTGCTGTTGATAACCTTTTCTCTGGAAAAGGAAAAGAAATTTGTGTACACTGAACAAACCTTGGATTCGACATTACAGGAAGCCTCTATCCATTCCATTTGAATCTCATGGTGAAAATGACTGGGTGGCATCCACTTGATACTTGAAAAATAAAAGATTTACTGAATGCTGTTACTCATCGTGCCAAATGGAATCATGGAGCTCTGAGAGCCTGAATATAAGTATGGGTTTCCTTGTTTGTCATATTTGTGTTGTCAGACTTCACATATAAAAGAAGAAGAATCATACTGATCTGAATGTACTGTACGCTGAAAGATTTGAGAATATTGTTATGAATGCGGCAAGAGTGTGTTATCCAATTATTTTCTCAAGTTCCTTTTAAAAAAATTTGACGATTTGCCACCATTAAGATACCCTTTTAATTATGTTATTATCTTAAAATAACAATAAGTGGAACCATCTAACTCAATTATATATGATGAGTAGGGGCAGCAATAGGGACACTCCTCAGTGTGGACTAGGGGGGATCCCTATACCCGTCCCCAATAAAATATATTTATTTTCTCGGTTTTCGCTCCTATCAAGTTAATGTGTATCTGTCAGGGAAGTAAGGAGGAGATACAACTAGATGATGACGGGGAGGTGTTGCTAGTCGATGATGAGATGGAGGCATGGCCAAATGGTGGCTTGGAGGAGGCAATGTCAAATGGCGGTGAGGAGCTTGGGAGGAGGCACAACCAAACGAATGAAGATGAGAGAAGGTGTGACTGGATGAAGATGGGAGGTGATGTGGCCAGGAGGCAAAACCGAGCAATAATGGAAAGGAGCATGACTGAATGGAGACAAGAGAAGATATGATCAGATAGAGATGGAAGGAACCGAGCAGTAGTAGGGAGGAGGCACGACCAAACGAAGACGAGAAAAGATGTGATCAAATAGAGATGGGAGGAGGTGTGGCTAGGAAGCAAGATCGAATAATAGTGGGAAGGAGGCATGGCTGAACAGACGAGTGAAGGTGTAATCAGACGGAGATGTGGCTAGGAGGCAGGACTGAGCAATAGTAGGGAGGAGCATGACCAAACGGAGATGGGAGGTGTGGCTAAGAGGCAAGACTGAGCAATAATGGGGAGGAGGCACGACCGAACGAAGACGAGAGAAGGTGTGATCGAACGGAGATGGGAGGTGTGGCTAGGAGGTAGGACCGAGCAACAGTGGAGAGGAGGCATGGTCAAACGGAGATGAAAGGTGTGATCGAACGGAGATGGGAAGAGGTATGGTGAAGAGGTAGGACCGAGCAATAGTGGGGAGCTTGGCTGGGTGGTGAACACACGACGATAGGACCAAATGACATGGGAAGTAGGCGAGGTAAAGGTGGTGGTTGGATGGTGACCGAATGATGCGGGGAGGAGGCATAGCTAGGTGATGGTCTAGTGGTAGCGGGTGAGAGTCCAGACTCTAGAATAGTCCGGACCGATGTAGTGATGAGGATTAGGAAATGAGATTAGGGTTTCTCGTGTTTATATAGTCAATTTTCACATATATAAAACGGAGAGCGGGTGTGGGAAATAGGTGAACATTCCCGCCCCTCACTTTACCCTATAAGGCCCTGTTCGGTTGATAGGGCTTTAATCCCCAAGGGGATTCTATCTTAGGAGGGATTGAGTGGATCCCTCTCATGTCACTCAATCCCTCCCTAGATTGATTCCTCTTGAGGATTAAATATCTCTATTGATTTTATGTGTTCTTTTGGCTGGGTTTAAATCCCTTTGGGGTTTACAAATTAGCAAGAACGATCAAACATATCTGTATTGAAAATTAAGTTGAATTCACGCAAAAACTTAATCTAATACAGGTTGAGAGGAGGAAAATACAAAATAACATGGTTGATAAATATCATGAGCTTTACATACGAAAGACATATCACCACAAACTATATATGAGGTACGATGTTTTGATAGATCCATGAATCACAATTGGTAATCCCAATTTCATTTGGTGCTTTACTGCTTGCATCTTGCCAGATCGGAAGAACATTAACGCAGTAACTTGTAAATGGTGATACACACGTAGTTATCTCTCATTGCATCAACAAAGATGACGCTGCATACAAAGAATCTAAAATCATTAGAACAACGCATGACTGATTTGAAGCAAAAAACCATGCCTGATGTATCTAAGATCAAGCGAGAAGCTTTCTAGCAAACAGAGCAAATGGAATTTAACAAGCTAACAACAAACAATAACTAGCAAGTTCCATACAAGAAATGATTAGCCGATTGTTTCGATTTGGTTGAGGGTTCAACCAGCAATAGCATCATCGAAGTCCCACACTCACCGCGGGATCATAGAAATGCGCCGCACACAAAAAACATCACATGAGAAGGAAATGGAAAGAACCAAGCGCCTATGTCTCACTCGCTGGCAGCGAAAGAGCCATGGACCACATGCAGAACTACGGAGATCCACAAGGCCTAGCACCCATTTCCTTCCCGAATCCCACCCGCGCACCACACGACAGAGCAACACTAGTGGAGAGAAGCGGGAGTGGTACCTCATGGCGGCAGGAGGAGAACTGGACATTCGTCGCACGCGACGCTGACGAGCCTTCGCCTTCTTCCTCGATCTATGTGTTGTGGGTGGTGGGGGTCTCCTTGCGCCGTTGCTGTGGTCTCTTTGCATCATCGACGCCCCCACCGCTGTGGTCTCCTTGTGCCGTCGTTGCCCCTGTCGTGGCTTGCGTGCGCAGGTGGCCTCGAAGTCGTCCGGTTCCTGGAACGATTCCACGCCTCTAACCCTAAGGGTGGAATCCCAGCCGGATTGGGGGAAAACTATCATGGTGGGCCGAGTTCAAATCATCTTTGGGTTTAACCGAACTCAACAATTTTTGTGGATCAGAATTTTTTTCAGACCAGAATGTTCCCTGGGGAACACAACCCAAACTCGGTCATTCCTAGGCTAACCGAACAGGGCCTAAAGTTTTTTTTTCTATTTCTCTCCTATGTAGGGAGGAAATTTCCTCTATCTCTGTCCTCTAAAATTTGTTTCACATAAAAATATTATTCTCAATTCAAATTGAGTTTTTTTAAAAAAAATCTAAACTGAATCAAATTTAAATAAGAAATATTAACATACTAAGACACGGTAGCGCTATTCTACACTGTGTGTGTAGAATAACTATTCTACACCGACTACTTTCAGTAGTTGATTTTCTCAGTAGAATAGCAATTGAGTACTACTTTTTTTCTCAATAGTAGATTTCTCGGTAGAATAACTATGCTACACCTGTGGTGTAGGATAACATTTGTATACTAAGACATTGTACTATTAATTTTAAAAAACTAATTTTACATTATAGTTATTGTTATATTTTCTATAGATTAATCAAACTTAAAGATATCTGACTAACAAAAGTCAAATAGCAAACAGACGACATAATTGTAATTAATTACTCGATGTCTTAGCAAGCATGCAAAGCCACTCGTTTGGCTGTTCATTTTTAGCACATCCCTATTTCCGACGCCTCTCTTCCACCCCTCTTTTCATCCATCTAAAAATTCTGTTGACTATAATTCAACCCAGGCATGCCTAAAATTTAGCTAAAACTATCTCAAATATTTTGGTGCAACGTAAATAAAATTTCGGATTCGTTGAGGGGGTTCTCGCTCTTGTAGACGACGATGAATCTGCATTCCAAATAAAAAACGTTTCTTGAGAGGAGAAGAGAGAGACTCTGATACGATCTTGTACCCAGCAGCAGCAGTTGGAGGCGCAATCGATTCTTGTTCTTCTCATCAATGGATTCGGCGAGGAGTTGGTTCACCAAGCTCCAAACGAGGGAGAAGTCGATCGGGAAGAAGAAGGAGCTGCCTCCCAATGGCAAGGAGGGCGGCGAGGAGGCGCCGTCGAGCGCCACCAAGCAGAGGGTCGCTGTGGCGAAGCAGTACATCGAGAAGCACTACAAGGAGCAGATGAAAAAAACGCAGGACAGGAAAGAGAGGTAGGGAGATCAGCAGCATTGATCGATTATTTGGATACCCTAGTTTTAATCTGAAAAGATTATCTGAAAAAATAGTGTTCTATGCAACCTTATTGATCAACTATTTGGACACCCTAGTTTTTATCTGAAAAAAGAGTGTTCTTGATCTGATTATAGTTATTGCCATCCTTGTTCCATGCAACTTCAAGATTGCCTATGAGAAAAGATGAACGTCCAAACTGATCGACCACAGTTAATAAAATGATGAATTTTCATCCTGCAAGAGCAAGAGGGGGGATCTATTCTAAATTATGCAGATCTTGTAACGACATGATGTTTGCGTGGTTGACCATGATTTAATTGCTGAGGTTTGTTTCGTACAGAAGGTGCAGTTTAGAAAAGCAGCTAGCAGAAAATTCCAATAACATGTCCGAGGAGGAGCAGCACAACATAGTGAAGCAGTATGAGAAGAAAGAGACAGAGTATATGCGTATGCAGAGGCACAAGATGAGTGTTGATGATTTTGACCTCTTGACAATGATAGGGAAAGGAGCATTTGGTGAGGTAAAATCCTGGTGCAGATGTAGACACTTAAGCCTGCTCTGTGATCACTTGTGTTAGTTACTGCAATATTGTCCTTCTAGGTCAGAGTCTGCAGAGACAAGGCCACTGGAAATGTATATGCCATGAAGAAACTCAAGAAGTCAGAAATGCTTCGTCGTGGTCAGGTATGGTTAATTGACTAAGGGTATGTTTGTTTCAGCTACTTATAGACAAGGCCACCGGAAATGTATCTTGCGCCGAAACAAACATGCCCTAACTCTCTTCGAGAATTTCGAATTTTGATAGCATATTCAGAAAAAAAAACCATTCCTTGTCTGTGTTGTATGTTTGGTTTGAAACAGGTCGAGCATGTGAGAGCTGAAAGAAATCTTCTTGCTGAAGTGGATCACCATTGCATTGTTAAGCTATACTGTTCATTCCAAGACAGTGAGTATCTGTACCTCATCATGGAGTACCTTCCTGGTGGTGACATGATGACCCTGCTGATGAGGAAAGACACACTGAGTGAGGATGAGGCCAGGTTCTACGTTGGTGAAACGGTTCTTGCTATAGAAGCGATCCACAGACACAACTACATCCACAGGTCTGCTTGTTGTTTACAGCTGATTCTGTTTACTGCTGCTGAGATGACCTGATGAACTTAGCACACGGTGGTTTTCACTTTTCAGAGATATCAAGCCTGACAATCTGCTGCTAGATAGATTTGGTCACTTAAGGCTCTCAGATTTTGGACTGTGCAAACCGCTAGATTATTCCAACTTCCCGGACCTGAACGAAAAGGATGTTACGTCTGCGAAAACACAGCAGATGAATGGCGATGGGAAGCAGCAATCTCTGCCTAAGCGCACGCAGCAAGAACAGCTGGAGCACTGGCAAAAGAACAGAAGAACTCTGGTCAGTAGTAGCTACCAAATGTGCCAGGATTCATTTCTAACTCATGCAGAATCCACACATTGTTCTCTGTGTCATCATCTATTCATGATTGCAGGCTTACTCCACTGTCGGTACACCGGACTACATTGCTCCAGAAGTTCTTCTCAAGAAAGGTTATGGGATGGAGTGTGATTGGTGAGCTGCTGCATAATATCTCGTGCATTGGGACACTTGAGTTTGCAACAAAGAAACTGAACATTTTTTTCTACTGGGATCCCAGGTGGTCACTTGGAGCTATCATGTATGAAATGCTAGTGGGATATCCCCCATTCTATTCAGATGAACCTATGACAACTTGCAGAAAGGTGATGCATTTCAGAGTTTCAGATTTAAATACCTAGCTCCATGGACCTCACGTTGAGTTTGTTCATGACAGATTTTTTTATAAATACCATTTTTTTTAAAAAAATTACAAATCTGGATATCACGCTCAAGAAATTGCAAAAGTAGACTCCGTCGACATTTCAAATGTCCACGGAAGCTTTGTGGACATTTCAAGAAATGCTCTCACAGAAGTTTTTTTTCGACAAATGCTATATCGACATTTGCAATTCCTTGAGCGCGCTATCCAAATTTGCAATTTTAAAAAACAATATTTATAAAAAAAATCTTCCTAACATGTTTTAATTTACTATACCACAACGCAGATTGTGAATTGGCGAACACATTTGAAATTTCCTGAAGAAGCAGGGCTGACCACGGGTGCAAAAGAACTTATAAGCAAGCTCTTATGCAACGTCGACCAACGTCTTGGCACAAAAGGAGCAGAGGAAATAAAGGTTTTTCTTGTGTTCTTTGCAACATGCCTTGCAGCAATGTTTTTTCTTGGTCGTTTCTCCAAGGAAATATAGAATATTTGATGCTACTGAATTTTGCTAATGGTACTTTAATTTGCTTGCATGTTTATGTCTAATTTTAGGGGCACTCCTGGTTTAGTGGAGTAGAATGGGATAAATTATATGAAACGGAAGCAGCATATATACCTCAAGTCACGGACGAGTTGGATACTCAGAACTTTGAGAAGTTTGAAGATGTTAGGGATTTCCTTTTCTCTTTTCCTACTACTAAAGGAATGTTCCTTTCAGTTTTAATTAGTAAGTACAAAATGTTCACTTGCTACGGTGAATTTGCAGTCTTCAAGTGACGTTCAATGCTCATCAAAGACGGGACCTTGGAGAAAGGTAGCCCTGTTTCTCCGTAGTACTCAATTCGTTACATATTATAAGTTGTTTGACTTTTTATTAAGTCAAATTTATATAAGCCTAACATCAGATTAGTTTTATTAAATTGATCATGAAATATGTATTAATAGTATGTTTATTTGATATTGTAAGTACTAATATATATATATATATATATATATATAGTTAAAACTCATTCAAAGTTAAATAAATTTGTCTTTTTAAAAATCAAACTACTTATAATACGAAACAAACAGAGGATTATATGTTCTCGAGAATTTTATTTCAAAAGATGTGTTGTAGAAAGTCAGTTACTATAAACCTATCTATTACTGATCGAATTTTCAAAGTTACAAAATACCAAGAGAACAAGAAAGTGAACCTATCTATCAATTGTTATTCAGTGGCTTTGTAAAGTCACTGTATGCAGGGATTTCCACAGTTTACAAGAACTTAACAGTGTGACTCACTTATTACCCATGGTCATGTACAGATGCTTTCTTCAAAGGATTTGAATTTCGTGGGCTACACCTACAAGAACTTCGAGCTGGTGAATGATCCCGAAGCTGGAATGGGTACTCTATTTCCCAGCTTCTTGCGTATCTGAATCTGGTTTCTTTTTTCCATCACATTTGTAACGGTTGTTGTCCATTAATATTACTTCTTCCGTCCTAAAATATATAATATAGAATACGGTACGATTAGATTGGTGTATTAAGAATATGTATAAAAAACCATAATGTCCTTGTTTTTTCTGGGTGGGTGAGTCAAATAATTAGTAATAAAGTCTAATGGTAATATGGATATTTTGTAGATAAAAGTTATATTTTACAAGTAATAGATATATATATTGCTATATTTAGAACGAATTTTGAGGTTAAGATGTTATATTTTGAGAGGGAGAAAGTGTTTTATTGCTTATATAAGTTGCTTTAGGGTCTGTTTAGATCTAAGGGGTAAAGCAAAATAACTAAAAAAGCAAAAATTTTAGTCAATCCCTATTTGGATCAAAAGCTAAAAAAGGCTAAAGCATTTATTATTGTGTATAATAATTGAAATATTTCTCATTTATTGCTTTTGCTTTTCATGCATGCATGCATGGTGAGGGTATGAGTGGAAAAGAGGCATTTTAGCCCTTCTTTAGCTCCTCCTTGGGGGTTAATGGGCTAAAAAATTTTAGCCTCCTTTTAGTCTTGCTGTTTGGATTTTTAGCCTCAAAAGTGACTAAATTTTAGCTCCTTATATTTTAGCCTCTAGATCCAAACAGTCCCTTAGTCTTTTTAACTGTTTATTAAATATAAGACACTCATATCTTTTAGGTGTTTTTAGTTTTTCCTTATCAAGTAAATATTGTTCATCTCACAAATAAATAAGTCACATTTTTCAAAGCAAAATAAATGAAAGGTAACAAAGTTACTTCATCAGATTTCTAAATTCCCGTGCATACAGATCTATATGACAAATATATTCTCACTAGTCCTATATATTTCTTGACTTTCTATAAATGCTTGTAGTTTTTTATGCTAATTATTGTCATTTTGGTGATTAAGAGATCACTTTGACAGTTTGACTTATATACCATGTATGCATGTAAACTCATCGGCTATAAGCTAGTATAACATAACCATATTTAATACCGACAAAACAAGAAACATGTACACTAATTAATTGATTGTTAGTATACTAATTGTAAGAATTACAAAACCGGGAGGAGTATATGTCGTATTCCATGGCAATTAATATACAAGTTTATCTGCTACACAGCTGAGCTGAAGAAGAAGGAGAAGGCAAAGAGACCAAGCGTCAAATCCCTCTTTGGTATGCTTCATTCTCTCTGCACAGAGCTAGCATACGTCTCACTTCCATTCTGAAGCACATCTTTTTTGTCTTTTCCTTTCCATTATTGCTGTTGATGCTACGACAGATTCTTCGCCCGAAGGAGGAGAAGAGCGGCCACCAGCTGCAGCTGAAGCGGCAGCGGAAGACGACGACGAAGAAGAAGGGAGCGCCCGGAAGTCGGAGCCTGAGCTGATGTCAAGAAGCCTCAGCTCGCCGACGACGACGTAGCCGCCGCCGCCGGCGGCGCAGCCAGCAGCGTGTAGCAAATTAGCCGGCGTTGCACTTTTCGCTGTAGTTGCCCTGTGATATTTTTTTTTGTATGAAAAAAATTTGAAGGCTAAGATTAATTAGATCGGTGGCAGTAAATGGATCGATCGATGCCAATAGCTGAACACAATTGATGCGTGCTAGGGATGCTAAGCAAGACGAGGGCCTTTTTATAACAATCTAATTTATTTTTATAAACCAAAATAAATATATCAATTTATTATGCTACTTTATTATAATTTAAAGTATAGATTATAACATGAGATGAAAAAAATCGGCTGATCAACCGATCGGCCGATTAAATGGTGATCGACATCTCTCCAGTTAATTTAAGCTATAATCAGGCTATTAATCGGTGGGCCGATTAATCGGCGGTCCGATTAATCGACGGTCAACCCGATTAATCGGCGGAAGCTAGGGTTCAAGTTCAGGTTATTTCACATTTCCACTCACCAGTCTCCACCGCTTGCGTCGCCACCCGTCGCTCTTGATCTGCGTTGTTGCCCATCGCTATTTTCATTGCCGTTGGCTGAGTTTGTGCCGTCACCGCCTGGTCCGCTCTATTGCCGCCTAGGTCTGTGCCGGCGATGGCCGCGTTGGGCTCTCGAGTCCCAGCCGAGCTTGCTCTCTGCTTGCTTTTAGTCTGGATCTAACTCTTCTGGAGAAAAAGAGAAACTTAAGGTGTGAGAGAATGAATGAGAGGCAGATGAGAACCGCAGCAGCTTGGAGTCACAGTGTGTAAAAAGAGATGTGAAAGAGAAAAAGAAAGCGTGTGAGAGAAGAGACGTCAGAAAAAAAGAGCAGGTGAGAGAGATGTCAGAGAAAGTGTACATGTGAGAGAAATAGGAGCGTAAAGCACTAGAGTAGCAAAAGAGAGAGACATAGATGCATGAAGCAGTACACAGACCTTTTGCACGTACTAATTTAGTAATTTATAATTTTTTAATGTTAGGAGGAACATGTTTAAGTAATCTTTGAACTGACTAATTCTCGACTGATTAATTCAGTTAATCCTCCGATTAACCGATTAATCCCTATTCAGTGATCGATTGATCAGTTACCGATCACCAATTTTTCTAACACTTATAACAATTCAACTTATCTTTTTTCTATAAACTGGATTGTTATAATTTCAAACTGAAACAAACATGCCATGCCATGATTTATATATGAGAGTGTTCTTACTTTTTTCTTTTTATTTTGAAACCAAAGCGTCCTTACTTTCTAGCTTAATAGATTAATTTGATAAATTATATGTTAGTGTTGTGTTTATATAATAAACCTATCCATCTCAAAAGGCTTCAAGCATAACTTATATTTTTGTATATTTACACAAATTTTTTTAATAAGACGAATGATCAAATATTGAGATAAAAACCAATGGCGTCATTTAAAAATGAATGGAGGGAGTACAAATTTAAACCATGCCAAATTGCAAACTATATTCTAATGTTTTCCTTAATTGGGCACAAAGTTATACCTGCTAAAGTGGAATAATTCCAAAAGCAACAACCTAATAATAGAATAAAGGATAATTCGTTGTATGATCTGACCAATCAAGACATAAAACCCTTTAGATTTTTTTTCTTTTCTACCAACTAGTCCATCACTCCATTTAATGATCTATTTGGGGGAGTTGATGATTGTTAGATCAATTAGTCCAAATATCTTGACTGATTAGAGTAGCCAACAATTTTAATTACAACTAGTCTACTTAGCTAGTCTATTTAAAAGTAGCTAGTCAATACTCTTAGATTGTGTTAAAATTAAAATGTCCAAAACATCCACAGAGTAAACTGATGTTATAATTAGTTCATATATATGTTGTTCAATTTTTAACAGTTTGCAAGATTATTTTATAGTGTAAATAGATATATTAAAATTTTGCTAGTAGTAAATTTAAAAAATCATCAGTGATATGGTGGATGATTTTTACTAACCTTTGATAGCATGATGTTAAGATAATCTTATAAAATTTAAAGAAACTAGGATGGGTGGCTTCTCAAAGTATAATAACGAGGAGTAATCACATTTGAAGATTTTCAAATTTTAATATTTTTTTGAGAATTTCAAATATAATAACCAGGTTCCTCGAGAACCTAAGCCTAAAGATACTCCCACCACCATCCTTGCATCTAGCTCCGACCAACATGGAAAGTCTGCACTGACATCCCCACCCTTCCTTTTAAGTTGTGGAGGCGGCGTCGATGCAATTTGCCCGTTGCATCGCATTCGTGGTGTGGAGATTGGGGACTTGGACCTGGGAGGTCCTATTTTTTGATCATCGAATAGGTTTTCATAAAAAATTTAACTATTTGTTACTAATGGCACATGTTCAATTGGCATCATATCATTGCAATTAACCATTTTCCAAAAAACTATTTTACACCTCATCGTCTATGCTAGGCCTTTGTCGGCACCCCCTCCCAACAAGCTAGAGCCAAAGCGGATGTGCACAGTAAGAGAGCGGAAGCATATGAGCAAAATTGACACTTTATATAAATCTCTAATAATATAAAGTGCGAATTTTGTTCAGATGCATCCCCTCTGCAGGCAGTGCATGAATAGTCGCTTTGTGCTCACCACGCAGCACTCCAACCCATAATATAACACACCTCCCTTGCCCTCCCCACCTAACCAAGCGAGGTGGGACTAAACTATAGCAAAGGACTTTCTCCACTCTCCCGTGACCCATCTCTTAATACTTTGGATTATTTATCATTATCTCCAAATGCTTATTCTCAAATAACATTCTCACTTCACCGACTTTACTGTTTTGCTAATTAAATCATGTGTATTTTGCTTCTATGCCATTTTTGTCGATAAGCAAGCTAAATTATTTATTATTTAGTTGCGCAACATAATAAAAGCAAAAAATGACCAAGCTACACCTATAACTTAACATCAATTTAAAACTCAAGCAAAATCATTTGAGAACAAGCACAAGCAAAATCATTTGAGCATCACTATGTGAGGTCCACATCTTGGTTTTCTCGATGAGACCGCACCTAGGAGATATGTTTAACTCTAGTGCAGGTCCTACAATCTTAGAAAAAGGGTTCAAGGCGTGCCAATCAATTTTACCATGCAATCGATAAGGAAACAGAGAAAATATCACTAGTAGCAAAACCGATCGTCTGCCAAGTCGACGACTACAGTAAGGATAGAACAATCATTAGCGAATAACATCAATCGACCATAAGGCCTATGACCAAGGCAGAGCGATCGGGACAAATGAACCATCGGACGATGAGATAGTCAGTTTATGCATATGGGACAATGAACATTCCTCGATAGCAGATAGAATATAAAGTTAAATTGAAGATAACCTATCGACTTGTACTCTAATAGAATATAAATTTTATGCTACGACAGATTCTTCGCCCGAAGGAGGAGAAGAGCCGCCACCAGCTGCAGCTGAAGCTGCAGCAGAAGACGACGAAGAAGAAAAAGGGAGCGCCCGGAAGTGGGAGCCTGAGCTGATGTCAAGAAGCCTCAACTCACCGATGACGACGTAGCCGCCGCGCCGGTGGCACAACCAGCAGTGTGTAGCAAATTATCCGACATTCATCCACTGCACTTTTTGCTGTAGTTGCCCTGTGATATTTTTTTGTATGTAAAAAAATTTGAAGGCTAAGATTAATTAGATCCGTGGCAGTAAATGGATTGATCGATGCCAATAGCTGAACACAATTGATGCGTGTTAGGGATGCTAAGCAAGATGAGGGCCTTTTTATAAGAATCTAACTTATTTTTATAAACCGAAATAAATATATCAGTTTATTATGCTACTTTATTATAATTTTTTATTATAATTTGAAGTATAGATTATAACAATTCAATTATTTTTTTTCTATAAAATGGATTGTTATAATTTCAAACTGAAGCAAACGTGTCGTGCCATGATTTATATATGCGAGTGCTCTTAATTTTTTCTTTTTATTTTGAAACCAAAGCTTCCTTACTTTTGAGACTGACTAGATTAATTTGATAAATTATATGTTAGTGTTGTGTTTATATAATAAACCTATCCATCTCAAAAGGCTTCAAGCATAACTTATATTTTTGTATATTTACACACAATTTTTTAATAAGATGAATGGTCAAATATTGAGATAAAAATCAATGGCGTCATTTAAAAATGAATGGAGGGAATACAAATTTAAACCATGCAAAACTGCAAACTATATTCTAATGTTTTCCTTAATTGGGCACAAAGTTATACCTGCTAAAGTGGAATAATTCCCAAAGCAACAACCTAATAATAGAATAAAGGATAATTCGTTGTACGATCTGACCAGTCAAGACAGAAAACCCTTTATATTTTTTCCTTTTCTACCAACTAGTCTATCACTCTATTTAATGATCTATTTGGGGGAGTTGATGATTGTTAGATCAATTAGTCCGAATATCTTGACTGATTAGAGTAGCCAACTATTTTAATTACAACTAGTCTACTTAGCTAGTCTATTTAAAAGTAGCTAGTCAATACTCTTAGATTGTGTTAAAATTAAAATGTCCAAAACATCCACAGAGTAAACTGATGTTATAATTAGTTCATATATATGTTGTTCAATTTTTAACAGTTTGCAAGATTATTTTATAGTGTAAATAGATATATTAAAATTTTGCTAGTAGTAAATTTAAAAAATCATCAGTGATATGGTGGATGATTTTTACTAACCTTTGATAGCATGATGTTAAGATAATCTTATAAAATTTAAAGAAACTAGGATGGGTGGCTTCTCAAAGTATAATAACGAGGAGTAATCACATTTGAAGATTTTCAAATTTTAATATTTTTTTGAGAATTTCAAATATAATAACCAGGTTCCTCGAGAACCTAAGCCTAAAGATACTCCCACCACCATCCTTGCATCTAGCTCCGACCAACATGGAAAGTTTGCACCGACATCCCCACCCTTCCTTTTAAGTTGTAGAGGCAGCGTCGATGCAATTTGCCCGTTACATCGCATTCGTGATGTGGAGATTGGGGACTGGGACCTAGGAGGTCCTATTTTTTGATCATCGAATAGGTTCTCATAAAAAATTTAACTATTTGTTACTAATGGCACATGTTCAATTGGCATCGTATTCATTGCAATTAACCATTTTCCAAAAATCTAATTTACACCTCAACGTCTATGCTAGGCCTTTGTCGGCACCCCCCTCCTAACAAGCTAGAGCCAAAGCGTTCATCCACTGCACTTTTCGCTGTAGTTGCCCTGTGATATTTTTTTGTATGTAAAAAAATGTGAAGGCTAAGATTAATTAGATCCGTGGCAGTAAATGGATTGATCGATGCCAATAGCTGAACACAATTGATGCGTGTTAGGGATGCTAAGCAAGACGAGGGCCTTTTTATAACAATCTAACTTATTTTTATAAACCAAAATAAATATATCAGTTTATTATGCTACTTTATTATAATTTGAAGTATAGATTATAACAATTCAATTTATTTTTTTTCTATAAACTAGATTGTTATAATTTCAAACTGAAACAAACGTATCGTGCCATGATTTATATATGAGAGTGTTCTTACTTTTTTTTTCTTTTTATTTTGAAACCAAAGGTTCCTTACTTTTGAGACTGACTAGATTAATCTGATAAATTATATTTTAGTGTTGTGTTTATATAATAAACCTATCCATCTCAAAAGGTGTTGGACCGGAAACGACGACCAGAGGGGGGGGGGTGAATGGAAGCTTTTAAAATTTTAGACTAAAAATAGCCTTTTATTTTAATTCTGTCTTTTGCGGAACATGCTTCGAACACACCCTTCGAAGTTCTGGTTCGGAGGTATTTTACAATTCCAAAATCAGGCTTCGCAAGGAGCAAAAGTTCGAAGCAAAGAATACTTCACTCCACTCACAACCCTGAAGATTCAGCTCTGCTAAGTCAGTGCAGGCTCCGCACAAAGGGTGCCTTCGAGCAGACTTCACACTTCACCCTTCGCAAGAGCAGACTTCTCTATAAGGACTTCAACCAAACACTCAGCGCTAGCAACTGGTACTAGGCTTCGTACTTCGAAGGTCTAAATGCACACCAAACACACTTCGCTGAGGACTTCGACCAGGGAAGAAAACAAGCTTCGATTCAAGCCAGACAGTGCTTCGCTAGTAATCAGAGAGGTCTAGCCTCCAGTTTACACAGAGCGAACAGACACTAAAAAACACACTTCACCTAGACAGACTCCTCACACACCTCTCTAGAAAAGATCCAGTGCACAAACTCAACCCAATAGAAGATGGTGCACATAGAAATCAAAGCATGCAGAGAAAAGTAGGCATACAAGTTCAAACAATAAATGAAAACAGAATCAAAATTTCATAGCTTGAACAGGGAACACAAAATGAACTCACAGACTGAATACAAAGTGTGCGGCGGCTAGCACAGGAGCTCAAAAATGGCTGCTCAAAGTGTTGATGTGACCTAGCTAGCCTCCACTATTTATAGGCACTATTTAGCCCTGTGAATAGACTACTTTACCCCTAGGGTTTACACTATTTTTGTTTCATCAGAATAGGGGGGTACAACTGGTAGTCTACTTTATTTGAAGGCTTCTTTTGTCAGCTTCGCAGAGGGGACAACATTAGCTTTTACAGAGCAGACACGGTCAACCTTTGCAGTTTTGGAGCCTTCTGAAGCCCCCCTTCGCACGCGAGGGGTGTGGTAGCTTCGGTGAGAAGACTTGAGCCTGATGGCCTTCGCTTCACCTAAGTCAGCCTCCGATACAGTGATGGTTTTGAGCCGAAGACGTCAAAGCCCTTGGGCCTTCGCACCAACACCTCTGGAGTGGACCACCACGGCTTCGCAGCTTCTCCCAGCTCGAACTCTGTTAGTCCGTGTACCGAAGCCATGCATGGCCGAAGTACCTCAAGTCAGCCACACTCTCAAGCCCCACCTTCGGAGTACCACCCTTCGAAGTTCCTCCTTCGTCCAAGGCCTCCACATGGAGCATTCCATGAGCACAGACTCAAAATCAGAGGATAAAATCTGTCAATCACTCATCACAGACTCCGAAACCAACCCTTGGTTTCTCAATCTCCCCCTTGATGAGTGCATTGACAACCAATTTCAAGTTCAAGAAAATTTGAAAAATTTCAGCACACAAGTGACCATAAACTCAGAAACGAGCCAAACCATGTCACTTGACAACAAAATTTTCCTCCCCCTTTTTCAAAAGAGTAAAAAACCCCTTCGGCAAATCTTCCCTTTGCAAGATAAAAACTCCCCCTGAGTTATTTTACCCCTTGCTACCGAGAACTCAAAAATTTCTCCCCCTTTGGCAATGCAAGCATCAAGGAGCATGTAAAAGATGCACAACCTCGAAATGGGAAGAATTGCAAAGACATATAAAGCAAAAATATGCCAACTTTAATACCAATTTTCATGTGCTCAGCTCAATTTAACATTCTCTTAAAAACATGATGATAGCATGTGATTTTATCATTTTGAAATAAAAGCATCACCACTCAATCAAGGTAACTAGACAAGTAAAATAGGGACTGCGCAAAGCTAGTCAATTTCTACTCTAGACAGACAAGTCCAGTTCAAGTGGAGCATTGAAAGCAAACTTGATGAACAATGAATTTTTGTTGTTATTTCACAATGCCAGGGGTTATTTGTTTGTCTACCTTATACTTTCCAATCAGGCCAAGCCTAGGCATGAAAGCCATCAGAAGCTTAAGACAGTGATTTTGGTATACACTACACTATCCTAGTTCAGACCAATGTGCAATGGTAAGCAATATAGAATAGAGTAGTGCGACAAACAAACCCACCTAGATCTTTTCACTTGTAGCATGCAAATCATGGAGTTTTGGATTTTAATTAAGTGAACAATTTGTTTAGCACTTTGATGAATAAGTAGGTAGAATAATTTTTCAAGTTGCAATGTTTAGCATCCAGAGAAAAGGAGTCTTGCTATCAAGCAGATAAAAGATAGCTAAAGTAGTCCCGCCTAAACATGCTAGATTCAAGACTAAGCAGTGAGCATGATTTGATTTTGGAAAGAAAATTCATACACATAATGTTTCAGACATATTAA